>OZ023215.1:17436851-17586851 GCA_963995525.1 Escarpia spicata | reverse complement strand
CACAACACTGAATATCTGTTTTGATAAATTAAGCGGGTGAAAGTGATGACGTAGACTACCTAGATTTGTTGTCCAACGTCACACGTCTGGTGATCATCATTCACGGGTAAGGCCGCAACGAGGGGTGATCAACAAAACAAACAGCGTCGATGCCCCATTTGCAAGGTCAATTAAATGGCGTCCTTTGGTAGAATGGTCAACTGTAGTGACGCCCAACCTATAAATGGCGCATCCAGTATAAGTTGCTCGTGCTTGTATTCACCGCCCTTCACGACAAGACGCCGGCCTGCCTCGCGTCATTGATTACACAGTACGTGCCGTGCCGTGCCGTGCCGTGCCGTGCCGTGCCGTGCCGCGCACTTCGGTCAACTGACCGTGGAATATTGACTGTACCGCGGCACAACTTTGAGCGGCACGGCCGTCGCTCGTTCTCGTGCGCAGGACCGACCCTCTGGAATGCGTTGCCGGAAGATTTACGACTGATACAGTGCATGGACACATTTAAAGCTCGTCTTAAAACACACTACCTTAAACTCGCTTTTAATGTTTAGTCGTCATAATGTTATACTTTAATCGTCACACTCCATATTTATGTTATTATTTTAAATTTTAATTGAAACTAATAATGTATTACTGTAGTTATTTATTATTTATTAATTAACTAATATATATTTATAATACATTTATTTCGCAATTTACTTTGTTATATATATATATATATATATATAACAATAATAAATGAAATAAAAAAATAAGTTTATATATATATATATAAACTTATTTTTTTACTACTGATGATACATAATATAATCTACATCAATGTCATCTTTGATTAAGTTTCTCTAGTTCAGTTTTGTATAACAAAGCCTTCGCTGTCCGTATTTATATGTTTTACTTGTATTATTATTATATTTATTTCTTATGATTTCTAACGACTATTGTCAACACTACTGAGCAAAGTTCAACTTTGGATTTTCGTGTCAAAATAAAGTTATTATTATTATAGATACTGTCATTATATTGTTACGCCGCTGACCAACGCATCACTGTATTTACGTTTCTGCCCACGCGTGAAATGTGTTTTCCCGATCGTCAGATACTCGAGGACATTTCTGATAAGGGTGAAGCGAGTTTCTAAACACCGCAGTGTGAAAGGCAAACATTGGATGTCAACAGTGTAAACATTTACACTGCATAAGGTTTCAGGGCGCAGACATATTCATATTATACTAGCCAACTTACCCAGAGTTGCCTGGGGGAAAGGCAGTCATATGTATGTGACAAATACAAAATAAAAATCTACGAACAACCCCAATGGGCCGGTCAGATCGCACAACAAATTCAGCCCCACACATGCAAAACTGAGGTAGATATGGGTCCACAGACAAGCAGACAGACAGAGAACTGTATTGTTTTATAATATAGAAAGACGGCAAGTTGAGATCAGAAACATTACAAATACTTTCATTATTATGCGTCAGGTAATATTAAGAAGCAGAAACATTAGGACCATATTATTATTTGAGTTTATACTTTCCTACATAAGTGGACTCCGCTTAAAATGTCGCGCATAAAAGAATCAGCCGGTTAGTAAAATCAAAAAGAATCATTCCCTTTTCACGCTATGTTTAAATGTGTGGTTTTATAGAATCACGTATGCCGGTTTGCAGGTTGAGATAATACAGACTCACAAGAAACAACGGTAGCATAAAATGATATTCGGTCGCCAAAGTCTGGTCAGTGGAATAGTAAACATTTTGCTCGCGGATATAACATTTAATCTTTTTGCGCAGTTTTAACTTAAAATTGCATATTATGTTGATTCACTGGAAATTTTGTATTTTATAGGACGATCCCAGAATGCAACTTTAAATAGACTCAACCGTATTAGATGTATATGATATGGGACTGTATCGTTAAGTAGGAATCCGCAGCACCGTAAGAAGGCAAAGTGCAGATTATATAGCCGGATTTTTATATGGATTCGCAGTAGTGACAACTAACTAGTTTGAATGAAACTATTCAAACGGCTGCTTTTTATTATTGCAGTTGATGTCGGTGGGAAGTGGTAATGACCGTTAATTATTTTGTGGCCTTCGTGCGTGAATGTGCTTGCTGTGATCGGGCCAGATGGTACGTTTATTCCGCAGGAATAGCGTATACAACCTGACGAGGTATGAGAGTGGTTCGTAGGTATGGCGACATAAACGTGTCTTACAATGACTACCAAGTTACCACTAACACTGCGGCAGAAACCAAATCAAAGCCACTTTATTCTGTTTGAGAAATTCGTTGCTACGTTTAATCGAAAATGGAACATGCGTTCACTAGCTTCACAATTACAAGACCTACGAAGTCATTGGGTGTATTTCTACCATAGCGTAATCAAATGCACATTGCGCTAGGAATAACTAAACACATTAAAACATAATTGTGTTTCCACCGTGAACGGCCTATTTTATGAGATGGTCACGCATTCATGTTTGTTCTCCAACATCAGAGTACCGTCGAACGGGGCGGCTCTACTTTGGCCGGATGGGCCACTTTGGCCATTTTTATACTGCTACTTTACAATGTTTTAAAATAATTATCAGCTAATGACACGGCAGCTTTATGGTAATTAAGTCCATAATGTATGAGTGTCACTGGTTGATAATGATTTTAAAACATTGTAAAGTACTGGTTTAATAGTGGCAAAGGTAACCCCGTTTGAAGGTAGCTATAAAGCCGCCGACACTGATAACGTGGTCGTAGATGAATCCCTGAAAGTTTGGCGCCCGAGATGCCTACCGTTTAGGAGTAAAATGTTATCATACCCACGCACGCACGCACGCACGCACGCACGCACGCACGCACGCAAGCACGCGAGCACGCACGCACGCAAGCACGCACGCACGCACACACGCGCACGCACACGCACGCACGCACGCACGCACGCACGCACACACACACAAACACACAAACACACATTCTCTCTCTTCTCTCTCTCTCTCTCTCTCTCTCCTCTCTCTCTCTCTCTCTCTCTCTCTCTCTCTCCTCTCTCTCTCTCTCTCTCTCTCTCTCTCTCTCTCTCTCTCTCTCTCTCTCTCTCTCTCTCTCTCTCTCTCTCTCTCTCTCTCTCTCTCTCTCTCTCTCTCTCTCTCTCTCTCTCTCTCTCTCTCTCTCTCTCTCTCTCTCTCTCTCTCTCTCTCTCTCTCTCTCTCTCTTCTCTCTCTCTCTCTCTCTCTCTCTCTCTCTCTCTCTCTCTCTCTCTCTCTCTCTCTCTCTCTCTCTCTCTCTCTCTCTCTCTCTCTTCTCTCTCTCTCTCTCTCTCTCTCTCTCTCTCTCTCTCTCTCTCTCTCTCTCTCTCTCTCTCCCCCCTCTCTCTCTACCTCGGTTATATTTAGGTAACAGCGCGTTGAATGTAATGTAGTTCCCCTCTTTCTCCTTATAGTCCGGGATGGGATTTACCTCGACGCTGGTCCTCGATTTGTGTTCTTTCGTTTCTAGTCCTGCACTGCCGTCTCCACCATGCGACTCCACCCCGTCCTTTTCTCTCCTGCTACGCTTACTCCCAATCCAACCAAATCTCTTGTTGCACAATCCTCCCATCTCATTCGTGATGTCTTGTCATATTACCATGCAATTTGAGGACATTCGCTTTCTTTACTAGCTGACCTACATTCGTTCCACGTTCCCAGCCACTTCAGCCGACTCCTCACCAGCTTCTTTTGACATTTTCTTTCACATCAACCTCCCCCAGCTCCTCAGTCTCCTCTTGTTTGTTCTCTTCACTTCCGTAATTATTCACACCGAATAGTTTTTTTCTCGCAAACTTGTTTTGGTCTTGTTTTTTTCAGTCATCACCATGGTCCCTGTAGGGCATATTGGTATGTTGGTGCAACACACGAACTAAACACCTCGCACTGCTTTCCACCCGAAAACATAATTTATGTTACAACATAATTAGCGGACGTTTTCTATTAATGTTGCACGGATATGCAAAACGCTCTGAGATGTACGCATAACTAAATTAATGTCACTGACACGTATTTAATAATCGAAACGTAAGCATAAACAACAGACGATTGGGGTGAACCAATTTAGTTTGTGTCGATCAGATCAACATTCGTGTGATCCACAATGAATATGTGTTCGGTGGCGTCGTATAGACCCGGATTCAATATTAGTGCCGGGCGGCCCACAAGGGTTACCCGGCTACCCGGTATCTACTCGGTATCTACCTGGTATCTACCCGGCATCTACCCGGCATTTATCTGGTATCTACCCGACATCTGCCCGGCATGTAGCCTGCGTCTACCCGGTAGGCCGCTATCTACCTGACATCTACCCATATCTACCCGGTATCTACCCAGTTTCTACCCGGCACGTATCCGTACCTACCCGGCATCTACTCGTTATCCTGCCCAGTAGCCCACCCAGAAGACTGTGATCCACGGTCAAGACTCAAGTTCGTGTATTCGTCTAAAACAGCCTTCGTCGGGCTAATGGCGGACATAAACTGTTTGTTAATCTGTGTCCAAGTTTTCGTGTCCAGTAGGCCCTGACTGTAAAGATACCTGGCCAGCATTGTGTCTTCATAACTCGTTTATTCCTATCTCGTCTTTTCAAATCCAAAATGTTCTATCCGTTGTATCATCTCTCGCACAAAACGGCATCAAATATCGTTACCCTGCGTTCGTAGTGCACGTTTAGTAGTACGTTTATTTCTACCGCACATACTCATTTAATCTCCGACCAGTAACCTCTCCTAAAAGATTGAAGAGAACTTTTGTAAGGTAATGTTTAATTTTGGCTATTTATATTGCGCAACCCATGTTTTTACCAAGACGATATAAAACGAAATATCCATGTCGTACACGTGATAAGATGAACAACCATGAAAAACATTAACATACTTGTAAAATGCAAAAGTTGACGAACGCACAAACCGCTGCTGTTATTGACAATGTACTTGGTAAGATGGCGCGCTGTCGCAATCCGCCGCGTGACGTCACGACCTTGTTACCAGGCAGTCAGTCTCTCAGGAAGAGCGAATACAGAAAACTGAAACCTTATTTTCTGCAACTCATTCGCTGAACAACTTATTTTCCTCTTGCAAATAGTTTGTATCACACTGATCTATAAAACAAATACAAATATACATTTTTGTGAACAAAATGTCCGACGCCTATAAGAAATTCCTCGATAGAGAACTATAATTCGTTTCAGTTACAAGGCCTACACGCAATGCAACATGCGCTGGGAATAACTATACACATCTCTATTTGTGTACACTAATTGTATCTCCACCGTGAACGCCATGTTTCATGGGATGGGCACGCAAAACTATACGTGACATTTATGCCCGACATCACATGTCCGTCAGCACGTAGGTGTTTCTTAAACGACACGTCTGTCAGCATAAACTGGCCAAGCCCCTGTGATGTCGTGTTCGGCTCTCGTATAAATACCGGTGTCTGTGACGGCGTAGACAGAGTCTCCTGAGACAACGACAAGAGTTTTTAACGTTCGCGAAGATAAACCTTGGACAAGTGAACCATGAAGGCTGCTTTGTCGCTGATGGCGGTACTGCTGCTGGCGATTCTGAACCAAGGAGAAGCGCAAGATGTGAAGGTAAGCATATTCGAGATTGTGTCTGTATTTATTCCTATTCCAATGCAACTGAATAGTTTTGGCTACTTGTTTACCAATGAGTCTAAACGTCTTCTTTACCTATAATTATTTGCAGCGGTAAAAGTTGATTTCTTTGTAGAACTGTTATAGCACTACCTAACAGATAGTCAGGTAATTAATAACATAAGCAAATAGGCATCCATTCACGTACTCATGCACGCCCGCGCACATGCCCGCACGAATTACGCACGCACGCACGCATGCACTCAGTCACGCACGCACGCATACACGCACACGCATGCACGCTCGAGCGCACACACAGGATTTTAAGCTGTTACTGCCAACACATTTGTATTCATATAGAGCCTATAATAACGATTTCGTTGCCACAAGTCTAAAGTGATATCAATTTCTTTTTTAGGCTGAACCCGTGGGCATTGTTCGTAAGTAGACTATTTGATTTATTAGTTAGTTACTGGACACTCTTTGCAGTTATTTGGTTACATATATAGGCGTCTCTGATTTTCTTTCACCAAGATTCTCGCGACGTTGGAAAAGCAGAATATATAGTTATATATAAATATGTGAACCGTGATGTATTTATTGGTACATGTTTTATACGCTACGTCCGCGTCATGCATACATGGTTTATATATGTTATTAGTTTATGTTAAATTTACCACAATTGATGTGGAGTTATGCTCATGTACACTATGACGTCGTGCAATATTTGTTTTGTTTTTAAGAACGTTCATGATGTCGTTTAATAAGTTAGTAGAGTATTGATGCTTTTGATTTATATAGGTTTCAACTGTAAATATCATAACATGATCGTCATAATGTTGGGCTGACGTGTATAATAATACACCTTTAAAACGAACAGTTTTATTTCTACGGAAACATTAACTATTGTGTTATTACAGGTAGCATACATTATGTTTCTGTTATTTCCAGGGCCACCGTTTCTGCCGTTCAAATGCCGTGAGTATTATATGGTCACATACCCTGTATATTATTATTCCGACAGCCTTGTTATAATTGTCACACTACTACAACTAATAATAATAATTATATATATATATGTATATATATATATATGTAAATATATATATATGTATATATATATATATATATAATTATACATACATACATACAAACATACACACTTACATACACACATACATTCACAAACACACACAGCACACACTCACACACATACACATGCGCACGCGCACGCACACGCACACGCACACGTACGCACGCACGCACGCACGCATGCGCGCACACGCACACACGCACACACGCACACACGCACACAAGCACTCACGCACGCTCGCACACACGCACACACGCACACACGCACACACGCACACACGCACACACGCACACACGCACACACGCACACACGCACACACGCACACACGCACACACACCTGTACACACATGCGCACATCAAGGCGCATTTGCAAACAAGTTCCATTATAGTCCAATCTATTCTTTTCAGAACGCTACTGCCAGGTGTCTTGCCCGAACGGCTACTGTAGCTGTGTCGCCGGGTGCTATGGAGGCCCCTTTAGTCTCCCACGTCGATGCTACATGAAGAAATGCTGCAGTTGCCGATGTGCGTCCAACGGAGACGCCAACTGCAGAGCCTACAGGAGGTGGTGGTGTCCCTACCCCTTCCCCGTTCCAGTCAAGAAGGAACTGGCGAAGAAAACATAAGCTATTTAACATTAAGAGACTCAAAGCGCAACTACACTAGTTTCAATGCGTGAAATTGACACTCCGTAATAAAACGGAAAGAAGAAATCATGTTCGTGTAAACGACGTCATGGGTAATAATAAAACATATAAAATGAGAGAATCGTGTTGTTTTTCTGCGTGCTCACATAGAGAAAAGGATAGAGAGAGAAAACTAGGACTCGTTTTACCCTTCCGTAGAGTTACAACCTAGGTGTTACAAACATAGTGGTTGTTGGATTATAAAAGGAGTCCCCAACTGCGCTTGCATTAAAGGAAGGCATTTTGTTCCTAATTTGTAATTTATTGTTTAAAATAATGTTCTTAAGACTATAGTAAGTATGTTGAAGGCATTCCCTGCCAAATTGTGTTTAGTAAGCCCGTAACAGCGTTCGCAATTTGGAAGATACGAACCCGGTGCTTATTCAAAGGGTAAACAAAACACCCAGTTTCAAAACAAGTTTTATTGGCAATACTGACATGGTGCTGAGTTCCCCGCAATACCCATTGATGTTTAACGATTTCCAATTTTCCCAGTTGCTTAACAGCAGACTTTGTGTTACAAATGACGACGCTGGCAAAATCCGGATAGAGGTACAGACTGCCTCCCTTTAAATCAAATCAAATTTATTTATACACCACATGTCTCTACAAAGCAGATTCAGGGGTGTTTACAAACTAAAACATGATGTAAGAATATATTACGTAGTCGGATAATATTACAATACATTTGTTACATATGCTAACGCAACTACACATTTCTATTATTATGTAGGCCATACATAACATTAAGATGTACATGTATATATTTAAAAATACAATAAATTACGAAAAAGCCTGATTAAAGAGAAAGGTTTTCAGGTCTTTCCCAAAACGTCCAGAGTCACGTTAGTTTCTTAGCTCTACTGGAAGAAAGTTCAAGATGATGTGACCTGCACATGAAAATGCGCTGTGGAGTGTTTGCATACACCAAGGTCAACAGTTTAAATTGAATTCGCTGCGCCACAGGTAGTCAATGCAGCTCTCATAGTGCCGCCGTAATGCTGTGTTGGTCACGCCGACGTAAGCAAAGGACGACACGCGCAGCTGATCGCTGGACCATCTCTAGCCGGTGCAACAAGGTTCCAGTAATGCCGTACAGGGCCGCGTTTCCGAAGTCGAGTTGCGACGTGACTAGCGCGTGTACAAGCAACTTGCACGTTGAAAGCGGGAGAGATGATCGTATTCGCGCTAGGCCACGTTGTTGGGCGTAGGTAGCCCGACAGGTACGGCTAATGTGTGCGGCCATCGACATCGTGGAGTCCAGCGTATGTTGGCGGAAGTGCTGACTTTGCTGATGTCGATGGGAAGAGGCGATGGCTGTGGAACACGGTTGCTTGGTGCTACAAACAGTTTCGCCTCTGTCTTCGCCTCGGCCAAAAGCAGGTAGCGGAACGCTAGTGATGCTTCCATGTCAGTCACACAACGGGATATCCGATCGGCGGCGGACGCAGAATCATTTCGCGGAAAATCTACATAGAGTTGGGTGTCATCAGCGTAGACATGGTAGCGAACACCGTGCTTCTCGAATACGTCGGAAAGAACAGCACAGAATACGTCAGAAAGACCAGCCAGTATATCGAAAATAACAGAGGGCCAAAACACTGCTCTGTGGAACTCCATGTCGTAGTCGGCTGTCGCGAGAAAGATGATCGTCAACGCTGACGCACTGTGTTCGGTCGGCAAGGTTAGAAGCGAGCCAGCAAAGTGCGTCGCCTCGCACTCCGATTCGGTATAGTTCGGCGACAAGAATGTCATGGTCGATCGTGTCGAACGCAGCGCTGAGGCGGCGGTCCGACTCACTACCCAAAATTAGACAGCATAGTAATACGTAACTGGATGACTGCTTAATTGAACGTTTGAAAAATGGAAATCGTTGAACATCAAAGGGTATTGCGGTTAATTCAGCCCGCCTCAGCATTATTGCCAATACAAGAGTGCATGTAAATAAAGGGGACATACTAACGTTTATGTGGAAAAATCAATGTAACTAATTAATCCATGCTTTATATGCTGCCTAGCTGTTAGACCTATGTACGTGTTTGGGGAATGAGAGCATGCGCTATGCGCCCGCGCATGCGCGCTACACATCGCTAAATAAATAATAACAGCAGCAGGAACGGAAATTGCGAACATTGTTACGGGCTTACTAAACACAATTTGGCGGACACTCTAAATTCAACATTTTTTGTATTATTATGATCTTAGGAGGAGTATTATATTAATTAATAAACATAACAACAAGAACAGACTGCGTTCCTTTAAGCGGCACACACACACACACACACACACACACACACACACACACACACACACACACACACACACACACACACACACACACACACACACACACACACACACACACACACACACACACACACACACACACACACACACACACACACACACACACACACACACACACACACACACACACACACACACACACACACACACACACACACACACACACACACACACACACACACACACACACATATATTTGAAAATAATTTTGTTCAAGCAGCTCGTCATTATTATTGTGGCGACGGGTACTCGTATGATAATTTATTATCTCGCTCCCTTTGTGCGTGGATGTGAATGTTTGGTGAATAATAGTTGGCATGTATATTATGCAGGAATAGCGTATAAACAGAATGGTTATGAGCCTGGTTTAATATGTTTGGAGACATACACGTGTGGTTTGATGACTATGTATAAACCATTAACACCGCGAGCAGAAACCAAGTCTAAGTTATTTTATTTCAACTTAAGATTTCGGAAACTCCTTGCAACATTTAACAAGAATTAGAAGAATTAGAACTAGAATGCTCTTCACAGATACAAGGCGTACGAAATTATCGTGGCTATTCGAACAACATCAAGCAACTTACGCTGGGAATTACAAAACATCATTATTTTAGTATACTACTGTATTGTCTCCATCGCGTATGTCCTCTTAAACGTATGACACATTCTATTCCGTTATGACGTGTGTATTAGCACGCAGGCCATTCTTAAACAACACTCCCGTCAAAATAAAGTGTACAAATTCCATTGGTCTCGTGTCTGGCTCTCGCATAAATCAGGCTAGTTAACGAATGCGAATGTCATTCGAATGCAACCGTTCGATTTTCAGCGCGTTCGCATTCGAATGCGAATGCGAATGCGAAACATTTGACTGTTCAAAGGTTTCATCGGGTGCGTATCAAATGCTGGCATATTGCAACAATATTTATTTTCTGTAATAAGTAGGGGCCTATACGCTATTGTTGAGTGTTTTGCTCGGGCCTACTTTTTGTTAACTTTCTAAGCCAGCTCTTTGTGAAATGTGCTCAGTGCTGCTCACCAGGCCTGCTGCTCACACACGAGCAGATCAAGAAAGCAATTCATCTAATCCGCTAATCCCTTATATTAGCCACTCTTTCTAACTGTGCTGCCCATGAGCAGATCATGGGAGTACCACTGTTGTATTTTCAACACCGGTCACATAAGACCATGATATAGATACCACGTGTCATTCGTCATTATCGATGTGGCCAGAAGCATGTATTGAGTCCTGCATTAACACCAAATACCATGCTTTTTATATGCACATTCACTTAAAAGGTCCTCGTAGGTTAACTCTTTGAACTTATGGATTCATTTGGTTGCTCTTCTTGTAGTCTGTGTATTCCTACCATTTCTATGTCGTTTTGCCGATATGGTCTTCAGCCCGGCTATTTTTACTAAATATTATAACTCATTGCCGGTGCAACATACGAACTAAACACCTCGCACTGCTTTCCACCCGAAAACATAATTTATGTTACAACATAATTAGCGGGCGTTTTCTATGAATGTTGCACGGATATGCAAAACGCTCTGAGATGTACGCATAACTACAAGCAAATTAATGTCACTGACACGTATTTAATAATCGAAACGTAAGCATAAACAACAGACGATTGGGGTGAACCAATATAGTTTGTGTCGATCAGATCAACATTCGTGTGATCCACAATGAATATGTGTTCGGTGGCGTCGTATAGACCCGGATTCAATATTAGTGCCGGGCGGCCCACAAGGGTTACCCGGCTACCCGGTATCTACTCGGTATCTACCTGGTATCTACCCGGCATCTACCCGGCATTTATCTGGTATCTACCCGACATCTGCCCGGCATGTAGCCTGCGTCTACCCGGTAGGCCGCTATCTACCTGACATCTACCCATATCTACCCGGTATCTACCCAGTTTCTACCCGGCACGTATCCGTACCTACCCGGCATCTACTCGTTATCCTGCCCAGTAGCCCACCCAGAAGACTGTGATCCACGGTCAAGACTCAAGTTCGTGTATTCGTCTAAAACAGCCTTCGTCGGGCTAATGGCGGACATAAACTGTTTGTTAATCTGTGTCCAAGTTTTCGTGTCCAGTAGGCCCTGACTGTAAAGATACCTGGCCAGCATTGTGTCTTCATAACTCGTTTATTCCTATCTCGTCTTTTCAAATCCAAAATGTTCTATCCGTTGTATCATCTCTCGCACAAAACGGCATCAAATATCGTTACCCTGCGTTTGTAGTGCACGTTTAGTAGTACGTTTATTTCTACCGCACATATTCATTTAATCTCCGACCAGTAACCTCTCCTAAAAGATTGAAGAGAACTTTTGCAAGGTAATGTTTAATTTTGGCTATTTATATTGCACAACCCATGTTTTTACCAAGACGATATAAAACGAAATATCCATGTCGTACACGTGATAAGATGAACAACCATGAAAAACATTAACATACTTGTAAAATGCAAAAGTTGACGAACGCACAAACCGCTGCTGTTATTGACAATGTACTTGGTAAGATGGCGCGCTGTCGCAATCCGCCGCGTGACGTCACGACCTTGTTACCAGGCAGTCAGTCTCACAGGAAGAGCGAATACAGAAAACTGAAACCTTATTTTCTGCAACTCATTCGCTGAACAACTTATTTTCCTCTTGCAAATAGTTTGTATCACACTGATCTATAAAACAAATACAAATATACATTTTTGTGAACAAAATGTCCGACGCCTTTAAGAAATTCCTCGATAGAGAACTATAATTCGTTTCAGTTACAAGGCCTACACGCAATGCAACATGCGCTGGGAATAACTATACACATCTCTATTTGTGTACACTAATTGTATCTCCACCGTGAACGCCATGTTTCATGGGATGGGCACGCAACACTATACGTGACATTTATGCCCGACATCACGTGTCCGTCGGCATGTAGGTGTTTCTTAAACGACACATCTGTCAACATAAACTGGCCAAGCCCCTGTGATGTCGTGTTCGGCTCTCGTATAAATACCGGTGTTTGTGACGGCGTAGACAGAGTCTCCTGAGACAACGACAAGAGTTTTTAACGTTCGCGAAGATAAACCTTGGACAAGTGAACCATGAAGGTTGCTTTATCGCTGATGGCGGTACTGCTGCTGGCGATTCTGAACCAAGGAGAAGCGCAAGATGTGAAGGTAAGCATATTCGAGATTGTGTCTGTATTTATTCCTATTCCAATGCAACTGAATAGTTTTGGCTACTTGTTTACCAATGAGTCTAAACGTCTTCTTTACCTATAATTATTTGCAGCGGTTAAAGTTGATTTCTTTGTAGAACTGTTATAGCACTACCTAACAGATAGTCAGGTAATTAATAACATATGCAAATAGGCATCCATTCACGTACTCATGCACGCCCGCGCACATGCCCGCACGACTTACGCACGCACGCATGCACTCAGTCACGCACGCATGCACGCATGCACGCACGCACACGCATGCACGCTCGAACGCACACACAGGATTTTAAGCTGTTACTGCCAACACATTTGTATTCATATAGAGCCTATAATAGTGATTTCGTTGCCACAAGTCTAAAGTGATATCAATTTCTTTTTTAGGCTGAACCCGTGAGCATTGTTCGTAAGTAGACTATTTGATTTATTAGTTAGTGACTGGACACTCTTTGCAGTTATTTGGTTACATATATAGGCGTCTCTGATTTTCTTTCACCAAGATTCTCGCGACGTTGGAAAAGCAGAATATATAGTTATATATAAATATGTGAACCGTGATGTATTTATTGGTACATGTTTTATACGCTAAGTCCGCGTCATGCATACATGGTTTATATATGTTATTAGTTATGTTAAATTTACCACAATTGATGTGGAGTTATGCTCGTGTACACTATGACGTCGTGCAATATTTGTTTTCTTTTTAAGAACGTTCATGATGTCGTTTAGTAAGTTAGTAGAGTATTTATGCTTTTGATTTAGATAGGTTTCAACTGTAGATATCATAACATGATCGTCATAATGTTGGGCTGATGTGTATAATAATACACCTTTAAAACGAACAGTTTTATTTCTACGGAAACATTAACTATTGTGTTATTACAGGTAGCATACATTATGTTTCTGTTATTTTCAGGGCCACCGTTTCCGCCGTTCAAATGCCGTGAGTACAATATAGTCACATACCCTGTATATTATTATTCCGACAGCCTTGTTATAATTGTCACACTACTACAACTAATAATAATAATTATTATATATATATATATATATATAATTATACATACATACACACATACACAAATACATACACACATACATACACATATACATACACTCACACACATGCACACATACACATGCGCACACGCGCACGCGCACAGTCGCACACACTCACTCACACACGCACACACGCACACACGCACACACGCACACACGCACACACGCACACACGCACACACGCACACACGCACACACACCTGTACACACATGCGCACACCAAGGCGCACTTGAAAACATATTCCATTATAGTCCAATCTATTCTTTTCAGAACGCTACTGCCAGGTGTCTTGCCCGAACGGCTACTGCAGCTGTGTCGCCGGGTGCTATAGAGGCCCCTTTAGTCTCCCACGTCGATGCTACATGAAGAAATGCTGCAGTTGCCGATGTGCGTCCAACGGAGACGCCAACTGCAGAGCCTACAGGAGGTGGTGGTGTCCCTACCCCATCCCCGTTCCAGTCAAGAAGGAACAGGCGAAGGAAACATAAGCTATTTAACATTAAGAGACTCTTCTCAAAGCGCAACTATAGTAGTTTTAATGCGTGAAATTGACACTCCGTAATAAAACGGAAAGAAGAAATCATGTTGGTGTAAACGACGTCATGAGTAGTAATAAAACGTATAAAATGGGAGAATCGTGTTGTTTTTCTGCGTGCTAACATAGAGAAAGAGATAGAGAGAGAAAACTAGAACTCGTTTTACCCTTCTGTAGAGTTACAACCTACGTGTTACAAACATAGTGGTTGTTGGATTATAAAAGGAGTCCCCCAACTGCGCTTGCATTAAAGGAAGGCATTTTGTTCCCAATTTTGAATTCATTATTTAAAATAATGTTCTTAAGACTATAGTAACTATGTTGAAGATAGTCCCTGCCAAATTGTGTTTAGTAAGCCCGTAACAGCGTTCGCAATTTGGAAGATACGACCCCGGTGCTTATTCAAAGGGTAAACAAAACACCCAGTTTCAAAACAAGTTTTATTGGCAATACTGACATGGTGCTGAGTTCAACGCAATACCCTTTGATGTTTAACGATTTCCAATTTTCCCAGGTGCTTAACAGCAGACTTCATATTACAAATGACGACGCTGGCAAAATCCGGGTAGAGGTACAGGTTTAAATCAAATCAAATCAAATCAAATCAACTCAAATCAAATCAAATCTAATCAAATCAGACTTATTTATACATCACATATCTCTACATAGCAGATTTAGAGGTGTTTACAAACTAAAACATGATGTAAGTATATATTACGTAGTCGGATAATATTACAATACATGTGTTACATATGCTAACGCAACTACACGTTTCGATTATTATGTAGGCCATATATAACATTAAGATGTATATGTATGCATTTAAAAAGACAATAAATTACGAAAAAGCCTGATTAAAGAGAAAGGTTTTCAGGTCTCTCCTAAAACGTTCAGAGTCACGTTAACTACTTAGCTCTACTGGAAGAGAGTTCCAGAGGATGTGATTCATGTGACCTGCACATGAAATTGCACGTCGTCCGTACCGTTCCACGTTAACTCTAGGACCAACCATGAGAAATTGGTCGGCCGAGCGAAGAGTACGACAGTGAACATATGCAAATATACGCCCAGCAAGATACTGTGGAGTGTTTGCATGCACAGCGCCGTGCACCAAGGTCAACAGTTTAAATTGAATTCGCTGCGCCACAGGTAGTCAATGCAGCTCTCGCAGTGCCGCCGTCATGCTGCGTTTGTCACGCCGACGTAAGCAAAGGACGACACGCGCAGCTGATCGCTGGACCATCTCTAACCGGTGCAACAAGGTTCCAGTAATGCCGTACAGGGCCGCGTTTCCGAAGTCGAGTTGCGACGTGACTAGCGCGTGTACAAGCGACTTGCACGTTGAAAGCGGGAGAGATGATCGTATTCGCGCTAGGCCACGTTGTTGGGCGTAGGTAGCCCGACAGGTACGGCTAATGTGTGCGGCCATCGACATCGTGGAGTCCAGCGTATGTTGGCGGAAGTGCTGACTTTGCTGATGTCGATGGGAAGAGGCGATGGCTGTGGAACACGGTTGTTTGATGCTACAAACAGATTTAACAAGATTTAACAAGATTGCCATCCAGAAAATTACTCTGGATGGCAGTTGGACAAGGAAGCCTTTTGGCTTATCGAGAGTCCAATACTTTTTATCTACATGTATCCCGCCTTTTTAAGGTGTGTGTCGATTTTATTTTTAAACATATTCACGCTACTAGCACCAACACAATCAGGAGATAATCTGTTCCATTCATTTACAGTCCTTTGTGAGAATGAGAACTTTCTTATATCTAATCTACACTGCTCCTTTACTAATGTAGCTTCATGTCCTCTGGTCCTTCTATCTTTCTTAACTGAGAAAAAAATGTTTCTATCAATATTTTCATAACCATTCAATATTTTAAACACTTCTATGTGATCTCCTCTCAATCTCCTGGTCTCTAGTGTTGTTAAACCACATTCTTTTAGGCGTATTTCGTAACTAAGATCCCTCAGATTTGGTATCATTTTAGTCGCTCTCCTCTGTACTCTTTCTAGCATATCTATGTCCTTCTTGCGATATGGCCTCCATGCTTGTATACAATATTCTAAATGAGGCCTCACTATTGTTTTGTACAGCGGTACTATTAATTCTTTTTTCTTATACGCTATATTTCGCCTAATTAATCCAAGGATTTGATTTCCCTTTGACGCTGCAATTCCGCACTGCTCTGAAACCTTCGTATTAGCACTAATGGTTAATCCTAAGTCCTTTTCTTTTACAGTAGTACTTAGAACAGTACCCCCCATTTTATATTTTACCTCTTCATTCCCATGACCTGTGTGGAGGCATTTACATTTCCCAAAATTGAACAGCATTTGCCACTTTTCAGACCATTTGATCAACCTATCAAGATCATCTTGTAAATGCTGTCTGTCTCCATCACTTTTAATCCTTCTAAACACTTTTGTATCATCCGCAAATTTCAACACCTTGCTTGTTATATCATCGTCCAAATCGTTGATATATATTAAGAATAATATAGGTCCTAGTACTGATCCCTGTGGTACCCCACTCAATACCGATTTCCAGTTTGAAGCCTCCCCATCAACTACTACACGTTGTCTTCTGTCATTCAGCCATTTTTCTATCCAGTTTATTATACCATTTCCTATGCCATGGGCCTTTAGCTTAAGGAGTAATCTTTGATGTGGTACTTTGTCGAAAGCTTTTTGAAAATCTAAATAGATGATATCTACTGGTGATCCCTCATCTACCCACCTAGTGATGTCTTCCAAAAAACATAACATATTTGTTAAGCATGACCTCGCTTTTAAAAACCCATCATGTTGAGATGGGTTTATCAAGTTATGTTTAACAAGAAAATCCACCATGTGATCTTTAATTAGTCTTTTTAATAATTTGCAAATCACTGATGTTAAACTCACTGGTCTATAGTTCTCTGACTTGTTTCTCGAACCTTTTTTAAATAACGGTATACTGTTTGCCTCTTTCCATTCTAAAGGAACCACTCCCTCTTCTAATGACAAATTGAAAACTGTTGCAAGCGGTGCGCTAATTTGTTCTACAATTTCCAATAGTAGTTTGGGCGGAATCCCGTCCACTCCAGGTGATTTATTATCCTTCATAGCCCTTGTTTTCTTAGCTACCATTTCCGAGGTTACAACTGACTGTCCTAAATAGTCTGAATCTGCCCCCTTGAACTTAGCCTCTGGTACTGGCAGTGAACTAATATCTTCCCTGGTAAACACTGAACTAAAATACTCATTCAGGTCTTCTGCCATTAAGAATCCCTCTGATATTGTATTTCCGGCACTATCTTCTAGAGGACCGACCTTATCCTGAACTTTCTGTTTGCTTCGAATATACGCATAAAAACTCTTACTGTCATGTTTTATATTACTAGTAAATTTTTTTTCATAGCTTCTCTTTGAATTTCTAATTTCAGCTGTAGCTTGATTAAGTGCTTCTTTATAAATTTTGTAGTCTTCATCATTTCCAGTACATCTATATGACTTCCACATTATTTGTTTATACTTAATTTTTCTAATGGCTTCTTTCGATAAGTGTTTCTTTTTAGACCGTTTCCCTTGTTTTTTGAAAGGTACAAATTTATCGACTATGCACTTAATTTCACTATTTAAGATATTCCAGCATTCGGTTGCTGTCTTATTCTTCAGTGTGTTATTCCAGTCTATCTTTGCTAAATATTTCCTCATGTCCTTATACCTTCCTTTGTGGAAATTTCTCCTATACTGCTTTTTACTATTCCTTTCTGATTTTACTTTCATGGTAAAATGTATCTGGTTGTGATCACTACTCCCCAGTGGCTCACATATCTTGACATTGTCAACTAATTCTTTCTGTGAGGACAAAACTAAGTCTAACACATTCTCTCCCCTGGTTGGTTCTAGCACATGTTGAGAAAGGAAACTATCTTGTACTAAAACTAAAAACTTGTGGTCCTCACTCCCCATACTCTGTAGAGATTTCCATTGTATATGCCCATGGTTAAAGTCCCCCATAATAATAAAGTCCCGTTTGCTTACTTCCCTTATAGCGTTTTGTATTTTTTCATTCTCTTCTATGCTTATGTTTGGACTTCGATAAACTAACCCAACTGTTAAGGTTGAGTTTCCTGTAACTATGTTACACCAAACAGCTTCTTCGCAATCTGCTTCTCTTTCTAATTTTATTTCATAAGCCTGGATAGATTCTTTAATATATAAAATAACTCCACCTCCCTTTCTTCCTATTCTATCTTTCCAGTATCGCCTCTGTCTTCGCCTCGGCCAAAAGCAGGTAGCGGAACGCTAGTGATGCTTCCGTGTCAGTCACACAACGGGATATCCGATCGGCGGCGGACGCAGAATCATTTCGCGGAAAATCTACATAGAGTTGGGTGTCATCAGCGTAGACATGGTAGCGAACACCGTGCTTCTCGAATACGTCGGAAAGAACAGCACAGAATACGTCAGAAAGACCAGCCAGTATATAGAAAATAACAGAGGGCCAAAACACTGCCCTGTGGAACTCCATGTCGTAGTCGGCTGTCGCAAGAAAGATGACCGTCAACGCTGACGCACTGTGTTCGGTCGGCAAGGTTAGAAGCGAGCCAGCAAAGTGCGTCGCCTCGCACGCCGATTCGGGATAGTTCGGCGACAAGAATGTCATGGTCGATCGTGTCGAACGCAGCGCTGAGGCGGCGGTCCGACTCACTACCCAAAATTAGACAGCATAGTAATACGTAACTGGATGACTGCTTAATTGAACGTTTGAAAAATGGAAATCGTAGAACATCAAAGGGTATTGCGGTTATTTCAGCCCGCCTCAGCATTATTGCCAATACAAGAGTGCATGTAAATAAAGGGGACATTCTAACGTTTATGTGGAAAAATCAATGTAACTAATTAATCCATGCTTTATATGCTGCCTAGCTGTTAGACCTATGTACGTGTTTGGGGAATGAGAGCATGCGCTATGCGCCCGCGCATGCGCGCTACACATCGCTAAATAAATAATAACAGCAGCAGGAACGGAAATTGCGAACATTGTTACGGGCTTACTAAACACAATTTGGCGGACACTCTAAATTCAACATTTTTGTATTATTATGATCTTAGGAGGAGTATTATATTAATTAATAAACATAAAAACAAGAACAGACTGCGTTCCTTTAATCGGCACACACACACATACACACACACACACACACACACACACACACACACACACACACACACACACACACACACACACACACACACACACACACACACACACACACACACACACACACACACACACACACACACACATATATTTGAAAATAATTTTGTTCAAGCAGCTCGTCATTATTATTGTGGCGACGGGTACTCGTATGATAATTTATTATCTCGCTCCCTTTGTGCGTGGATGTGAATGTTTGGTGAATAAGAGTTGGCATGTATATTATGCAGGAATAGCGTATAAACAGAATGGTTATGGACATACACGTGTGGTTTGATGACTATGTATAAACCATTAACACCGCGAGCAGAAACCAAGTCTAAGTTATTTTATTTCAACTTAAGATTTCGGAAACTCCTTGCAACATTTAACAAGAATTAGAAGAATTAGAACTAGAATGCTCTTCACAGATACAAGGCGTACGAAATTATCGTGGCTATTCGAACAACATCAAGCAACTTACGCTGGGAATTACAAAACATCATTATTTTAGTATACTACTGTATTGTTTCCATCGCGTATGCCCTCTTAAACTTATAACACATTCTATTCCGTTATGACGTGTGTATTAGCACGCAGGCCATTCTTAAACAACACTCCCGTCAAAATAAAGTGTACAAATTCCATTGGTCTCGTGTCTGGCTCTCGCATAAATCAGGCTAGTTAACGAATGCGAATGTCATTCGAATGCAACCGTTCGATTTTCAGCGCGTTCGCATTCGAATGCGAATGCGAATGCGAAACATTTGACTGTTCAAAGGTTTCATCGGATGCGTATCAAATGCTGGCATATTGCAACAATATTTATTTTCTGTAATAAGTAGGGGCCTATACGCTATTGTTGAGTGTTTTGCTCGGGCCTACTTTTTGTTAACTTTCTAAGCCAGCTCTTTGTGAAATGTGCTCAGTACTGCTCACCAGGCCTGCTGCTCACACACGAGCAGATCAAGAAAGCAATTAATCTAATCCGCT
This sequence comes from Escarpia spicata, assembly GCA_963995525.1. Lineage (NCBI taxonomy): Eukaryota > Metazoa > Annelida > Polychaeta > Sabellida > Siboglinidae > Escarpia > Escarpia spicata. The sequence goes on along the minus strand of OZ023215.1, from coordinate 17,566,140 downwards.
AATCCCTTATTTTAGCCACTCTTTCTAACTGTGCTGCCCATGAGCAGATCATGGGAGTACCACTGTTGTATTTTCAACACCGGTCACATAAGACCATGATATAGATACCACGTGTCATTCGTCATTATCGATGTGGCCAGAAGCATGTATTGAGTCCTGCATTAACACAAAATACCATGCTTTTTATATGCACATTCACTTAAAAGGTCCTCGTAGGTTAACTCTTTAAACTTATGGATTCATTTGGTTGCTCTTCTTGTAGTCTGTGTATTCCTATCATTTCTATGTCGTTTTGCCGATATGGTCTCCAGCCCGGCTATTTTTTACTAAATATTATAACTCATTGCCGTCATTTGTGTCATTGGTGTCATTGGTGTCATTGGTGTCATTCCGTTGAGCCGCATTCCGTTTAGCTGCACATTGTACTTGTTATTTCCAAGATTTGTTTATTACTTTATTTTGACCTACGTGTTTCAGAACAAACACAAATTTTCTGGCATTGGAGTCAACACCAAGTAGTACCCGAGGAAAAACATCGACAACCCAATCTACAGCTACAACTGGAGCTCTTAATAATGATTGTTAGTCTAGTTGCGGGGAAGCTGTTGCCAATCTCATTTGTGACATCTGAAGAGTTCCGCCACTTCTGCAAAACTATCCAGCCTTCGTTCTCAGTCCCCTGTCGACACACGTTCACCAAAAAGCTGATAGCGGAAAGACATGCTTTGCTCCACAACAAAGTTGAACGTCTTGTCAAATCCGCACAGAGCGTTTGTCGTACAATGGACCTGTGGTCTAGTCGTCTAATGCAATCATTTATTGGAATCACAGGACACGTGATCTTAGACTACAGTCTGCAGTCAGTCCTCTGCCTGCAAGCGAGTAAAAGGAAACTCACCGCAGACTACGTCGCACGCCACTACGAGGAGGTCATGGTTGCCTATAACATCGGAACAAAAACAATGGCAATCGTGACCGACAACGCTACGAATATGGTGCGTGCCTTCGACCTATCCGGGTACCTGGAAGAACCTCCAGCACCGAGTACTAATGCTGACAGCAATACGGGTTCAGATTCAGATTCTGACTGGGAGGCTGACACTGCAGACGGCGCTCTGGCTAATGACGCTGTTTACGGATACGCGCCAATCGTGTGCGTCTTCGAAGATCTTGGAGGATCTACCTAAACGCCAAGATGCCATCGCCACTCGCTGGAATTCGCAACTAAAGATGATCCACAGTGTGCTGGTCATCCCTAAGGAGAGGTTGGATTCTCTACCTACGCAACACAAACTGTCTGCCACTGATCGCGAAATCGTTGCCGAATTTGTGGCCATTATGCAGCCATTCGAGGAGGCTACAGAAAAGATGCAAGGGCAGATCATTGTAACCGCAAGCACTGTAATACCGAGCATTAGAGTTCTCCGCCATCACCTCTCCAACGTTCACGCTGAACACAATACAAGTCTGCTACGCGCACTGACCAACAGCCTAGAGAAGCGCCTCTCCTCTTTTGAAGACAAAAAAGTATATCAGCGTGCTGCCGCCATCGACCCCATGTTGAAGCTGCGCTGGTGTAAGGATACGGAGGCGAGGCAAGTGAAGACTGACATGACTGAACTCTTACCAAACGTCGGCGGTGGACAACCATCACGGCCGCGGGTTCGCACGTCTCTGTTTTTGTTCATGGACGACACGGTGGACGTTATTCCCGATTCAGAAGTAACAACCTTCTTTAGCGAACAGTGTATAGACATAGACAGTAAGTCAGTAACTCTCTGGTGTACTGGAAGGACAACGAGCATAGGCTCCCTGGATTGGAATCGGTTTGTCGTCGCTTCCAGCATCTTCTGTCCCTGTGAAATTATTTTCGGCTGGGAAGATATTCCGGCCCAATCATGCCAGTATTGACGATAAACTGTTTGAGCAGTTGATGTTCGTCAAATGCAATGCTCATCTTCTGACCCTGTGGAGCAAATTTTTAGTACGGCAGGGAAGATATTCCGCCCCGATCATGCCCGTTGTGGTGATAAACTGTTTGAGCAATTGCTGTTCGTCAAATGCAATGCTCATCTTCTGTGAAAAATCTATTGTAACATTGCAACTTTTATAATGCTCATCTAATCTTCTGTGACCAGTGGGACACATTAAGTTGTAGTCTATAGACACTGTTTGTAATTTGTATGAAATTATTTAAAATATGTAGCATTAAACTTTTTATATTTCACTCTCAAAAATATGTACATATTATACAGGCCTTCAGCCCTATACTAGACATAACACAAGCAAACATTTGCATTCGGACGCAACCACCAAACTTTCACATTCGCATTCGAATGTGATCATAGAAATAAGCATTCGTATTCGAATAAAGGTATGCATTCGCACTCGCTTTCGAATGTAAAGGTACGCATTCGTTAACAAGCCTGGCATAAATACCGACGTCTGTGACGGCGTAGACATAGTCTCCCGAGACAACGAGAAGAGTTATTGATGTTCGCGAAGATAAACCATGACGTTTGCTGTGGTGTGGATGGCGGTGGTGGTGCTGGCGTCTATGCACCAGGGAAAAGGGCTAGATACGAAGGTAAGCATATTCAAGATTGCATCTTTATTTATTCGTTGTCCCGTGTAGTGGAGTAGTTTTGGTTACATGTTTAACAGTGTACTTTTTTCATTACCTATTTACAGCGGTAAAAGTAGTATTTTGCAGCTTTTAATGTACTACCATACGGATAGTAAAATAATCAATATGATGAGCAAATCGGCATGAGCTCACGCACACGCACGCACACGCACGCACACGCACGCACACGCACACACACTCGTACGCACGCGCACACACACAAACACGCACGCACGCACACACACACGCGCGCGCACACACACACACACACAGACAGACACGCACGCACGCACGCTTGTCCGGCTTGTCCACGCAGCGGATTTATTTTTATTACTGCCAACACATTTGTATTTCTACAGGGTCTACAATAGCGATTTGGTAGCGATATGTCTAACGTGATATTAAATACTTTTTTTCAGGCTGAATCCGTGGATGCTGTTCGTATGTAGAATATTTGGTTTATTCGTTAGTGGATAGACACTCTTTGCGATTAATGAGTTGCATGTACCATGTGTCTCTGATTTTCTTTCACCTGATCATAACATTTCACATGCATCTCAATCAAGATTCGCGCGACATTGGAAGTGCAGAATATGCAGTTATATATTAATAATACATGAACAGTGAGGCATTTATATACACACGGTTTACACGCTGCGTTCGCGTCATGCATGCATGATTTATGTATGTTATTTACTTATTATCTATGTATGTTATATTTACCACGGCTGATGTTGAGATTTAAATGTGTACACTGTATGGTGTCGTGCAGTATTTGTTCTATTTTGAAGGACGTTCATGATGTCGTTTTGAAAATTATTAGAATATTGGTGTTTTTGATTTATACATAATTCAAATGTAGATGTCATAACACGATCGTCACAATGTTGGGTTGACATGTATAATAATACTACTATATCTTTAGACATTTTATATTTCTACAAAAACACCAAATATCGTTTTAATGCAATTACACATGTTACGTTTATGTTATTTTTAGGACCACCTATTTTCCCATTCCCCTGCCGTGAGTATCGTATAGCCACACGTTATTATCATTCCGACAGTCTTGTTACTACACTGCTGCAGCTACTGCTACTGCTGCTGCTACTGCTACTGCTGCTGCTACTGCTGCTGCTACTGCTACTGCTACTGCTACTACTACTGCTACTACTGCTAATACTTCTACTACTACTACTACTACTACTACTACTACTACTACTACTATTACTACTATACTACTCACACACGCACACCAAACGTACACGCACGCACGCACGCACACACACACACACACACACACACACACACCACACACACACATACACACACACACACACACACACACACACACACACACACACACACACACACACACACACACACACACACACACATATGTATATATAGTTTACATACCTTCAAGCATACACGCACACGCACACGCACACGCGCAGACACGTTCCATTATATTTCAATCTTTGGCGGAAATATTGCTAATGTGTTTATAAATATTATTTAAACAGGTATCAACTGGCGCATATGCCATCACCCAGACGTATGTACTCAATAATACATATATCAATTAACATTTGAATCATACAGCTTCATATATTTCAAGAAGAACAGTCACAACACAACGATTTTATGTGTTCTAAAAATGAAATGCTTTGTACTGCAACACGGGTGACAGGTACATGTATTTAAAACGAAATAATTCCGCCTGGAGCGTGTGTACATGCGTGCGTTCGTGTGCACGCGTTTTGGTGCGTGTGTAAAAACTTTACGGATCCCTTGGGTCATCGATGACCACATGAAAGTTTGGCGTCCGAGATGGAAAGTGTTCACGCACGCACGCACGCACGCACGCACGCACGCACGCACGCACGCACGCACACACACACACACACACACCGTCATTTGCACCTAAACAGCCGCACAATTCGATTGCCTTTCCGGCCATTTGTATAGCAGTTGGCCCCTACAAACTTGGTCGTTGGTCGTGCATCTTTACGAAGTTCAAGCAGAATTGCTCGACCTTTCGCCAATGGCTGCATCTGTAACAGAAAACTCCAAGAGTTCGTCATGGATCGTCTGCTTTTTACATTTCGGACATGATCTTCTCTTAGATCTGTAGCAAACGGCAATACTTTCGATCTATTTTATTTTCGATGCCTACTATGGATTGATCTGACAACTCAACAAAACGATTATTTTATATACTTTTTTTTGTAAGCCGACGACGACTGCTTACGAGTGGAAATTAACTAGGAGACATGATTAGGGACAGATTAATTAGTACAACCGGGGAAGTGCAAACAGGACTGATAGGAATGGCTCTAATCTGTATGTTAGAAATCTCTTCTTCTGACGAAAAGTGCTGTAGGATGCCACCTCGCGATGTCCCAACAGCAAATTCTGACTTGTTTAAAAGATCCCACAAAAATAAAAGGGGTGGTGCACGTGCATTTGGTGGACACTCCTGGATCCGCCCATGAAGTTTGTACGAGTCAGTGTTACCGTCGACTCTGCCTAAATTATGTAGATTGTGTTATAAGAAAAGCCAAAGGCGTTACAAAGTTCCAAGACTATAATATCCAACTGCCGCGACTGCGTAGCCATTAACGTTCGGTAGAAAGAGCCTTTGCATAAGCAAATGACCTAACGTTTGAGATCAACGTGGTAATTATAATCGAAGGCATGTCCCGATTGCATGGTTGTTACCGTTAATTTGCGTTAATAACCAAAACAAGATCATTAAGACCGCGATTGCATTGTGCAACTTTTCACAGAATGTTGCCAAATTTGACCATATTATGGGTTCATTAACCAATCTCCTGCGTTACATACTTGCAGTGTGTGTTTATCACTGCTTGTAAACAAGTGTTTGGTCTACACTGTATATGGCGCTACTCCCCGTGTTAAGGACAAAGACAGTCGACGGTGCTTTGAGGTCGCGCCTATAATACTATATGTCTGCTAAATGACTGTCGATGAATCAAAAAGTTCATTTATATGTTCGACGGGTTTCGCATCATAAATACCTTACAGACATTCACGTGCAGGTGTTTGCTAGCGACAACACTCAATAACAGTTCAAAGAAGAATAACTTAGTAGATTCCAAGAAAGGCAGCCATTAATTAAAGGAAGGCTGTCTATTCCTTTATCCAGAATCTGCCAGGGTGGCAATCATTAACAGGACATTAGTTAAATTTAGTGTCTCGAAGGTGAAGACATCGCCACTGCGTTGAACTCCAAAGAGCTTTGCAGTTAAACCAGACGACGCCCGTTATATTACATTACCAATAGAGTTGTTGATACTCTAAATGGTGACGGTTTATATTACACTACCAATAAAGTTGTTGATAATCTAACTGGTGACGATTTGTTTGCATTTTGCTAACGAAAACTTCAAATTGCGAACAATGTTTCGAGATGTTTTTAACGCAATTTGGCGCGCAGTACACACTCAACATATCTATTCTGTTCATAAGACCATTATATCAATTTAAAAAAGATCAAGCAACCTCCTTTTAAGAACAACGTCTGGTAGACAACACACTTGAAGCGGGCATCAAATATACGTTATTGGAATATTAAATGGTTTACAAGATACATTTTGATATAAATAGTTTCTCCAAACTTCAAGTGTGTGGTTGAACTAGACAGAAACAAAGTTGCATTAGTAAAAATTAATATAGACTGAATATAATTTGAGAAGGAACCTCTGGCAGCAATCATCCAAGGATAAAACTTCGACTTTTTGAAAGTAAAGTAACACCTTTATTTTTAAATTCCCCATTTGGTTAAGTTATTTAATGGTTTTAGGATTCATACCGAACGTTATGCATATTTTCTGTGATTGTTCCCAAGAGCGTCGATGTGCTGAGGTGTATTATTTCATGTATATTACTTCGTGAAAACATAAACAAAAAAGTGTAAAGAAAATCAATGGTTTGCATGGTGTCATGATTGAACCGGCGTCGCCCGATTGTAAAACAAGTGACAAGAACCCAACGCGCCTACCAACTGAGGTAGCGGCACCTGCGGAAATTCGGTGACTGATTTAAGTTGTTATGATCAATTGTACAACTCCTTCATATATCAATACTCTAGTGATATTATAAGATTATACACGTTACTTTCTGTAGCTGGATACAATATATGTTTGATATTCGCATTCATTGTTTTGAATAAAATTCGATTCACGTGGAACCGTAAGATAACTGCTTGTTCCTCTATGATGGCTAATGTTTTTCTTACATCGGAATATTGCACAATAAGTCATTCTGACGCTCGTTTCGATCCAAAAGCTATACTTGTAAACATGCTCCCAATGCATGGAACGGTCGGCCTGATGCGAGTTCGAGTCATAAGTGACGCTACAATACCACGTGATCGCCTAGCTCATTAAAATTTAATTTTCCGCGGGAATCGCTTCACAGACGGGTTTAAAATCGAATTTATGCTACAAATGTATTTATTCAAAACAATGAATGCGAATGGGCCTACAAGTCGACTAGGTTTCGCCGAGCTTGGGCTCGTTTTCAGAATAATTATATCGAAAGCAACCAACGGGAAATAATCTACGCCAATAAACATACATAGCAAACATATATTGTATCCAGCTACAGAAAGTAACGTGTATTATGTCATAATATCACTAGAGTATTGATATATAAAGGAGTTGTACAATGTATCTTAACAACTTAAATCAGTCACCGAATTTCCGCAGGTGCTGCTACCTCAGTTGGTAGGCGCGTTGGGTTCTTGTCACTTGTTTTACAATCGGGCGACGCCGGTTCAATCCTGACACCATGCAAACCATTGATTTTTTTAACACTTTTTTGTTTATGTTTTCACGAAGTAATATAAACCAAATCATGTTGTATATTATGATGGACTGTTTGTAAATATTTTTTATTTTCGTAGTAATTATTTGTTCGCCACAAAAATAAAATATGGTCATTATATATAACGATTTTTTATTTATTATTTATCCAGACACATCACAATTTGTTTTCACATATATAATTACAATATATTACCGTACAATATATGTACAGTTAATAAATTACATATCCATTACAGTGTCATTATATTTGTTTGGATAAATACAATTTAGAAACATCGTTATATAATTCACATATTTTCATTTTTGTGGCGAATAAATAATTACTACAAAAATATAAAATTATTTACAAACAGTGCTTTATAGTATAAAATGATTTGGCTTATATTACTTCGTGAAAACATTAAACAAAAGTGTAAAAGAGAAAATCAATGGTTTGCATGGTGTCAGGATTGAACCGGCGTCGCCCGATTGTAAAACAAGTGACAAGAACCCAACGCGCCTACCAACTGAGGTAGCGGCACCTGCGGAAATTCGGTGACTGATTTAAGTTGTTAAGATACATTGTACAACTCCTTTATATATCAATACTCTAGTGATATTATGACATAATACACGTTACTTTCTGTAGCTGGATACAATATATGTTTGCTATGTATGTTTATTGGCGTAGATTATCTCCCTTTGGTTGCTTTCGATATAATTATTCTGAAAACGAGCCCAAACTCGGCGAAACCTAGTCGACTTGTAGGCCCATTCGCATTCATTGTTTTGAATAAAATTCGATTCATGTGGAACCGTAAGATAACTGCTTGTTCCTCTATGATGACTAGTGTTTGTATTACGTCGGAATATTGCACAATAACTCATTCTGACGCTCGTTTCGACCCAAAAGCTATACTTGTAAACATGCTCTGAATGCATGGAAAGGGTCGGCCTGATGCGAGTTTGAGTCATAAGTAACGTCACATCTCGGCATCCCGAAAAGCGCGCCAAAAATGTGCATATTCGAAAATGTCCGGATGCACAGCATAAAATGTGGAATTTCTAATTCATTGAATTTTATAATTTGTTTTGGCTTGGTGGACATGGAAAAAGATAGCATGATGTAATATAACATGAATTCAAGCAATAGGTGTTTTTATTCCCTTTAATCTACGATTCGACCATTCGGAAGAAAAGCATAACAACGGTATTCTGTTTTTTTTAAATTTGCCTTTGGTTAAGGGTAGTCACTACCCGAAAACGGCCATAGGCCATATCTCTGTTAATACTGAACATATCTTAGCCAAATTTGGAGTACTAATTGGTTAAATGAATAGTACATGATATGTGGAATATGGGCTCATTTGCTTGTGCAGTACCATGGCAATGAGCGTTTCTAGTGTGATTGAGGGGCATGCATCCTTGAAAATTATTCTGAGCTAACAACTGTATGTGTGATCATGCAGTTGTCAAGAATCATTAGCCAGAAAGCTCCTCTGTCAAATAAGGTGGTTTTGGTCAAGGAAGTTTGACTGCAATGACTGTTGTGAGATGGGACTTTAGGTTTGAGGTTTTTTCAAGCATCTTGAAAAATGCTCAAGCCTAAACAACAGTCACTTAAGCCAGATATCCTTGCCCAAAACCATCTTATCTGACAGAGGAGCATTCTAGCTAATGATTCTTAACAGTGGCATGATCACACATACAGTTGTTAGCTCAGAATAATTGTCAAGGATGTTAAATTGGGTCTCACTTGAAGTGTTCATTGCCATGGTAATACACAAGCAAATGATCCCATATTTCACAAATCATATGCCATTTATTTGTTTAATCAGTGCTCAGAATTCGGTTATGATATCTTCAGTATTAACATACGTATGGCATATTTGTTATATGGGCGTTTTCGGGTAGTGGCTACCCGGGTTCTTAACGTTTCTAGGGTTCGTACCGTACGTTAGACGAACGTAATTCGATTGATCATAACTTTACTAATATTTACCGCGATTGATCCGAGGGCCGCCGATCACTTGGGAAATCTTTTCCTAACTTGCGCTAACGCAAACAACTTAAGATATACGTCACAGCAAACGTCATATATGTCACAGCAAATGTCACACACGAATATTCCGGGAAGGCGACTTCGGCGTATGCGTCAAACGGAGGGAGGGCTTTTTTGCTAGTTATGTTAGCATAGTTACCGAACATTTTACTAAGAAAATGCTATTTGTTTTCTTTGTTGTTCACTGTGCCCGTTTTGTAGTTCGACTGGTATTACTGTCGGAAGAGTTCTCACACTCTAGTAGCTCGGGAGCGGTCACTTATGAGGTGAGTGAGGTGAGTAATTGGCGAAGGTTTGTTAGATTCGGTCTAAGGCCGCGCGATAATGTCAGCTATAAATGAGATGTCACATTAATTACTCTTTAAGCCACAGCGTGCGACTATCTATCTGTACATCGCTCTATATGTTGCAAATTCCGTGTTTGTTGTTAAGTCCCTTTGCTAATTCAATTGCGTTAAGTCCGTGTTGTTAAGCAACAGTTATGTTTTACAATGAGAGCATACACTCTTGAACTGGATAAAGAAATCACCAGTTGAATACACTGGGCGTTCTTCAATGAATAGAGTTGGTGGTAAACGTGCAAGAGATATTTTCCGCACCGTGGAGTTTTAGTAATTTATTACCTACTTTGACCACCCTTTCTGGAGTGTCATGTTGTCGTCACTTCGCAACGCACTGACTCATATAGCAACCGTGTGCCGATGGCATGTGCAGGTTTGTAGGGCATTTGGGGCATTAGAAATAGTCAATGTCATTGGTGTCAAGTCTTACACGGTTCACCCCGTTTATATTACGGATTTTCTTTAATGTCCTACGTGCTTAAAATACATTATTTTGAAGTTTTAGGAGTTGTAGCAAGTCTTCCTGTATTACAGGACACGGCCACGTTCGTTCAAAAGTATTACTTTAAAACATATCAGAATACCGACCCACGAGAGTAATGTAGTTTCGCGCAGTCAGCTGCGTTATTTAAAGTCTCGCGGTATCCAATCAAAGTGTCGCAGTGTCCACGATGAACTCCTTACATGTGGGCATGCGCGGCAAACCAGCGGACGCAGCTAATTTACGGGTTTGTTTGTGATCCTACAGATTTCTGTTGCCCGTGTCAAATGTGCGTATCATTCCGGGTTGACATCTGTGAAATTGTATCGCTCCACGTTTATCAAACGCATTTCGAAATGACACGATTACAGGCCCGTAGACTGAGGGAGTGGGTGCGATAAGTGCGAATGGGTTTGGCTCGGATGATGTAGTTCCGCTTTGAGAGATCTATTTGTGTTTGAATTAAAGTCATGATGTATTAAAATAAATGAATTGCGACTGCGGCAAAATGTTTGAACGCCACCACACACATTTTTCTAACACTACCTCCCTCGACACTGAACAAATCCCTAACTTTACAACTCGACACCCAACCTCCAACAATACTCCACATGACACCGATAAATCTTCAACAGTATTCCCTCGACACAAAAAGGGAAATATGCAATCCCATGCAGAAAAAAAGTTTCGGGCCTGGATTATGGTCGTACTTTCTGGAGTATGGATATGTCACAGCTTTAAGCGTCTTACGCTCCCATATGCTGTAGGCTTATGCCGACAGGTGGAATTGCCGAAAGCATATTTCTACGCCACTCTTTAGGTCAGTCATGAGTGTATGTGTGTAGATGAGTAACTGGTGAATGCTTCGCTAATTCGGTTCGAGGCCGCAGGAAAACGTCACTTCCTCTGCGTCATCAATGTCACGCCACTTTACTCATTCATGAGCGACTGCGTGGGACGATGACTTCGAAATCGTTAGAATACCTTAATGCTGCTTCCTCATCTAATTTAGCCAATCGCAATATGCGCAATTGATGTCAACATATGTCGTGCTAGAATAGTTTAAATAGTATCCGCAATCGAGTTAATACAAACTTGTGTACATTAGTTTAAACAGTAACCGCAATCGCTTTAATACAAACTTGTGTACATTAGTTTAAATAGTATCCGCAATCGAGTTAATACAAACTTGTGTACATTAGTTTAAATCGTCCAAATAATTGAGCTTGGTCGTTACATCTGATAACTTGCAAAAGCAACATCGGGATGACTCTTGGCTTGGTATCGTCGGTCAAGTGAATTTTGCGAGAGCAAAGAAAGGCAAGACGGAAAAGAAATAGGTGTGGAATCGTATCTCGCATTCGTGTGAAGATTCTTGGCTGTATTTCAAATACGCTATAGTTTTCTGATGGTTTGTATGCGTTCACAATCACACGCACGCACGCACGCACGCACGCACGCACGCACGCACGCACGCACGCACACACAGCCAGCTTGCGCAAACGACCTAGCTTGTCGCAGTGGATGCTACACAGGCTTAATTGGTGACTCGAATTGATGAAGCAGGCAGCACAATCTAGCACCTATTGGTTTTTCAAGATCATTGCAAGACAATATGTTTGGGAGAAACAGTGATATCGGCTGGGAGTAGAGAAGAATGAAGAATCTACTTGAAGGGAAGTATGTCTGCTGTATCTTTCTATGTGGCAAATTTACAATAATAGGTTGAATTGTTAAGCCGTTATTATTCTGCACGTGTCAGACATCTAACTTCACTACTTTGTTGCTCTGCAAAAAGATGAACGCAATATCTAGTTTTAATATTTACAAAAGCTGTATCATTGGTTCACCTACATTGTAATGCTCATGCGATTCGCCTTTTGGTGTCTTTCAACGCCAGGCAATCGTTACATCCAGTCCTCCAATATAAAGTGACCTATTCTTATTGACTGTCGTAAATACGGAGATTTAATTGGTGCATATAGGGTGCGTAGGCCTACATCATGTTTATAAAATCTTTGATTCACATGTGAAACGACGGATACCATAGATTCACCCAAACACGATTCGCCGCACCTTTCTAAGCAAATTGGTGTTGTTCACGTTGCAAATACAACGGTATGCATACGTTAGAATATTTTAGGTCGCTCGAGTTTAACAATTTAAGACAGCAATCGAAAGCAAACATCCAAATGTAAACCTGCCAACTTTCCAATGTCAAAATCCCGTAGAAGCTTTAAGACAATTTGAAAATGTCCAACTGCACCCGTTTGAGGCTCACCGAAAGACTCCAACCAATAGCCTCCAACTGCAACCCCTTAAGGCTCACGAACAAAAACTTCCAAATGCATCCCATTCAAAGCATGCAATTCGGGAGATTTTCCTCGTTTCCAGAAGGCCTGCAGCTATACTATATGTAACTGATATATTTGTCAAATTTGTTTTTAAATATGTTCACTCACATACCTTTTACACACTCAGTAGATCCTTTGTTCTACTTCTATGTTGTAGGCTAGTCTGTGGGACTACGTTCTGATATCGTCTCTACACAGTGTCTTCACTAACGTTACTCCATGTCCCATGGTTCTTCTATATTTTTATTGACGTCGTTTGTTTCGCTGCTATAACATCCTCGCGCCGCTCCAGGGGGCCCTGAGCACTGATGACACCAGTTTCAATACCTCTGGCATATCGCCTTGTTAAGCTGCTGAAGTTAAGCTAAGCCAATATTCTCGTTGTCTGTCAAGATTCGGTTGTTTGGGTTTTGACGATTACACGTAGGCTCTAATGTTCGAGAAATAGAAGTGATTAATTGAATACTCTACATCGCTTAGCCGCTCGTTAGAATGAGCGAACGGATAATTATATTGGGATTCCTTAAAATAGCCCTGTATCTTGGATATGGGGCACGGGCGTATGCGCTGTTCTCATGGGTGGTACAGTGAAGACCGGCGGAGTCTCGCTTAACCAACTCTCGCCTGGCTGCGTGACTTCGCCGGGAAGATAGTCTGGCTCAGAGTCGCGTTTTGACTGCCCACTTGTTGACAGCCATGAGAGCTGCCACCTAGTGAATATGCATGTGATTAAAAGGCACTAAACTATGAAAAAAGGTTTAATGTCGGTTTATTTAATGTGACATGTTTCAATATAAGTTTAATATTGAGTAGTTGTTATAGTGTAGTAGTATCTGATAACATGTATCCTTATTTAATTTGTTATTTCATAGTTGGCCTGAGAGCCAATCATCGTCTCTACCCAAATCTGGGGGTAAAGCCCCCTACCGGTAATATTGGCAGGAGCTTAATAATCCAGGCCGTAGTGAGGGACCAATGCTGCCACCTCACGGCGCCTGGATAATTGAGGCCAAGACCGGCGGTAAATGTACAACCGGTTCGGTTAACTTTCATACATTGCGTAGGGTATCTGCCAGGGGTAGTTGAGTCAACTACCACCCCCCGGCTTGCGAAAGTGCGCTGTAACCATACCGACAGTGCTCTGTCCAGAGTGGACGCCCGTCTGCTGTCCAACCCAATTTATGATGCTTTAATTCTAACAGTGGCTCCCCCTTGTATGAATATAATATCCAGTCTATGTTTCAAACATAACACCGTTTCTTTAATTTATGTGACGAAACGTGGAACTGGCGCTAACATTGACACAGTCAGAAAGCATGCTATTAACATCTTAGTACATACAAAAATTTAATTTAGCATAGGCTACAAAATAGGTCACGTACGTTTTATCAGAAATCGTGCAAAACGGCTAATAAAATAGTGTCGCCATCTACTGGCGAGTGACGACAAACGGCAGAGACAAACACAACTCAACAGGTGCGGCTTATGACGTCTTATTTGGCCAACTTTCCTAATAATTATTTAGATCAGCGGTATCTAACCTTTGTGGCTTTTTACCCCTTCAGCGAGCCAACAAAACCGTAATTACACCTCCATTTTTAAATAAAAATTTTCAAGAAAAGGACATTTTTGAACATTTAGTAATTGATGTATTTAATAATTGAGTAGTAAAATATATAACATTAGCTATACTTTGGTTTCACAAACTATAAAATAAGATAAAACATATGACAAGCAATACTTTACAGATTAAAGTATCTGTACAGGGATGAACTTGCATCTGATTGATAAGCGTTGAGATACGAGGCTTTGCCATAGCTAGAGAACATCTCAAGCCATCAGCAAGATACTTTGTGTCTTGGTTTTAATGTTGATCCTTGTAGAAACACCACTTCTTCAAAGCAATTCAGTGAATTGATAACTGTGAGAGCTCTGTCAGTGCAAATTGGGTATTCACTACTAAGCTGTCGGGGCAGAATTATGAAAGTCTTCTTTCTGCGTGCTATCTTCTCGCAGGGCAAGGAACGAATATTGTATCTTTGGCGACTCCGTATCCACTGAAAAAGTACCACTATCAATGCATTCTTCTCACAGTAACCCACATTTGGGAAATACCCAAAGATGGCATATTCTTTAGAAAGAATGTGCGGCATGATATCACCAGCAACTGGACACTGCTCTTCGTTCTCTTCAAGTGATGTTGGCAGTTTGGAGAACATGGATACCTCATTAATCTGAACTTCATGTTGGTAAACTGCGAAGGAAGCTGGCAACCTTGTCTTGAGCATTTAATACTTGCGAGAGATTCACCTGGTTGATCTCACCAAAACATATGCAATATAACCCTGCTTAATAATAACTGTACAGCCTCTTTGTTTGACATCGTCACCTAAAAGTTTGGTAAGTAGCAGTTCTCCTCCTTCCAAGAACATTATGATTATTTTATCCCTTTAATTAAACACACAATGAAATGCTGCTTCATTGATAACAAGGGAACCCCCACATGGAAGAGAAAAACACTGGAATCGAATACAACCTCTTCGCATTCACTAGCAATTTTAGAGTTCGTGGTAAACAGTTTAGAGAACGGACAGCCCTCTTTTTACATAGTCGCGTTTCAGGTACAAGCAATTGTGCACAATAGACAACATATGGCCTAAGTTTATACATTCAGCTGAAGCGCAAAGCATCGTGGAGTTTGCTAACACTAAACGATCTGATCCACGAAAGACCTTGCTGGTCTTAAATGTTCAATTTCCACGGTTGTGCCCCAGAATGATGTTGGTTCATCTGTGTTCCTTATTTCTCGTCAAGGACGAGTTACAATGCTTCAGTCAGATAATGCTTGATGATATCTTCTATTGTAAACGACTTCTAACTTTCAGTATGATGCATTCTTAACTCCCGGTACATCTTTCCACAACATGTTCCTTCAATATAGTGTGCTACAAGAGCGTAGTCGTGATGAATTAATTACTAAAAAATCCAAACTTAAAAAAGTTTATTTTACCCCCCCCCCCGAAAATGCCCGAATTAGTAAATATCTTAGTGTTAGTAAAACTGCTGAAATAGACTATGTTGTTATTGAAAACGAAACATTACGGTATTGCCACGGAATTTCGCTAGGCACGAAATTGATACACTAGTATTATAGCAATTACTGGGTAATGCAGGTTTCAGATATGTCTGTGAAAATATTTACATAAGAATCATTATGCTACATTAATAACACTCGATTAAATCAAGAAAAGAAAGTTGCCACTGCACAAAACGCTCTGCGTGTATGGAAACCTTATTCAGGGCTGTTGTTAACAGCCTTTTATTGTTATAAATTGTTAAAAACTCTTTTGTCCAATAAAGATGACTATGGCTATGCCATAATATTTACACCACTAGTTACCGATAGTGTATCATATTACCTATATTGTATTAAATACTTAAATATCTTTTGTACACTTGTTCCACTGTTTGCCTAATGTTCCTCTCACGAAGACAGTTATCTGTTTTTTATGTTGGCCTTATTTCAGTGACACCCTGATACATACACAAGCTGGCCTATGCACTATCTTGGAATTCTTAATTCAGCCCACCAGATTCATCGATCGACGGGTCGAAATAGTTGTTTGTATGGACATGCAAAATCGAGTGATGTCAGTGCTGTGAGAACAAAACTGCATTCATTGCACGATGCTGCTTAATAAGTGCTATCTCATTCATTCATTCGCTTGTTTTGGTTCCTACCAAGCTAGTTGAAGCTACGTCTTACCAGTGCGCAACCAGTGGATTGGTCTTCCCTGGCGGCCATTGATGAATTTTGTTAAACGACAAGGTGTCCATCAAATGAAAGACTGACTCCTTTTCTCCACAGAATATCCTCCTTGTTGTAAGCTGCATATGCGCCTAAGCTCAATATGCTGAGTTGCAGTGCACATCACATCTTGCACAGTTTTATTTGCTTGTCAATGTCAGAATTGTATGAACTACACTGACAGTGACACACTGAGACTAGCGCAGAACAGTGCCAACTAATTGAGGAGGTGTGAACATATGCAACGAAGGGGACGGTAACATTCATGGATAATGGCACTAAGGAGGATATTTTTTTAATTCTTGCTAGTTGCTAGACTTTGACTATTAGGAGTAGACCTAGTTAAAGTAAAATGGATTATGATGTTAACTAAATGAAAGTGAATATATTTGAGATTTAAAAAAAAAAACTGACTATAGCATTGGATATAATTGTTCTGAAAACTTATGATGTATGTCTCAATGTATTATTTCCCAACCCCATATCTGCTATTTCATACATGGTTATGGGGCATACATTGAATGTGTAAATGATTTCAATTTTATAGGCATCACCATAAATAACCATTTAAACTGGCAGATTCATTCAAACAAAATAGCAAATAAACTATCTAAAACAATAGGCATACTAAATAAACTTAAACACTTTTTACCACTTAATACATTATATATTACGTACAATGCTCTTATTCTCCCTCACTTTAATTATGGCATACTTTTATGGGGTCATCAAGCACATCGAATTTTCAAATTACAGAAAAAACCAATACGAATAATATTCTTAAGTAAATACAATGCTCGCACAAATCCTATTTTTAAAAGACTTCATTCTAAAGTTGGATGACATTTATAAAATCCAACAATTAAAATGTTACTATAAATATTAATTAACAATCGTTTACAACTGTTTTTCCAAGCACACACATTGATGATATTCATCAGCACTGCACACGTGAAAGAAATAATTTGTATATATGTCCAGATTCAAACATGAATTTGCGAAAAAAATGCATTAGACACAACATAGTAGAGACAGTTAACAATACACCAAGTATTATCGTTAATAAAATTTACACCCACAGTCAACATACACAAAAAACTTTTTTATTTAAATTATGTATCCACTTGTCGTATCCATAATTGCATTATTTATAATTCGTAATACATATTAGAATGTATACCTAAGTATCCATATGTACGTCAATACGTACACGAGTTCATATAATGAGTCCTTGCATTATGTATGCATGTTGACACATTGAGTAATTATCAACTTTAATAACAAGTCATATACTATTCTGATTTGTGTCATGTAAATGTTGTTGTTGTTTATATGTATGGGTGGCTCCTGTGCTGGCGATATTATATATCTTAATGGGAGTCTCCCGACCTTATCTATTATTTGCGTTATTCGTTGTATATGTATCGTATTTATAGGTCAAATAAATAGATTATGAGTTCTGAGTATGAACTTAATATGTAATGAACATTGAGAGTCACTAGGCATTGTCTCTTGTTGAAATTTACTCATGTATGTTATTGTAAATAAGTGAGTTTTACACAATGATTGCAAAATGTCTCTCTAACTGATCTTTTAATGTATGAGTTAAAGGCCATATCCTGGGGGGAAAAATTGCTAATAAGTATATAAATATGCATGTACATATATGTGTTCTGCAATATAATGACAACCCCGAAACCACACGTTTGCTGAAACATGTCTAAAATTGACTTTAAACGGGACCTGTCCTGGTGCAGGCTTCGAAAAGTCTGTATTCCGGAAATGCCGAGAGGGGCAGAATCGTGACGTCAGTTGTGGAAAACATTTCCAGTGTACTGGTCTGGAAGGAGGTTCCGGTCTGAGAGTAAGTTCCGGTTCCGTTTTGCGTATTGCGCATGCTCGCGCAAGCATCATCAAAATCGACCAACTGTGAGCAACGTGACCTCAGGTGACCGATCAACTTTGACCCCGTGCCAGAAGTATGCGGCAACTGAGTTACATCGCTGTGAGCAACGTGACCTCAGGTGACCGATCAACGTTGACCCTTGCTCGACGCACTCGGTGACTGAGATACACAATTAATCATTTTTCGTTTGCTGTAGCGACCGTTACTCCACCGACCTATTTGCCCCCTACGTTGCTGAACAGGATCGTACATCTGCGTGTGACCACTGTCTACAGGCACATTCGTTAGTATCAGCTAGTTCACATATCTTTTGTTGAGAAAATACCTGTGATGGAGCGGGAGTAAATAGGAGATGAGTACCGACGGTACATGACTTGCATAAGGCATTACCTAGTCACCAAAAAGCACCTGGTGTGTGAAAAGCGAATGCGCAATGCTGTCTTGAAAGCTACGCAGCATGGCAAATATCAATCAAGTAGACGGTGAGTAGACAGTTCAGCCCCAGGGCCAGGCTAATAGTCTGTAGCCTAGCGTATAGTATACTATGCCATAAGGGGTCAGCACACTGTTGGACTTCCTGCTTGATTACAGACGAAACAAAGTGCAGTAAATTTTTGAGAAATGACTTTTTATAATATTCACTTGCTAGATGTGATTGTTGAAGCTGTTGACAGTAAAATGGTGTCTTTTTAGCTGATTTTACTAAGCGGAAGGGTATCTGGCAGCAATTTGGCTAGTTGACACTTTAGCTGGATTACTGCCTGCATCCAGTTGTAAATATTGACGGGTGTCATACATACAGGCATTTTGCAAGAGCTAGAGATATGAGATTTTGACTAAACTCGACCAGCATGTCAATGAGATGATAATAACAGCAGGTGAGAAGTTTAAGAAACTTTATAGGTCACGTTTTCTTATAATCACACAAAACATTAACATGGTCGCCAATGGGAAACCTGACAGTGTGCTGACCCCATAAGCCAGTATAATAATATGGGTCTCTTAAATGATATAGGTGTCAGAATAGGGGCCTGATTTTTTGACAGAAGTATAACTATGAAACGATGGCTGGACGCAATGACGTGGCTATTAACACAGCTGCTCTGCAGGCCCACCGTTTATTACGTAGAATGGTTATTATTCTTGTATTTCTGTGGGTTGTACGTCTTGATTTCCTGAACCATAAATAAATATTCCTTTGACAAAACAGACACCCATGACATACATTACAGGTTGGTGGTTACTTTTTGACAAATATTAATACAAACTGCACTCAACCTAAGATGTCAAATGGCTTCAGTCTTATATGACCAAATGTACTGCTAGTTTGTCACTACTTTGTGTCACATAAAATTTACATTCCATGCCCATGGGAGCCAAACCTTAATACACTGGCCCCCACGATAAGTGCTACTTGAAATTGGTTAATTGTGAATTATATTTTGTGAATATTCTTTCAGCTGAAATTATTAACGCTATTAAACAATCATTTTACCTAAAATGTATAGGCCTAGCCTAGGGGCGTATCACTAAAATGTACACCAACCTAAATACCAATGTATTTGACCATATATAGTGCAATTAATGAATGAAATAGATTAATAAATCATGGACAATCACTCGCTATTAGTATTGCATTTAGCACAGGAACTAACATTTTTATTGTCACACTGTACTGTACTGTATTTGTGTATGAATAAAGTGATATTTCCTTTCTCAGAAGCAGACACAGTGACACATAAGCTTATTGACAGTGTGTGGGAATACTGTTACATGACAGTAAGGAATTTACTAATTAATTGTATCATACTGACTTGGTAGACTTTGTAGTGCTAAATTGTTTCAAGTGAATTATGACATTCTCTGCATAGTCTGCTCAGGCCCTTATCACTAGAATTTAGACCCCTACTGCCCTAGGCTATGGCAGTGCAGCATCAGGTAACTTGTGTTGGTAATTTC
This sequence comes from Escarpia spicata, assembly GCA_963995525.1. NCBI lineage: Eukaryota > Metazoa > Annelida > Polychaeta > Sabellida > Siboglinidae > Escarpia > Escarpia spicata. Next base: position 17,545,768 of record OZ023215.1, on the reverse strand, counting down.
ATCCATCATTTATGTAGTAAGCTTTACTGATAAATTGTAACAAGTGAACAATATTATTTTGCAGCATCTGCAAATTTTGTAAATGGCCTTTATTAAGTTGTCTGTTTTTAATTGAAACTTGAAACAGTGGTTTCCTTTTTAACATTGTTTATTTTAAATTAAGAGTACACCTGTAGATGCTGATGCCTCGGTATATGTTGGTGGTTTAAATCCGCCAGGTAAATGCACAAACCTTTGTGCACAATTACCCCTGGCATGGCCTTATTGACCATTGCATCTGCGAGTATGATTATGTTGATATTTAATTAAAATGACTTTCAATGATGCAACAGTTGAAGCATCAGATATAGTCCATTGAAAAAAGATCCAAACAACTGATTTACCCCATATCTAACAAGATTGCCACACAGAGAATTAACTCTAGATGGCAGGTGGACAAGGAAGCCTTTTGGCTTATTGAGAGCCCAACCCTTTTTATCCAACCCTTCTGCTTGCAAATAACTACAAGTTATGCTAATTATGAGGTTTTGTTATGTATACTAACAATTACAAAAGTAACCGTATCATTAACGTAAACTATAATATAATTGGATCACACATTCTTTCGGCAAACACCGTGTTTAGCTGGCCAAAAATAGGCACTAACCTTTGACATGTAATGTGTGTACTCAAAACGGAACCGGAACTTACTCTCAGACCGGAACCTCCTTCCAGACCAGTACACCGGGATCGCAAGCGTTCTCAGCGGCTGGATTTCTTTGGTGGATATTTGAACTGGTATACATTCGTTCGTATGTAGAAATGGTCAACAAATGTGTTGTTGGAAACTGCAACAATTCGAATCTGACTGGCCATTCTGTGCACGAATTTCCCAGAGCCAGTTACTCGGCAGAAATGGGAACGTTTTTTGTTCGAAACGACAGAGCCAACTGGACTTATCATTATCATATGCTACGGCAACTAGCATTATTTGTGGTTCTCATTTCGTTGCACCTGACGACTTCGATGGCTTCATACAATGGAAGATGGGTTTCAGGCGTAAGTTAGTAAAGAAATCTGCCGTTCCTTCGAAGAACACAACAGAGGCGAAGGCGAATCGGTTACCGGCGAATCTGCGCAAGTGGACCCGGTCAGTTGTCGGAACTTCTTCACTGGTTCGTGTCTATACGGTGCCACACCGTGCTGACTAACATTGTCGATCTCGGCAATGGCGGCAATGTCATCCTCACTGTCACCGAAATATATATGATCAAACGTTTCGTGATCCGCGTAAAAATTGATATCGCTCTCTGAACTACTCGAGTAAGCCGCCATTTGTATAGAGTTGTTTGTTTACAAGACACCGCGCGACTGTGCAGGCGTGAAGCCGCTGCACTAACTCACGGCGGAACCACGACTGACGTCACGTTTCAGCAACAAATGCAAACCCGGCATCGCTCGGGAGTTTCCGTAAAATGGCAAATTTAAAGGCTCTTTTTATTTCGCATGCTCATATACGATATTTAAACATTTTGGCAATATCATCATTTGAAAGGGCATCAACCATTTGTTATTAAGGGACAGAGCATATTTTATCCCAGGATAGGGCCTTTAATAAAGCTGAGATGCGCAGTCTCTGAAATTGTCTAATGTTTTACAGTTTTTGTTTAATTTATCAAAGTCTGATCTGATGAATCTTGATTTGTGTGTAGATTTGACCATATAGTCAAATTCCTGCTTATATAAGATTTTCACTTCCTTAAACACAGATCCTGTAGGCTTACAGGAACCTTAGGTCAAGTACATGTTAGTTACTGATCAACAGTAAGACAGTGTATTCAAATGCCAATACTTTTATTTATTTTAGTACTACTACCAGAGGCTACAATGAATGTGTCATTCATTAAATGCAGATGTCAGATGTACTTTTAACTATAAATTACTACACAGTAGATATAACATAATTATAAGAGATAACGGGTGTCCGATTCATAATTGTGTCGGCGAACATCGTACATCGTCCAATTTCGTAGCAATTTGGTATTTGATCCTTCCTGCAGCATGGCATCGGTTAGTTTATACTTAGCTCGCAAAAATGCTCTACTGTCAATACGCCTGGTTGGTCTATCAGTGCCCCCACAATACTCATTCAGTGTAAACATTGTTTGGTTCATATATGTTGGCTACAACATTGAAAATGACAAGGTGCACGAAATTGGGCAGGTAAACCTTTGTCTTCGTACCTCATTCACGTTGAGGAAAACGTCTTGTATTAAAGGACACGGTGGCAGGCAACACTTCACCAACACGTATGCTGTACGTTGCCCAATATCGTTGGGTTGTAGTTAATGCCAATTTAAGGAATGTGAAGTTTTCAAAAAGTTGGCATCTGCCAGTCTGGAAGAAACACATTTTCGGCAATGCCAATGCCAATGGCATGCGAAGCTTAAAGTCTGGAAAACATACAGGCCATAAACACTCCATCACTCTCCAAATGCCGTTGCAGCTCTGCCTCTTGTTGAACTTCGGGCGTTGTATTTATTCTCTCCGAGAAGTTGTAGCGCTGATAAATACAAACGACACGTTGGGCTGGCTTGAAGTTTAGTGTTGAGATGAAATCCGACGATGTGTCAACAGGAATATTACTGTCACTGAACACAACTTTGTTGACGTCCAGTTCCAGGATTTCAAGATAATTACTCCATCAACGATGTAAAACCGTGATGCAATCTGGGATGTGTTTGAAATACACGAAGCAGATTCAATGCGTTTTTCCAGAGACGACAACACGCAATAGTCCGACATAAACTGGAGTTAAACGTTTAAACTGGCACACATTCTGTGTTAATCTTTCAGCACAATGTTGGGCAGGTTATTTACTTTTTAATGCGTTCATTTCTAAGCACATTTTCCGGGTTCACCTTGGCCCAACTGACACTTGCGGCCTAAACGTGAAGTGTTTTCTGTGATTTAAACGAGGTCGGCCGAACGATTGGGAACGTTTAACGTACCTTAATTGCTCACATTTACGTCATAATAAACGCACATTAAGAATACTTCGGGAATCCTTGTTTGAACTGCGTGTTTGTGTAAGTAGCGCTAACTGCGTGAGAATAATTATATGTACTCCACCTAGCGGATAACGGGGCATTAATAGTGCAGTGTATTAATGTTGGACACAAATTCCGTTCTGCATTTTTTTAGTAGTTGTTACGCTATTCAGTTGATAACTGGTAAGAGATGAATACCAGGAATTCTGCGTGGTCGAAGACTGTGATGGTTTTGTTGATTTCATCGGCAAAGGTTAATGTTGTCAAGTCCCGAGTTTATTTCGTCTCGCCGCGTGAAAGTTGAACTTCGGACAATTGTGCTGCGTGCAAATACTATACCCACACCTCGGCTTGCAATTCACAGACGCCATGTTCTCGTTTTTTTATCAACCTACAGCAAGTAATTCAGAGAAATTAATCGAGTAAATAAACGTCACCCAAGAGAGTTGTTCTTCTGTAAAGCAGAAGCCAATATATCATACAAAGATATACCATGGTAAACCACTGTAACACATTGAATACCAAGGTTTGCCAGGGCTTGTCACGGTATTTTACCACGGTTTACCACGGTTTACGTATTTGCCATTGTATACCATATACCTTTTTGTACCAAAGTCGATGTAAAATGTCCTTCTGCAAATGACAGTCTATCGTTAAGGCTGATATGGAAATATTGACAAACTAATCAGTTGTGTCAGCTACCTCGGTACGTAGTGTCTTGTGTCTTGGTGCATTTCAGCGGCATTTTTTAACCAAGTGGTGACTCACACACACACACGCACACGCACACGCACACGCACACGCACACGCACACGCACACGCACACGCACACGCACACGCACACGCACACAGACACACACACACACACACACACACACACACACACACACACACACACACACACACACACACACACACACACACACACACACACACACACACACACACACGCACAAACACACCTGAAAACACTCCCAAACGTACGCACAGTACCGGCGTTTCAACACAAACATGTACAATAATCACACGATGGTCCTACCAAAAATCCTCGGTTTACTCCAAGAAAAGAAACCATGTTGCTCCAGTCAAATGTTGTTTGTTGCATTTGAAATAAATGTGTTTCCCGTATTTATATGAGGCTCAGTTGGGACTTTCTTAATTTATTGAGCACATCGAATACCACAAGATTGTCCAAACGTTTTGTTGACAGATTTTATTTCTTGTAACACCGTTTACACGAACGTACGTTCGTCCCGAGTTATTATGGACAATCAGTTGTCATAATGGGACAACGGTAGGTGCGATTTAAGAGACACGTCTCTTCATGGTGTTTTCTTCAAGGGACAATACCAGTAGCTCTTGTAGGCTTTGCATACGGCGTCACCATTTCTCATGCACCGACATGAGCAGCACTTTCTCCAGTAGCATATAGATGATACAGTGAACTTGTAGTAGCAGCCGGCGGCACAGCAACAGTAGCCGTTTCTGCAGGATATGTTACAGTGGTGGCCTGCAACAACGGAATATAATTATGTTTGTTTGTGCGTGTGTGCGTGTGCGCGTGTGCGCGTGCGTGAGTGCGTGTGTGTGTTCGTGTCTGTGTGTACATGCGTGTGAATGTGTGTGTGTGTGCGCGCGTGTGTGTGTGTGTGTGCGTGCGGGTGTGTGTATGTGTTGTGTGTGTGTGTGTGTGTGTGTGTGTGTGTGTGTGTGTGTGTGTGTGTGTGTGTGTGTGTGTGTGTGTGTGTGTGTGTGTGTGTGTGTGTGTGTGTGTGTGTGTGTGTGTGTGTGTGTGTGCGGATCTGTGAGATTGCTTACTGCATATGGGTGCATGCTATATTTTTTAAAAGACAACAACTTTCTCAGTTTAGTCTCACTTACTCTTAATACACGATTTATAGCAACATACATTTGATTACCAGCTATATTATGCTTGTGCTACAGCAAATACGATATGCAGGTGGCATGTTTGAAATGTTGAACAACATTCTATGTGCCACAATTTACAATAAAACGGCTCGGCAGCATGAAATTATAAGAGCTAATGCATAATACTCACGGCAAAACGGATACCGCAATGCAGCTGAAAATAAAAACATGACATATTTATATAATTACGTTATGATGATATTTAATATTTCTGTAGATACACAACATATGACGAATTTATATGTATATATATATATATATATATATATAGGTCCTATATAAATATAAATATATATATATGGTATCTGTGAATTTTACATTAGCATACATCGACGAAACTATATTATGTTATGTTTATGAAAATGACATCAGTATTGGACGACATACATACATACACATTAGCGATTCGACCTCATTCACATTGAGGGATAAACAACACATGAGATCGCCAAATCGTGCGTGCTGGACACCGAAGCATCCCCAAGCCCCAAGACATTTGTGGAGATATCCGTGTTCTTTTATCTGACACACACACACACACGCACGCACGCACGCACACACACACACACGCACGCACGCACACACACACACACACACGCACACACACACACACACACACAATCTGCCCTCTCACACCACGAGGAAGCCGTAAATACAAGGCCTCGGTTCTTTTGCGCCTTATTCCTCGGTAGCCAAGCTCTGAGGCGCATCAAAGCAAAAGGGTTAGTCAATCTCAAAATAGATAAGCAGTATTCAAGCAGTATTGTCAACAGATGGATGGAATAGTCAGAGAGCTAAGGTGGCTGCGCAAGATTACAATGGTGCGTTTCGAAATGACGGCGGAATTGTGTAATATTTACACATTATCTAAGAAGGAGCAACTTCCACATACAACATGAACCATTTTAAATTGTACTTACCCCGTTTCTGTATTGGACTGGACTGAAACACGAAGTTTGACATTCCGTTAAATGATCTTATTGGTACGAACAAGCAAACCATGTCAATGATAATAATATGATTGCGTGTATATAATTTTATTGAATAAACTCAATCAATCAATGATATCGTCAAATCCGCTATGCACATTTGTCCAGTGTGTTTACTTCATTACTTATTATAGTTGTTGTAGCAGTATAATTAATGTAATAAAATAAATAACTGTACCCGCTAGAAAAAAAACAAGGAAGATTGTTACACTCACGGATAAAAAATTTCCCTAAATTGTTTAAGTGCATTAGGAATAACCTTATGCAAACAATGCAATCACGAATATGTTTATTCTTACTTGCGCCTCATCCTGGGGTAGAATCACCAGTACCACCAGCACCATCAGCGCCACGGCAAACTTCATGGTCGACTTGCACCAGTTCTATCTTCACGAACGTCAAATACTCTTGTTGCTGTCCCGGGAGACGATGTCTACGCCGTCATAGACGCCTCTATTTATACAGAAGAGCTTCGCGCGAAGTGAGTGAAGTGTGTCGCTGTTGTTGACGTGGCAGTTTTAGGCAATACGGACATGCCGACAGACACGTACTGAAGAACAGTAGTGTGTCATCATCTCCAACTCTCCCTATCTTCCTCCCTCCCTCCCTCCCTGCCCCTTCTCTCTAAATATCTTTCTCTTTCGCGCTCCCTCCCTCCCTCCCTCCCGCCCTGTTTTCATCCCTCCCTGTTTCCCTCCCTCCCTCCCTCCCTCCCTCCCTCCCTCCCTCCCTCCCTCCCTCCCTCCCTCCCTCCCTCCCTCCCTCCCTCCCTCCCTCCCTCCCTCCCTCCCTCCCTCCCTCCCTCCCTCCCTCCCTCCCTCCCTCCCTCCCTCCCTCCCTCCCTCCCTCCCTCCCTCCCTCCCTCCCTCCCTCCCTCCCTCCCTCCCTCCCTCCCTCCCTCCCTCCCTCCCTCCCTCCCTCCCTCCCTCCCTCCCTCCCTCCCTCCCTCCCTCCCTCCCTCCCTGTTTTCCTCCCTCCCTGTTTCCCTCCCTCCCTCCCTCCCTCCCTTCCTTCCTCTCTCCCTCCCTCTTTCTTTCTACGTCAAATATATCAGTGATGGCGAACGGGAGAATGATCTTTGCAACTAATTGGGCCAAAGCGTTTGACCTAAGAGGCGAGACGAAGCACGACATACTGACCACCTTGCATAGGCACGGGAACGAGCGGAAGGGAGGCAGCTGCCCCCTGAACTTTAAGTAAATCTGAGCCTAAATTTGTGACTTTTTTGTGAGCCTCATGGGGGGGGGCTTGCAATTTGAGCAACTGGACGTTTGTGATAAGCTTAAGAAATGGTTCTCAGCTCCCCCAATAATAATTTCCAGTGCCAGTGCCACCTTGTATCTGCTCGCATGCAAACAAGCTCTTGGAACTTGCGATAGACCGCGGATGACCGAGTGTTATGTCGCAGCAATAAAACGCAAACAATTTGTTATTTTGTGCACACGTAAACATGCATTCTAACTAAATAACCGACTTGCGTGACTTGCGCATGTAGTTCTGGAAATGGTAGACATCATTTAGTAAAACTACATCCATAAATGACGCCTGACCTTTCGAGAACCAATGAGATTTAGACATGTCACGCAATTTGGCTGTGAAGATAATTATTAGGTTTATACATGCTTAGAATGGCAATTAATTCAAATCATGTTCATGTAACATAATACATTAGCATTGTCACCAAAGGAACGAGGTGACAAAATTGTTAATATACCTGGTCATTTCTCACGAAACGTTGACAACGGGGCTTCTGAGGGGAGCCAACTTGATACATCTATTCGTATACCATCATACGTTCTGTCATACGAACAGAATATGTTGAGATAACGAGTAAAGAACTCGGGCACCCTAACTCTTAACACGTTTTCCTTTTAACCAGTGCACAATAATAATAACAATAATAATCTTTAATTTATATAGCGCCATATCCATAACGTTCATAGCGCTTTACATAAAACTAAAATATAAATAGTAAAAATTAAACAAATTTAAATATAAAAATAAACAAATTAAGATAATAATGCTGTGTAAACATCAGTAGATTAAAAAAACAATTATCATGGTAAAGTAAGTACTTCAAATGTTCTTTTGGCTGTAAAAAGATCAAGATAAAAATATGAAAAATGTTTCTGTGGTCTTTCAAGCAGTGTACGCCGTAATAAAAATGTGAGTTTTTAGGCTGCTTTGAAGGATTACATGGAGATTTTGGAAGCAACAGTAGTTGATAGACCATTCCATATTATAGCGGCAGCATACATATATATATATATACACAAACATATGTATATATATATATATATGTATATGTGTATACACACACACATATATATATATTTAAATATATATGGAAATGTTTAATCTCTTCGAAATATATCATATTTGTGCTTAGTCAACAGTAAATATTACCTTTTTCATTTATGCTCAGGTATTGTTGCATGGGAATATTCAGCCAGCATACTTTCAGTATAATAGGTTTTATTGATTGCACCTGATTTCGTTGTTTACCATTACATAGAAAAGGCAACCAACATCATTCTTGTACATTCATAAAATAAATTAATACATGTGTTGCCCCATAATGCATACGTTATGTACATTATTACATTGTTTTTCATTTATTTGTCCGGTTCACATTATAAATGCGTTTGTATACACGTTAACACACATATATTGCGTAGTGTTCTCTCTACTGTATCAGAAAAAATGTCCACCGACATCCTAACATTTTTGGAGAGGGGTGACGTTCATCTTAATATTATGGATCTACTCTATGTCCTGATCGTCGTGGCCCATCCATGTATCCCTGTCATGATTAACTGTCTTTTATCTTATGCCTCGCACATACAGCGAAACGATCTGTGTCGTTCTCATAGCAGCGTGATTGCAAAAACATGATGTGTCGTATTGTGTTCATGCTGGTAACGAATTGGATCTATAGTAAGCACACGAACGTAATATCTCCTACAGTTGGCATCTATCATTACCTTTTTACTGACCTCCAGAACAGTAATTCAACCGTCATATTATCCGTTTAGTTGCCGATATAAAACAAACATAAATACACCCGTGCATTTCGATTATTTCGGGCATGTAATTTTTTTGTAATGTTTAAAATCCTCTCTAAACACGGTATGCGTGTGTCGTCCGTACAGTTTTCTCCGACTAGTAGGTTTTTCATACAGGTTAAAACAAATTCTTTGTGTAAAGAATCATGGGTAGTGCCTAAATATGACACTTTTATTGATGATAGTGCTACAGGCTTCAAGATTCATCAACAAAAGTACACTCCCCATGACAGCTCTCACCTAGTCGGACATGTTGAATACAATCCCAATCATCTAAACGAAAGCTACAAGGAACAATAAACAAAGTTTGTTGATGCTTTTTGAGAAATGACCGTATGGCGTGTAGCGTAGGAAACATTCGTCTGATATCGGACATCGGCGTTATGCGATGATCTCTAACTGGCGACCAATTTCTATATTACCAGTCATTTAACAAAATTAATAGGATTACGTTTGATTAAATGCCCAAATAAAAAACCTACAGAACGTTATTATTAAAAACAAATAAGAACTGATATTGAAACTGAAGAGATAATACAAATAATATATAGCATTACACAAGAACATCCTCCACATGTTTCCTCTCTCGATCTCGTTGGTCACCCCCCCCCCAATCATGTTAAATGTCACCCAAAGGCAACAACATGTTGGGAGGTTAATGGAATGTCTTCTGCTACAACTAAGAACACTACAATTAAAAGTCTGTCAACATGGATGCAAACGCGTTTCTAATATAGACCCAGATTAGTAAATGTAAAATAATATAAACAATTGTATGCATTTTGAGAAGCATATGTATTTTTCTATTTTATGAAAGCAGAAGAACGATGTAGATAGCTTAATCTGTGTAATGGTAAGCGATTACATGAGGTGCAATCCGTAAAACATAAAATACTCCCATCGGAGTCTTGGTCTTCTTCTCCATCTACTCTCCACTCTGACAACATCCAATATGTTCATTAGTTGTTCTTTTCTATTCGTACCACAATATAGAGGCAAACATATATGTGAAAATGTGCACGTTTGACCTGAATGAAACATCTTAATGACACTCAAGATGTTTAGTTTCAGAGACTACCTTCCGACATTCACCTAGTGAAACTGCCTTAAATGTAACGCATACGATGTTTGAAATTCAGTGTCAGCATTAATATGAAAGAAAACGTTACTTGGCAAGCGCTGTCTTCAAAGCAGTAGCTACGTTATTCTGATATATCAAAAGTTGTAAATCATTCGATTCGGCCGAGGGCGGTCCGCTGGTCTTTTGTAAAGATTAGATCTGCTCTTTCCAAAAATAAATAAGGTGTGAAGAAACGATATATAGCATTCCCTACTTATCACGAATCGTGGTAAACAAGCCTATACATTAACTAAATTACTTACAGTTTTCACACGTATTCCCCTTACTATACAACATACGAGGTACATTTTATGTATTGTATAAATATATGTATATATATATATATATATATATCAAATGATTCAATTGCATTCGGGCACGCACGCATGGACGTCATGTGAATGTACCCTTTCTCCCTGCAGTTGGCGTCGTGCGGATACTAGAACATAATTAATTCACTCTCTGGACTGGATGGTTGATTGTCTTGGTGAAATCACGGAGGTTGCCAAATTGGTCGCAAGTTCTGAGTTTGTGAAACGATCTGCTGAAGGCAGGGGGTCCTGTTGAAGTCTTCATAGGCTACAGATGTGCAATTTGTACTTCCAACAAATATCCGCAAATTATCGATAAGCTACCTTTTGTGTTACACATACGTTCACACGCACACTTTCTCTATCAGAATCCACGCACGCACGCACGCACACACACAGGTGGTATTATTTATATATATTTGCTTATTTATTCCAGGTGTGTGATTGTGTGTGTGTGTGCGTGCGTGCGTGTGTGAGTGTGTTAGAGAGGGAGATAAGGAGGTATAGAGGTGTACATGTGAGACAACACAAGAATCTTTGACGTTCGCGAGAGAACTTGTGCAGGCCAACCGTGGACATTTCCGTAGTGCTGATGGTTTTTGTGGTGCTTACGATTCTGCACCAGAATGAGGCGCAAAGAACCGTGAGAATAATTCGTGCCTGCATTTTTCGTGAATATTCGTGACTGTTTTTGTTTCAATTCCAATGTAGTACGTATGGCTACACGTTTAACAATATGTTTTTAAAACTAGCTTTGTTTTCCTATTTGCTTTGACAGTGAGGTTAGCAATTGTTTGTATATTTGCAATAGAAACAGTTGGGTTAAATTGTTGTACCACACGCGTATTTATGTAATCAGCATAATGTGTAAATACACACATACAATAACGCATGTACGGACGAGCGCACACACGCACACACGCACACACGCACACACGCACACACGCACACACGCACATACACACATTCTCACATGGCACTCACGCTCTCAAGTCTATATGGCGGATTTAACAATATCCTTACAAACACATTGATACTGTTTGCGTGTTCATACTGATAAGACTGTTTAACTAACTTTGTTTTTCAGCCCCCTCCCGAGCAAGTACAATTTAGTTAAAATTTTTCTTCAGATTCACAAGTAAGACATAAAACGTCATTTGAAATGTTGTATTTTAATCGATGAATCGTTGCCACTCGTGGTGTTGGAAGTGCACATTCTGAAAATTTATATTAAAGGTGTATCAGCAAATATCTTGTGTGCTAGTTCACTGTCATGAAAATACAATTTGTTATTTTCATTAATTATCCCCGAACATTGTGTTTAAAGTAGAATCATGTATGGGTATATACTGTGTGCCATGGAATAATTATGTCATTTTAAGGACCATTCGTAATAAGTAACATAATATTGGTATATCGTAAAAATATAGTTTAACAGATGTCGGCTTGCTTTAAATGTGGCCATGTTGACATCTCACTGGATGTTACATATAATAAGTAAAACAACAGAACATTTATTCTCTAGAATTACGTAGGGTGTCTGCGGATACACTGAGTATCGTGTCAATGTAATTATTTAAACATTATGTTTGATTATTGTCAGAGGCCATTCCCTACCCATTTTGCCGTGAGTATTATTTATTAACATACTATATGGCATATATATTTTTACTAGTATTGTTGTTTTATGGTAAGGTGCGATGTTAGGAGCGTGCAATCTGCATATTGTATTTATTTTAGAAGATGCCTCTGAACACTCAAACCTTGTAATCTATGCTACTGTATATTGTTTTAGTAAAGGATATGAGCAACTAAGCATCTTTTAATCGCATGGACACACGCACAAATACATATGCGTGCGCACGCACATACACACACACACGCATGCACACGGACGCGCACACACATACACACATACAAGGGAGCGCGTACGTACGCACGCACGCACGTACGCGCGCACGCACGCACGCACGCACGCACTCTATTTGTACCCCTATGTTGCAGGCCACCACTGCAACGTATCTTGCAGAAACGGCTACTGTTGCTGTGTCGCCGGCTGCTACTACTGGTCCACTCTACCATCAATATGCTACTGGAGAAAGTGCTACTCATGCCGGTGCATGAGAAATGGAGACGCCCGATGCAGAGCCTACAGGAGCTACTGGTATTGCCCCGTGAAGAAAACAGCATAAAGAGACGTGTCTCTTAAATCGTACCTTCGGTTGTCCCGTTCTGACAACTGACTGTCGTAATAAAACGGATAAACCTGCATTCGTGTAAACCGTATCAGCTGTAATAAAACATGCCAAGAACATGTTTTGTCAGTCTTTAGTTTTATATGTCCTTGATGAGTTATTCAGGTCCCAACTTAAACACATAATGACTTTTTCACAAATGAAAATTGTGGAAAATGTTATTCAGTAATTCTTTAACATGTTTTGTGTTGCAACACGAGTGAGAGTCGAACGTATTAAAATGGCATCCCATTTGGAGAGAAAGCACCAGTAGGTATATTGTGATTTCAGTGTTAATCTGTGTGTAGGCTTCAGTGTGTGCTTCTGTGTGTATAATTAACTACGACCGTTTTTACGTGCGTGAGTGTTTGCGAGTGTAGTCCAACTAATTGAAGACAGAAGACGTAGTGAGGCAGCAAGCAAAACCGACTCGTTTTTTCATATTATCATCTAGCCTTAAAACATCGAGCACAGAAGGACTAAAGAGTAATCTTAAATCGGCCTATGCGCACAGTTAGTTCACCCAATAACACGTGGAACCGAACTATGTAAACAACTAAATAAATATCCCAAAACGTAAATAAGCAAATATGCCTAGCCAGTTTCACGTATAACGAGCCCCCCTAGATCTTTGTAATTTTACGTGCCCGTAGCCTTTTTGAATGGGCCCACGTGACGTGCCCCCTAGACCTTTTGAAATGTCTTTCCATGTCACAGCGTAGCCGAGACAGCGCGTCACAGCGAGAAGAAGGTGACGTTACGGCCGCGCAGCGACGAACATTATTTAACAGCATCTGATATGGTGAAGTTACGGCAGCGCGGCAGCAACAAATTAAAAACTTTTGTTCGGCCGCCAGTGGAGGTTTATGTGCCCCCCCTAGACTCGTTTTCTGGATATGTTCCTGATATCCAGTGAACGTGACAAGGCCAAGCATCTGCCACAAGACGGTACTACCATGCACGTATTCCGGACCAGACAGATTATTTATAGCAACTGATTCTAGAAGGAATCAAGCATGAAGCCACATGGTGTTGAACATGTTTGCGAATACGATTCCCGTATCCTTCGAACTGAAAAACAACATATTCTGTTATGGAGTCAGAACCAACAATTCGTGGTTGTTGTACCACGGTGTCACATATTTTGTGTCAGCCTATTTATTTATTGTAGGTACTTATAGAAGTAATCGAGCATGAAGTCACATAGTTTTGGCAACATTTTACAAATGCGTTTCATGTATCCTACGTACTTAAAACAACGTATTCTTTTAAGAAGTCGACACCAGATAATATTACTTTGATTCGCCTTTGTGGTTCCGCATTGTCAGATAATCTAGGTCAGCCATCATTTATCGCAGGTAATTCTAGAAGGAATTGTGCATGTGTTGCGATGATTGATGCATCCTTCGAACTTAAAAATAACGTCTTCCTTTAAGAAATCAACACCAACAATACAAACTTGATTCGTGATTGTGCATTTAACGGTACTAGGAGAGTCTTACGGACGTTTGACTAAGCCAACGCGGTGTGCGTGTTCAAAGCCAGACATCTACCTCTACGTGGCACCACTATGTCACATTTTCTAGGTCAGCATCGTGGTTTTTTGCAGGTGATTGTAGAAGGAAACGTGCATGAAACCACGTCATGTTTTATTCTAAATTCAGCTTATTCTTTCAGAGTCGAAACCAACAATACGGCATTTATTCGTGGTGGCGCATTTAACGATACTCGGTGTGTCATAGATACGCTTGATTGGGAGTGCCACAGGTACAATTGACTAAGCCACGATGCTGTGCGTGTTCACAGCCAGACATCTAGCACTGCGTGGTATCAGGGCACCACGTTTTCTGGGTCAGTATTAGTATTAATTGTAGACAATTATAGAAGGAATCGTGCATGAAGTCGCATGGTGTATTATACTAAATTCTGCAAATAAGGTTCACGTATCCTTCGATCTGAAGACAACGTATTCTCTCAAGGAGTCAGAACCGACAATACGACATTGATTCGTGGTGGCGCATTTAACGATACTTTGGAGCGTCATACGTACGCTTGACTGAGCCAAGATGGGCTGCGTGTTCCAAGTCAGACATCAAGCACTGCGTGGTACAAGAGCACCGCGTTACTGGGTCAGTATTATGATTTAAAAATTGTAGGTAATTATAGAAGGTATCATGCATGAAGTCACACGATGTTTTCTACTACGAAATCCTGCGAACAAGATTCACGTATCATTCGATCTGAAGACAACACATTATTTCAAGGAGTCAGAACCAACAATACGGCATTGATTCGTGGTTGTGCAAAATTTAGTAGAATACATCATGTGACGGGAGAGTCATAATTACGCTTGACTAAGTTACAATGTTGTGTGTATTCAAAGCCATACTTCTAGCCTAGCACTACATGGTACCACGGTGTCACGTATTCTGGGTCAGTCTCAGTATTCATTGCATGTAATTCTAAAAGGAATCTGGCATGGAGCCACATTATGTATTCCATATTCTGCAAATATGATTCTCGTGTTCTTCGACATTAAAAAACAACGTATTCTTTCAAAGCCAAGGTACGAACCAACAATAAAAATGTTACTACGTCAACCGGCCTTGCAAAAGCCACCCTGAATGGCAGTGTGCCAGGAGGAAGAAAGAGAGGCAGACAGAGGAAGCGGTGGGAAGACAACATTCAGGAGTGGACTGGTTTGACCTTCGGCACCTAGGAGAGGGTGGCAGAAAATCGAAAGAGATGGCGGGAACTGTCAGAACGTCACCAGTGATGCCCCATCGACCGCCTGGTTGCGGGATAGTGAGTGAGTGAGTGAATGAGTGAATGAGTGAATGAGTGAATGAGTGAATGAGTGAATGAGGGAGTGAATGAATGGGTGAGTAGTGAATGAGTGAGTGAGAACAAAGCGACACGTATCACAAAAGTCATACTTCAGTTAAGACAATGGGCTCAATATATTTGAGAAAAAAACCCAATGTATAATTAAATCCCTCGCCCGAGTACGCACAGGTTAAGATCTTGCATTGTACTTATTATTGTATACTGCGTTATATAAGAACTTGCCTTTTACATGACGATATTCAATGTATGGAACTGTTGTGCGTGCCTTTTTCAATCGCACATAAGAACAGTAAAATATTCAACGTAATATGATTTCATTGAGGCGACATGGCCACGAAACCCCAGACCGAAAATGCTGCCAGGCTCTTATAGCTACAACGACGTAAAATGTAGGTGCATTCATTAGATGGCGCCATTGGAACGATTTATGTTGTTTATCATCACGTTTCGCAAATACGCAAATACAATACGTAATGCTGTGTTTTATAGTTTTTTTCGCGAACTGATGCGATCATCTCTATCCGTCACAGGCATGATCTGCAGTTGCAATACTATCGATCCAAATATGGCACAGCAAATTACTCAACTGATTGCTATACTCCAGTTACCAATTTAAATTACTTCAGACAGTGTGACCAGAAATAAACTTATTCCATTATGTGTGTTTCTTGTGTCGTTGTGTTCCTAACACATCTCTGAGACTGTTCGTCTCCTCAAGATGACTGCCGATTTCAGGAACCGACAGTAGTGACAACTCGCTAAGAGTCGACAGTAGCGGCTACACGCTAAGGCTGGACAGAGGCGGCTGCACTAAGGGTCGACAGCTGCCTAGAATCACCTTCGCTGGAGAAGACACTGCATCAGAATATCCCGCGTTCCCGACAACTTCGACAACTCTTCGTTTCCCAAATTGAGCCATAATCAAAGAACCCTTCTTCTTCTCCCAATTCAACGTAACCTTATCACGTTGATGATTATAACGTAGGCGCAGAGATATTAAAGCAATAATTAAATGTACATTAATTGTAAGGTATATACAATGTTCACTCAGCGACTGGGAAGCCCGCGAGGAGAGTCCTGGCCGACTCCAGTTTAAGGGTCTGCAATACCTCAGTGGGAAGGTTGTTCCAGTTTACAATATACAATAATTCTGGGTAAAAATTACATTCTAAATGATTCAATCCTGGAACACGGCTGTATAAAACTAAAGGGGTGTGTATATCGGGAGAAACAAGTTACTAGGGAAATGTATTGATTTATATTCATACCATATTGTTAACCATCTTGTACATTAATATAAATCTAGAATTTAAACGACGTTGTTCAGGTGTAACGAATTCAAGTTCGTGTAACATGTCAGTATTACAAGAAATAATATGATAACGACCCATGACCCATCTTGCTGATCTCCTGTTGTTGTTTGTATATGGGTCCCAGACTAAAGAACAATATTCAACCTGGTTGACTAGTGGAAGCGCTCGCCTTCAGAAGGCCCAACCCCACCGACTTTGGCGCCAGACGGTCCACCACCATGCAACGGTCTACTTCGTACCAAGGCGGAAGAGAAGATCAGAGAACGTGAGGAACGAAGACCATCAAACCTCACTTCCACCCGGAACCTCCTTCTTCACTGCTCTGAAATGTGCAGATGAAGTATCGGACACCCGATTCACCTCAGGGCCCACGATTAGATCGACCAATAGTATACATACGTCATCTCTGTTTCTAGAGACTACGGTGGATAGGCTGCCTTACAGACGTCGTTCAATTCCACGATAAATCTTCTCCAACGTATATCTGTGCCGTCATTAGGTCTCGTTCACGTCGCTGATGTTCGGACGAAAATCGGTAAGCGCACTGCTACTTGAAATACTGGTTATTGATTTATCTAAAAAATATCAGAGGTTTAACTAGCAATCTGCAGAATGTTCTTGAAGCAATTATATAATTATTCTGCTAATTGATTTTTGCTGTTGCGCACATCTCTGTATCTACTTTGTTAGATATTAGTTAGTAGTTCATACTTCTCAATCGATACACGACAAACATGCGTAAAACAAAAGCACATAATCCATTTGCGGGCGTGATAATTATACAAGTAATCACACAATTTGTGTGTGCAGTTCGCTGTCTAACACCAGGATTGTGATCTGAGGACGGGTTCAGCAACTGTGACGTTGTGTAGGGTCTATGCACCTTCTACGCCGGGATTGTCGTAGGTGACGGCTACGCGGCAATCGTCGTAAGTGTACGTGCGCCGTTTTGGCAAGAAGAATAACTAAACTGTCGCATATTAACGAGTATTCTACTGTATGCTGGCTTTAACTAACACGGGTGGTCATATTTCTGTTTGCTTTTTCCAGGTGCATGTATGTGCGCGCGCGCTTGTGCATGTATGCAACCATGCTGACATCCGTGTTTTCGGCCATACTACTGTTTATATAAAGTTGTTTGCTAATTTCATCACGTTACAGTTTATGCGACTACATCCAGTTACATCTAACGTTACAGTTTATGCGACTTCATTCAGTTACATCTAACGATGACTCCTCGTAACCATAACAGGTTCGTATTTTTCTCCAGCTGTTTACTACGATACATTCATTCACAATCAACAAGGTCACCCATATTTATGGATATGTAATTTGACACTGTATTTGTGAAAAATGTGTCGGTTATCAAAGTTTTATCTCGTGAAGGAAGCTTCGAGGTCATGTGTCGTAAACAAAACATGTTTCCTCCAAACTGGGTCAGCGGACTTCGGCATGGTGAAAAAACGCTGATAAACTTATTTAATGTCACCAGCAGCCGTTAATTGCGACAGCACATAACGGAGCAAAACTTAAGTTACCTAGAATTTCAACTAAAAATGCTTTGACAACGCCCAACTATGGTTAACTGATTGCAAAATGTTAGAAATTAAATTGCTTCATAAACCAGTTTAGCCCATCACGAAACCGGTTCTTTGATGCCCAAATGTACAGAGAGTGAATAGTTTCAGGAATATCCGCAGTACTTCAACTGCAAAAGTGTGTAGGCCTATACATCTTAAAATAATGGCCGAAAGAAATGATTTTCAGTCGATATATCTGGTATCTTGCAAGGCGAATTTCGCCTTCACCCCATTGAGTTAGTTGGTCATATGGCCTTTGTCGAGATCAAACTGTACCAGTTGTCAATTCTATGTTCTCTTTGACCAAAGTAATTCGCGTTCGAGTGAAATCAGCCTTTAATCAGTATATCTGGTTACTCACAGAGCATATATCCTGTTTAGCCACTCAATAACATGTGTTGACAGTAGCCCAACTGGAGGAATAATCAACTGCGCATATAAAGATAACGTGTCACATTCAACATTAATCCATTCACATGTCAAACTTGTTTTGTCAACACAGTTTGGCCTCAAATCATTCTTACTTCTCCAACCAAAACCAAATTAAACAGGTCAAAACAGGATTGATTTTAAAACGTTCATACAGTATAATGCAAATAAACTATCTGTAAATGTTTCAAAACAAACTTTATGATAATAAGTCGAAAAAAGAGTGTCAATAATCTTATATTAAGCATAAATGGAACTGATATTGAAAGAATATATACTAAAAAAATTATTGGTGTTCACATTGACTATCAGTTAGATTGGAATGACCATATCAAGAAAATAAAAAAATAAAATTGCCAAGAATGTGGCCATCTTAAATAGAGTTAAGCACCTGTTAAATAGTCAGGCATTATATGCTTTGTACTGCACTCTTACCATGTCATATCTTAACTACTGTTGTGTGGGGAAATACGTATAAGAACAAAATACAATCGCTCTATATGTTACAAAAAGCAATACGAATATGTAAACCCGAAGGGTGCTTGTCACACACAAGTCCAATTTTATATTATTTTAAAACACTGTGTGTGTATGATATGATTGACTTTAACAATATGGTGTTTATGTTTAAGGTTTACAACAATTTGCTTCCAGATCATCTGTTGAGTTACCTTAAGAGAGTAGGTGATAATCATACTACAAACTATAATTAAAAAATATAATATAGTAGAGCGACACGTAAAGCGGCGTGTATTAGTAATAAGGGTCCTAATTTGTGGAATCAATTACAACCAGACCTACAGACATGCAGTACGGTTTATCAGTTTAAAAATAATTATAAAAGAATTCTCCTACAAAAGTATGAAATCTAATATTAAAATTTGTATTAATAACAATAATCAGTATATTTATTACTTATAATGTACTAAGTATTGAGTGAAGTATAAGTGGGCAACCAATATACATAGCAACATTTATGTAAAGGTTACATCACTCTAATATTTCTAATAAATTGTGTTTATATAATATATATAATTAGATTAGAAATTAGTAACAGGGAATGTATATCATAAGTTTTTAACTTCTTGCATTTCCGTTCAATACACCTGTAATTAGTTTTCATGATTGTATAGAATTATGTATTCACAGCACCTTGTTGCTGTGAATAGGTTCAGTTTGATGTGTTGTGTATGAGTTCACCTTGTATATATGTTTGTTGTTGAATAAAATCCAATTCAATTCAATACTGTGTATAAAACAAAGTTTTGGATTTTAACTAAATGCAACATTATATTATTGTTTATATTGCTATCGATCTGAACATGAATTTTCATTAAATCCAATAATTTAGTTTCACGAAAATCAGCATATACCTATAACGGTTGTTCTATATTTAGCAGAAGTATGTGGTGTCGATTGGACATAGGGAATTTAACTACACATGGACAGCGCAAATGTCGAAATTGTCAAACTATTTCCCCATAAATACATATCCATGGTGGAAATAATCCTCGTCACAAAATCACCAGCATTTAAGTCTTTATTAGTTTACCACGATTCCGAAAGTAAAATAAGGATATGTTCTCCAATAGCACCAAGACAACTATTTTACAAAATGGCTGCTGTCAGATGGTTTGAACTATTTGTTAATCTAGAATATTGGTTGATAACGTCAAATGCTGGTACTATGAACATTTCACTGCTATTTATATATTAAATATAATTTGCAGTTTAGTTTTGTTAAAACAACAAATTATGTGTTCGCAAGTTCAGAATTACATAGTCGGCCGACATCGGTGTGTGGCCATGCAGAAGAGTTGGACGTTAGCCTCATTCCCCATTCCAACCGTCATTCATTAAAAGGCAAACCTAGGAAAACGTGAGTCACCGAGTGGATTTTGTTAAGTGTAGGAACAATGCAGCTCATCGTCAAGAAAGGGCAACGAAAACGTTTATACTGAAACGGAATTGTATCTTCACCAGGCGCACATATATCCAATGTCACCAGTTGTACGCATTCAACATGGTATTATGGCTGGCCTAAGGGACCAGATTAGACAAAGTTATCAGACAGTTTCGATAAAAACAAGTATAGGATAAACACATTAAGCAGTCATTCATATAGCAGTCATTCACTAACTTACTAGCAGTTGCTGCCAACATGGTGTACATTTGCGATGGCAGTATTGCCAATACACTCTGTCAATCTCGTCCACAAACGGTGTAGTCACGTGTTGCATTCTCTTTTCATTAACACTACAGGCTAATGAAAAAAATCGCAAAGCGTTTTTGTGCTGCCACCACGTGAAAAATCTTATTCAGTAGTGCATTAAACATTAACGGTGCCAAATTATCCCACGTACGTCCTCAAAGATAATTTACACTAAACACCTCATTCTCATTTCCCGTGAACCCGTTATAACAGACGGATCAGCTACATTATTCTACGACAGGGTACAAAGTATTGTGGTTGAATACAACGAGACTGCATCGTGCGTTGCATTGTGGGAAACAATAAGCTATACATAGATACTTGTGTGTTACAGTTCCACATATTGCCAACAGCAAAGACGCCATAAATTGTTGACCAAACAATGAGGTAAACATCAACATTGGTCAAAGTCGACCTACATCATGTAAGTACCCCTATCACGAGCCAACATCAAGAGTTGCACTGAAGCCGGTTACACAACCCCTGACCCACAAGGGAGAAACAATGTATACATTGACGTCATCTTCACATGATCATTAGTAATCAGGTGACAAATATATACACACTCAAGTGGACGTTTGCTCATTTTACGTTTGCTATTGCCTGCTCGGCGGAGTGCGAACATAAGTTGGTTATCCGAACGAGTGACCAGGTGAAGATGTATTCGCGGACTACATTAGTTGTACTATTAGTTTGCATATTCACAACGAGATGTCCACATCCAGTGGCATCACAATGCACCAGCCAATTTTGTTTCGGAGACGACAAGTATGGTGAGATGTCCTCAGCCCAATTGAACTTAAACAGTATGCCACTTTTCTTAGCAATTCGAGATAAGGCGTTGGCGAATGCACAAGAAGAACTCTTCAACCAAAGACGTACTATAGACAATCAAAAGCTGCTGTTGTATGATCTCACACGAACGGTTGCGAACGAAGAACTGGAGGTATTAACACAACAACGTGAGTTGAATTATGTACGAGAGACCTTGTACGAGATACAACTGAATGTATCGGCCGTGCAACATGAACAGTTGAACCAAGGACACGACTCGGCGATCCACGGTGACACGATAGCGGCCTTAGCACAGACGTTGACAAGTTACAAGCGACAAATTGAAGATCAGGATAACAAACTGGCGAAACAGACGCAAATGCTGCAAACCTTACGACAGGAAATAACGGGTTGGTAACATTAAGATAATTTGAACGACATCGGATGCTATGTTTGAAAAGTAAAGTGTAGTTTTTTAATAAATGTTTTCAATTGTTTACCAGTACGTTAACATCATGTACGGTTAATTAGAGGCAATAACTTTGACAGAACGTAATAAATCACTTATACTTCTGTTAATGGTTCTGCATGCAACTGTAACATTTCAACTGCATGTGCTGTGAGTACTTCTCTTAAAAACAATGTGTGTGTGTGTGCGTGCGCGCGCGCGCGCGTGCGTGTGTTCGTGCGCATATACGTGTGCGTGTATGTGCGTGTGTGCGTGCGTCGTGCATGCGTGTGTATGAAATAATTTTCTACTGAGGTTCTCCTTGCATAATTGACATAGTTTAGTTATTTTACTACATATGCAAGCGACCTCACCTCTTTTGTAACGGCAAATGTATTCCAAAATATTTGATTATTTAATTATATATTATTATAATATATATGAATAATTTATTATTACGCAGCGTTGAAGAGACACCCGCTCCCTGCTTATGACTGCGTCGACATCCTGCAAGACGGACACACCACCAGTGGAGAATACAGCGTGTTTCTGAGTCGTGCCAGGAAGTACACGTCGGTTTATTGTGACATGGAAACTGACGGCGGGGGCTGGCTGGTAAGTGCACGAACATAGTCGCCACCTGCCGGACTCATATACACAATTCTGTTACGCAAACATAAATAACGTAGCAAAAATCTTCTACTATATTAAGTGCACAATCCCAACCTGGAGCATTCTCGCAATGTTATTATTACACACAATGTGGATGAAATTAATGATTATGAACAACAGTGAATCCATTTATTCCTACAATTTACCTAGCGATATTAGTTCGGAAGGATTTTACTCGAATTCCACCCATTGACGAATAGTTACGGACGTTATTTCTGAAACGTTTTAAAAATATGCTACCGATAACTTATAGTTCTGAAGTATTCCTACAAAGTTCCACCTATTAAGGGATATTTAATATAAAAAAATGCATTCCAGCTGAATACCACAGATTGCCAAATATTTCCAAAAAACATTCCAAATAAATCCCACTCATTGACGGATATAAAGGCTCCATGCCCCAATCAAGATTGCAAGTAGCAGCATTGGCGTTGGAAATGTGGTGACTATTCGGGGAGGGGGGGGGGGGGGGCTGAGGCTGACCGGAAACATCCAATTGCACCTGTTTGAGGCTCTCCAAAAACCCTTCTTTGAAGCTCTCCGAAAACCTCCATTTGAATCCCCTGAGTCTCACCAAAAACCTCCAATTGCACCCTTGATGCTGACCAAACCCCACCGGTTCCGCCGCCTTAGAGTAGGTCTATTAGCGGACATAAAACACAACCTGTCAATGTTGTACACAGGTGATCCAGCGACGTCAGGACGGGTCCGTGAACTTCGTCCGCAACTGGGAGACCTACAAGAAAGGATTCGGCGATGTGTCTGGTGAATTCTGGCTGGGTATGTGTCATACACAACATGTCTTCATGTTGGGTCAAAGCTATGCTGCGGAAGGTTAACCAGGGAACGAAAGTGTATACTTATATTTAACAAAGACAACAGCTTTACTGTATACATGTTGCACACGTGAAACCGGGAAACAAATGGTTTGTGGGCTCCAACATTAAAGAATAATAAACCAGGTATCGAATATGGGTAAACGGACTACCACAGGTGCGCGATACTGACGGATACGCCTAAACAATACGAACAAATCGCCCTTTCAGATGTGATGCCAAAACAGTTCCCACGTGATTACGTAGCTGTTCTTATAATGACGTCATGAAGTCTTGGGATACTGCATTTTGGTGTTAATGCTGCTTTAGTCAACTGGCTTAGCCCAGCACGAATCCAGTTCTTTCATATCAACATATGTAATGAGTGAATAATTTAAATAATATCTACATTCGGGTTTCCAGTTAAATAAAAAAGATACATTTGTTTAAGTTGTGGAACAAAATGACTTTGGCTGTTACATTTTGTGACTGACCAAAGTCAATTACCGGGCCATCAACCCACTGAATGTGTTCATCAAACGGTTTTTGAGAGAGCAAAACAAATCGAGAATATCAGCACAAAAACTCAAGCGTAATTATACCACGATTCCAACAAGAATGCGTACGAATACTTGTGCAAACAAACTAGCTTGTCGTAGTGGATACCAGGTTGTTTTTTTTATAAGAAATTTAATTTGAATTGAGACGAGCGAAAAGGAATCGAATCGAGGAGGCACCGTAGAAGTACACAACATGCTACACACTTGTGTGAACAGGACAGGTAAAGTACCAAAATAAACTTAAATATGCATCATCATCTTCCTCTATTGTTCCGATTGCTTCTTCACTGGCTCAGTATGTCAGATTTAAACATTGTGGAAAAAATTAATATGTTGAACATGGAAGGGTATTTTGGTCAAGACAGCCCGCTTCGGCAGTATTGTCAATAATGTTCGTTTTGAAACAGTGTGGTTTGTTTACCATTTCAACATGCTCCGTGGTCGTGTCTTGCGAACGTTGCTACGGGCTTATTAAAGACCATTTGGCGGTAAATATACATTTAACATAGTTATGGTAGTTTTAAAGACTTTATATTAAATAATAAATAAAAAACTGGGATTCTAACATCGATGACATTTACGTCAACGTTGAATTTACATACGTTTCGTATATGTGCGTTACATGCAGTGCTTATGTTTTCGTATGCGTTACAGGCAATGATTATCTACACGATATAACATCTAACAAGAACTACGAAATCAGGGTTGACATGGAAGATTGGGACGGTGTGGCGACATATGCTGTTTATTCGAACTTTGTCGTAGCAGCGGAGGAAGACAACTACACAATGACACTGGAAGCATACCGCGGCACGGCAGGTACAGGGTGTGTGTGTATGTGTGTGCGTGTGTGCGGGCGTTCGTGCGTGTTTGCTTGCGTTTGCGTGAGTGCGTGCATGCGTGCGTGTGAGACGTACGTGTTTATGAGCGTGTGTGTATGTGCGGGGTGTGTGGGGTGTATGTGTCTGTGTCTCTGTGTGTGTTTGTGTGTGCAAGCGTACCAAATCACTTGTCCTTAGTTCCAATTTAGTCAGGTGCGTACGAACGAGTCAACTTAAAATAAATAAGCAAACAAATTTAATTGCTGCTGTTTACAATTCAAATGCTTTTTTGCAATTTTATACATTTCGCGAATACAACATTCATACTGTTTCGGGCTTATTATACACAACATAACGGGGAATATACCTTCACCATATTTATTCTAACATTAAAAATAATATGTAAATAAATGATAATAAATCAATAACGGACACTGTACCTTTAACATGGTCGCATATGAACAAAATATGATCTGTCCCCTCCACCTAGGCGACTCGCTAAGGCCTTGCCGGGACAACGCATTCTGCACAATAGACCGCGACAACGACAAAATAGACATGTTTCACGCCGCGCACAGACTCATGGGAGGCTGGTGGTACGACCGGTGTCACAACGCCAACTTGAACGGACGCTACTTCGATGGACGAGGCAGGATATACCTCGAAAACATCAGCTGGAAACAGGAGGATGGAAAAAGGCATTCACTAAAGAAGGTCGACATGAAACTCAGACCCAGAAATGATTAGGCGACATTAATTTATATAAAATCAAGTACGACAAAGCGGGATGACAATATATCACGTGATCGCCCGTCACGTTGGGAAAGTTGGAAGGTCTGCGTGATATGACCGTACTACGGCCCACATTGGTTTGTGGGAAACTGAGTTTTTAACGAAATGACAAATAGTCATATGAGCCGTTTACGTGCGTGCGTGTGTGCGTGTGTGCGTGTAGGGGCATATGTGCGTGTATACGCGTGCAGGTGTGTGCATACTGCGTAGCACATTAGTGCGTACGTTTTTGCGTGTGAGAGTGTGCATACATGCGTGTGTACATCAATGATATCTTATCGACATTCTATATGACAATGTATTACGTGGAACGCTAATGGATTTTCTATACTTTATTTTTTTAGTTATACTTTTATAGGAACCGCTTAATGTGTGTGCATGTATTTTTATGATTTGCTACGGACTTCTACGTATTGACGTCATAGCTCCATTTTCTACGTGTAATAATGTAAGTTATTTTGATATACATTTATTACAGGCCTATGGTTGGTATGCGATAAAAAGAAATCTATAAGCTAGCCGCGTTAAATAAATACGTCAAATCAACCGGCAATAAATAATGGTTGTCTAATGTGAAATAAATACAAAATATGAAAACTTTTAATAATAAAAATCGAATTCAAATGTCATTCCGTGTAATCTACGTAATAAAACCACCAATTGCTATTAAAAACGATAGCCTCGGACGACATTTAAAGTGTCCTCCTTTACTTTATGATACCATGTGTTATATTAATGCATAACTCGTTAGTTATCCTATTATATCATATACACTATATATATATATCATCTCTACACATTCTACAAACGACAACTGGCTATAACTAACGAATATTTAGTGGGCATTGTGTTGAGCTTCTCGGGTGGAACTTAACATTTGGCATAATATATAAGGTGCTAGCGTGCAAATGACGCTTAATTACCTGAATGTGCTGAACAAGGTAAATAACTTGAGAAAGTAAATTCTTACAAACACAACCTATATATATATATATATATATATATAATATATATATACATACATATATATATGTTCTCCATCAGTTTGGCAGTTATGACTTTAAATGTGTATATGCACTTACAAAATAATTATGGTTTATTCGTTCTATAGTGTATATTATATTTAAACTAGTTTATGATAGCATTTGACCTATATTACTATCATACAGCTACGATTTATTATAACACGCTGTAACCATATAACCTCAACTGTTTTGTACAAACGTGTGTGTGTGTGTGCGTGTGTGCGTGCGTGCGTGCGTGCGTGCGTGCGTGTTACATTTCACATGTGATAAACATTGACTTGCCCCATGCCATGTCACGTCAGCTGAATCGGATGGCTTTTGGCTGTGGTTTAAACTACCATTAGGGGACACTCAAAATTGTAAGTCCCATGCCACATATAGGATAGGGTGGGTAATGGTTTGAGTCGATGAGAAATGCTATAGTTTTTTTTTCTAGACTTTGTGAACAGATGAGCCCGCCAATAAAGACGACAACCGCGAAATTTGCATCCCTTAAAGGGCGCCAATCAGTTCTTCTACCGGAATATGTAATTTGTAGTAGTACTTTGTAACATTTAATATCTGCTGTGTAAAACGTGGGACAATGAGGCATCGTTGAACATCAAAGGGTATTGCAGTTAACTCAGCCCGCCAAAGGTTGTTTTGAAACTGAATATTTTGTTTACTATTTGAACATGTTCAGAAAGTTCAAACTGCCAAAGTTGTTACGGACTTACTAAACATAATTTGGCAGGAAGTACATCTTCAACGTAGTTATTATAGTCCTAAGAACATTATATTAACTATAAAATGAAAACTTAGGAACAGATGTGTATTGCGTATTATAAACAGTGTTCTACAGATGAGCTGAAAGGTATGACGTCAGCAGGACCTTCAACTTTGTAAAACTGATGGTCCCATACAAACGCTAAATGGTCAAAATAGTAATATAACATGTGAACAATGTTTGCATGGTCACAACAGGTTGTGGTTCTTTTTCTCAATGTGTGTGTGTGGATGGTGCAATTAAGCATGCGCTTTTGCGTGTGAGTGTGTGCATGCATGTGGGCATCAGTTATAATATATCGACCTTGTGGAAGATAACGTATTACGTGGAACACTAATGTATTTGCTATACTTTATTTTATATAGCGTGTGCCTGTTTGTGTGTGGACCTATTTATTTATGTGTTGAGATGTACGCATTACATACACGTATTAGGGGAGACCAGGGTTGGTTGTCACAATTTATCTAATGTTTCCCCTAGGCCTATATGGCGAGAGCATTCGGGATTGTCACTGCAGTGACCGTTTAGTAGACATGCCCCCCATTGGCATTTGTAATGTTTATTTCCGCGACTGAATATTGATACGTTGGCTATATTACTGTTTATGATATAACACCGAATGGTAGTTTTAGTAGAACTTGAAGAGATTGGGCATGGGGCTTTTTTAATAACCAAAATATTATATTTTGAATAAGACTACGTCGACATTATTAATACCAATGCATACACTATTAATTGTAGCAACAACAAAACTTAGGGAACTGTTATTTCAAAGAAGAAATAAGAGAAAAACAGTGTGTAACAGTTTTAATTACTACCACAATATTAATCAGTACCGAACGGATGAATTAATACAATTATTACATAAACGTCACTTTTGATTACATTTTCTGGGCAACTACTTGTTAGGACTACATGTCCAAACGCTACATTTAACTTGAGAAAGTAAATTCTTACAAACACAACCTTACACCTACAATGTCTGGAGTTGCGACGTGTGTGGGTATAAGGATCTAACTCTAGACGACATTAGCAACAACTCTACAGAAGCCTCGTCCTTAAAATGCTGTACATAATCTACGATAAGTCGTCCTCGCATTCCAAGTGCGCTGTCGATTATACCAATCTCAGTAGTCCTACCCTCTGGCATGTTGCCTTGTCGAAACGTCGAAGTATGGCTGAGCCTATTGTCCAATCATAGTCCTGTTACCTTTTCTGTTTGACCGATTTGGGCTAACCATTGCTGATATTATTTCTAATTTTCGGGAAGCAGAAGTTGTCAGTAGAACATACACTACCACTGGCCCAGTGGCCCGTGAGGATGGCCTGTCTTGATAACACATGCTGGTTCGTTATAGTGGTCGGACGGTAAGTTGGGCGTGGTGGTTAGGTTCCCACACGCTCGACCGAGCAAGACAGCAACTGGGACAAAGTACAGCTAAAACAGCGAACCGGACAGGATATTGTTCTGCAAGGAGTAGTGTAGCCAACTACCATCTCTAGCAAGGTTGACACAGGTCCTTATGATACCTGTGGATTCTTATGATACGTACATTTACTGAAGCGACGCAAGATTGTCGCATACAACGCTATCAGTGAAGGGGCTTTCAACTGTCTGTGGGCAAGCCGCACTGCATGGTTTCTTCGCAAAGTAACATGTTTCTGATGTCTCAACGATAATGATCAGTCCTGACGTCTGGTGACAACACTGCCTGTCTCTGGCACGTAGAAGCTGGCGTGGTGGTCGAGCAGACCGACGAAGCGGATCATGCCGTCTCCGTACACTTCCATCCACGGGTGAGCCGCCAGGGAGTTTGTCTACAAACAAAAACAAATGCGTACCATTCTAGCTCTAACCCACACGCATGTGTATATGATAAAACACTGTTTCAACTAACTTAACTGTATTTGATATTCAAAAACGCGCTCGCCTCACATCAAAGAGCAGTTACGGGAAATCCCAATATAATTATGCCGTTTGACCATTTTAACGAGCGGCTGAGCGGTTCTATATATTCAAATAATTACTTCTACTTCCCAAACTTGACTGAAGAGAAAACGAAGATAACACTCTTGCCGACGATATTATTGACTAAACTTAACTTCCGCCTTTTGAAAGACGATCTGCCACATATGCCAACAGTAGCACTCCATGCTGAAACGTGAAGATGCCGTTTTTGGTCGCTAAGTGGCCATGCAAACGGGCAAAATGGCTGATAGTCGCATTGGGCGGGTTGGGCTCTAGAGGGGTTGGTTTTTTTTACCATTAAAAGAGTTAATGCAGTGGAAATATAGCTGCTTTTGGCACCTTCGCGACATGTGCTGCTCAAAAGAAACTCGCTGTACGTGGTGATATACAGTGGCGCCATCTTACAGATTACATATGGACGAAATTGCAACTACGTTTTAAAGCTGCGATATCAGTTCGATTTTTATGCTCCTCGCTTTTCTGACTAATTTCCCAAAAAGCAAAGCTATGAAGTATCCACTATAATATCCTAGTTCGTTGGTGCACTTGTGCTACTTCGTTTTGTTGAAATTAATAAACAAACTGCGAACTATTTCGAATTTGGTTTCGAGTCGAAGGAGTCGAAACTAGCAACACTTTCTTGAACTTGGACATGCATCTGGAAGTGGAAACTTCATATAATAGTATCGTGTTCGCGAATTTGGGCGATACTGACCTCTGACCCTCAAGATTGGTGTCTCGATCAAGCCGTTTTTGTTGATAGTACAGTGTTCGCAAGTGTTTATACAACACGTTCTTATTTTATGGCATTTACACCGGCAATGCCACCGACTCAGCGAAAAAGGGACAAATTACTCAGACAACGACAATATTCGCGCCAGACGGTTTATTTGGGTAAAACCAGTATGGATTTGCGGAAGGACACAAGTCACAAAAGAAAGAGCTGGGCCTGGAGTAAGACTAAGTCTAAGAACAGACGCTGCGTTCGCAAAACTTCTTCCAGAAAGGTTAGTAATTTTTAAGTAGTCAGCCTCAGCTACGCATATTTATTCGTATGAATATAATATTATGTTGCTTATCATGTTCAGAAAACCACCACCCCTCAATACTGTGAAAATGTCCATAACAATAACATGTATCGATAGCTTGCGACTGATTTATGTGAGAGAGCAGAGAATTACTGTTACTTTACTGTGTTTACAAAGAATTGCAGCCCTTGTTTCATTAAGTTACAAATCCTTTTGTACATGTAAATTATAGAAGTTCTGTTTTAGTTGTTTTTTTATTTTGTCTTTCACGAAAACAAAGCACATCCAAAATATTACAATTTATCATTAACATGCATTTTGTAATTTATACTTCTACATTCATACATTTTGTCGAAAAATTTTGTAAATTTATTTTCCGTTTCATTTAATTAATTCACTTCATCTTACTTTGCGTGATTCAATACAAATACAGTCTGGGTTGGCAGCTAGGTTTCTGACAGAACAGTTTACAAATTGTTTGCACGTTGATGACACTGAAGCCACAGAGGCTTCGCTTCAAGGAACATACTTTCCCAGTCAGAAACCTCTAGTTAATAACCACAGATGCAAGTAGTAAAAAGGCTATAATAACTTTTGTTTGTTAAATCAAGCCAGGAAATCCATAATAAAATGCCTTTGTTGCTCTCATAAAAGACATGACTAACTGCTGAAATCTTCTTCTAAAGACATACAGTGACTCAGCCAGCCTTTAGACAAGTGTAGCCAGCTTCCAGTGGCACCTTGCAGTCCAGCTAAAGAACAAAGGAGATATTGATCCTTGGACAGTAACATGTGCTAATCCACCCTCTGAGTAAACAGTAGAACTTTGTGGACACTGCCAGGGGTTCACCCACTGCCAGCCAAATGTCCTCCTCATTAATTTGAAATGTTAGATGAATGACACATTGAGATCACTACTAAGGCATTGGGTATTTTTGCATAGTTTACTATTGAATTCCTCAAACTTTGTTTTGTTGAACTATCACTGAAAAATTGCGAAACTTTTTATTTTTTTAATATTTGTTGAATACAATTACACATACTTTGTGACTTTATTTCCTGTAACATTCTTTCCAGGCCATCTATGTTCTACCTGTACTTAGTTAATAAGTTGACACTTGTAAATTGTCTATTTGTTTGTTATGTACTACACTTTTACAATATATATACAATAATAACTTTGCCACTCTCATATCATTGTAATTTTTCACAACTGGGCAAAATACCTTTTCGCACTTGAGTGCTGGGCAAATAACCATTGGGCAAAAGACCGTGCAACATATTTTTATCTGTTAATGAAATTTAAAAGTTTACAAGTTACATACCCCACACACACATATAATATTATATATATATTGACGGGTAGTAGTGCTGTCAAACCATGTTCATTTTCACAAATAATCCGACTCATTCCATATTCCAATTCATGACTTTGTTTGACAGCTTCAACATAAAGGCGTGAACTACCTCAACACCACTGCAGTCATCACATATGACAAGATCTGTGGTGGCTCTATCGAGCATCAGTGGTCCTAGCAAAGGCAGCTCAGGTGTCCAGTCACTTCCTGAAGCTGGATGCAGCTCAGGACAGTTAGAACAAACGTAAGTATTAATTGATGCTGCTATGTAATATATATATAAATCATAGCATAATAATTGGAAGATATGCAAACATATGTGATCGATTTTATCAATTATGTTTTATTCTGACCAATCTTATGTGGGTACAGTTACACCATCTTTGGTTGATAGGGCTTTTGTGAAACTTCTAATTACATTCTATATTTCATTTGCAGTTCACTTTTTGAACTTAATGTTCTATTTATTTAATTAGGCATATTTCTGTTGCAAACATAAATCCGTATATACAGTGCAAGTAAATACATGTGAAACGATATAGCCAAGCCTCAGTGATTGGATTGTACTTTCATAATAATCATGCCTATGCTGTGGCAAAAATATTTCAATAGCATCCCCCTTTCCGATATCACCACAGAACAGCTGAAGTTATAGTTATGGCGGCTCGGTAGTGACAAAATTTTGACTACACCATTTGGTTCGGCTGCCAATGGAGGTTTTTGTGCCCCCAGGCTCGATTTCTGGATCTACCCCCATATGTGATAGTTTTGTTTGTCTGCATGAGGATTTTGCAGCAATGGGTGTCCTCGTTAAATTGCATATTGTTGTTAGAAATGCATGTGAATTAAAGTAAAGACAATGTAAAGCAAAAACATTTTATTGAAACTATTTGATGAGATTGACTAAAAAATTATGAAAAGCACAATACAACTACAGGTACAATCACTGCATTTGATATGTATAATGTAATAATTGTTAATATCACATACACATCACATAAAATGCAAAGCAACAATAGAAACAAAAATTAGGAAGAGGTTGAAAAAATGTTAGGTACATATAAACAACAAATAGTTACTTTTATCATGATTCTTTGTTGCAAAAAACCATCACTAGTTAGTACATGTGATATCAAATGCTAGTTGTAGTTTATACATGCCTTATGTGTTTACAACTCACAAAATTAATGACTAAACAATTATGTGTATTTAACAAACAATTTTAATATTTAATGCCCATAAAATGTAAACCAATGAGAACAAATTACTTAGAAAGATGTTTAGTTGAACAAATGTAATATCAAATAAAAATAACTATATTATGATTTTTTGTTAAAAAACATCAATATGATATCAAATTCGATTTTTTTTTAGTTTGTGCAATGCATGGTGTGTTTACAACTCGTGACTAGTGACTAGACTAGACAGGGTCATCCTCATGTGAGAATTACATATACAATCACTACATGCTACATTGCTCCAGTTTACTCAGCTGTATGAAGAGTACCTGCTACAGACAGTGGTAGATAGTCTTCGCATATTAATTTCAGTGTGGCTGAATGCTTCTCACATAAGTCAAGATGGTGTTTTCGATTTAACTGGTCTGCCAAGGAGTAAAGTGTAAAGCACTTTGAGCAATCCTGAGGACTGGATACTTCACGATATCAAAACTAACCTTACTCAAGTGTTGTTTAATTATCATAAGAAATGAAAATGTAATGTAAATTATTCGTGAAAATATAAAACAGTGATAAAAAAGAATAATTTAGAAAAATGATATGTGACATGAACAATATATAACAGTCCTCATGATACATAGATAATTTAAACAAATAAAATGCTGCTGTCAGTGTATCAACAGATTGTTGTTGAACAATGTGAAAAGGCTTTCAATACCATTACTTCATCACAAACTTGTGTTGTACATAACAAGTGCCTGGTGTATGTTGCAAGAACTCAGCTGGCTGCCTCTGACTATCAGCAACACAAACACAATGAAACCCTACCACTGTAACAATGCTGGATAATCAATGTATTTTTTCATGGACGCTGCTAAAAGTTATATTTGAACTGAATACAAATACCTTGTATTGACTTTTTTTATAAATGTGTTGTCACGTATAAAAATATCAGATGTCAGTGCATTGCTAATTGTAACTTTTTCTCTGGTATAGGTAGCTGCAGATGTACAGCAAAAAGTCAGGAAGCTGGTATGCAGTACCATCAAAGACAGCGAAAACATACAGTGATGTCACCGATATCTAAACCGATGTAGTTCACCGAAGAATGCTCGACATTGAACCTCTCTCACAGCATTGAAAGTTGTTGGCCGAAGACTCATGCCATATCTACCAGACCCTGGCACCCACCGTTCCATCACCGACTGCAGAGCTAGTCAGGCGTCACCACATTCTTATGTCGAGCAACCTGCATTCTACATTGGTTTGCAGTCAGTCAAGCTAACTGACTGATCTGGAAGCCAGTGTACACCCCATCGGCACTGGGGAATCTGTCACGGATGCAACACACGACACAATTGGGATCACTCGGTGGACAGTCACATGACAAACTGTTAATATGCAGCATATTGCATGGCTGTAGAATCTTGTCCAACATCCTGGATATACAACTGCCCAGTATGCCATATTAACTTGGAGAGCTAGTGGTACTAAGCACACTAGTTCAATCTCCTGTAAAGAAAAGCATATATTCAGTAAACAAAAGCAGGCATCATAGTATTGTTGGGAGTAAATAATTATGGAGTTATTCATTGTCATAATCATTAAATATAAAATACTGTTTCATGTATGATCTGCAGCATTTCACAAGAAAAAGGCAGCAAGAAATGTTCTACTGCAGCTGCATCTATACATGTTGATATCTTAGGAACAGTCGGTGTTTACCGGGGTTGTTCCGGGTGGAGGAAGGGGGTGGGTTGATACAGCATGCAGACATTAATGGACTATGCTATTTTTTTAAACAATGAAATTTTTAAACTATTTGTCTTTACTAGGTGTTCATTGTCATTACATGAATTAAAATTTTTTCAATTTCATTACAGTGACGCTTGATCTTAGTCAATATTATAGACTGATTTGAATTCTGCTAATCAGTAAAGTGCATTTATATTTTTTGTTTTGTTTTCAGTATACAAATTCATGTCAGTGTCTGCCATGTGTAACTACTTTAACAAGATTTAACAAGATTTAACAAGATTGCCACCCAGAGAATTAACTCTAGGTAGCAGGTGGACAAGGAAGCCCTTGGCTTTTCGAGAGTCCGACCTTTTTATCTATGTATGTGTATCCCGCCCGTCTGAGGTATGTGTCGATTTTATTTTTAAACATATTCACGCTACTAGCACCCACACAATCAGCAGGTAATCTGTTCCATTCATTTACAGTCCTTTGTGAAAATGAAAACTTTCTTATATCCAATCTACTCTGCTCCCTTGCTAATGCAAGATCATGTCCTCTAGTCCTTCTATCTTTCTTAACTGAGAAAAACATATTTCTATCAATATTTTCATAACCCTTCAATATTTTAAACACTTCTATCTGATCTCCTCTCAATCTCCTGGTCTCTAGTGTTGTTAAACCGCATTTTTTTAGGCGTATTTCATAACTAAGATCCCTCAGATTTTGTATCATTTTAGTTGCTCTCCTCTGCACTCTTTCTAGCATATCTATGTCCTTCCTGCGATATGGCCTCCACGCTTGAATACAATATTCTAAATGAGGCCTAACTATTGTTTTGTACAGCGGTATTATTAGCTCTTTTTCCTTATACGTTATGTTTCGCCTAATTAATCCAAGGATTTGATTTCCCTTTGAAGCTGCAATTCCGCACTGCTCTGAAATCTTCATATCAGCACTAACGGTTAACCCTAAGTCCTTTTCTTTTACAGTAGTACTTAGTACAGTACCCCCCATTGTATATTCTACCTCTTCGTTCCCATGTCCTATGTGGAGGCATTTACATTTCCCAAAATTGAACATCATTTGCCATTTTTCAGACCATTTCATCAACCTGTCAAGATCATCTTGTAAATGCTGTCTATCTCCATCACTTTTAATCCTTCTAAACACTTTTGTATCATCCGCAAATTTCAACACCTTGCTTGTTATTTCATCATCCAAATCGTTGATGTATATTAATAATAATATAGGACCTAATACTGATCCCTGTGGTACCCCACTCAATACCGATTTCCAGTTTGAAGCCTCCCCATCAACTACTACACGTTGTCTTCTGTCAATCAGCCATTGTTCTATCCAGTTTATTATACCATTTCCTATGCCATGGGCCTTTAGTTTAAGCAGTAATCTTTGATGTGGTACTTTGTCAAAAGCTTTTTGAAAATCTAAGTAGACGATATCTACTGGTGTTCCCTCATCTACCCATTTAGTGATGTCTTCCAAAAAACATAACATATTTGTTAAGCATGACCTCGCTTTAAAAAAACCATGTTGAGATGGGTTTATCAAGTTTTGTTTAGCAAGAAAATCCACCATGTGATCTTTAATTAGTCTTTCTAATAATTTACAAATCACTGATGTTAAACTCACTGGTCTATAGTTCTCTGACTTGTTTCTCGAACCTTTTTTGAATAACGGTATAATGTTTGCTTCTTTCCATTCTAAAGGAACCACTCCCTCTTCTAATGACAAGTTGAAAACTGTTGCAAGTGGTATGCTAATTTGTTAATTACACACATATTCATGTTTGACATTTTAAGCCTGAGGTTTAATGGTCAAGGTGTATGTTGGAAATGACAAAATTAGGTGTTATTGTGATGCTAACAGTGTATTTTTCTTGTCAAGTATTCAAAGGTTCATAATATGTATGTATACCTTCTTCAATAATAATAATAAAATAATTTCTATTGAATAATTTATTTTATAAACTTATTTCAGAGTCATCGGCATATGCTTAATACTTTTTAAAGGTGTAGTAATATGTCTGTGTTGATACACTTGTGGGTATAATATACAAGTGCAGAAGTCAACCTAGTTTTTCATGTCCAAGATGTTATTATTAAAATGTGTATGAAAAACAAATTGAAATGTGCACATTAAAATTTGTTGATAACTTATACGTGGTTGATTGTTATAAATTTGAAATTACCTGGATTGATCAAATGTGGGCCCCCGTAGACTATGTATCCTCCCTGTGTCTGCCTGGCCCCTCCTCTGCCTCCTCTTAGTCTCATTCATGGGTTGCAGTGTGGCCTCTTGCAATATCATAATTCAAGAGAAGGTATAAACATATTGGTAAATACATAAGAATAGCTGGCATATGTCAATTGAAAGGTATCACAGGATACCAATTAATGCATTACATACACTAAAGCTAGGCATCAAGGACCACAATGAAAACAAGTGTGTGCACTTTCTTGTGTAATCTTTATATATATATATATATGGTGTACTTTAACTGTATTGATATGTTATGTATTTACACGTTTACATATTGAATAAAATCACCATCATGGACATGGTTGTCATATAAAAATCTTAATTATTCTGCATAAAATACAATGCAAATCAACAATATTCTGCAGTAATAGTATCGAAATATGAGTCACAAAACAATGTTTTAATAATTACGATCACCACTATAATGCTCCCGTGTTTCACGTTCTGTTGCACAAAATTACGGATGCTCCCTGACTAAGTTACACGCACGATCAACAGGGGCCTGCTGCCAAAGCAATGTTTCTTGTCATTTCGCACCCTCACGTCATCTACTCTCTATATGTATTGTCGGAATAACATAGCTTATTAACAAGATCCTGCGTAACCAAATACAATACATATCAAATATTATGCTCGTTGACGTTGTCACTCTCTGACTGAATCTCTGACTGATATCAGATATGGTGACTGTCTGAGTAGACTGAAAGGCAGCCTCTAGTCGAGTGTAGACGTTCGCAAGTTGCAATTCTCGTTGAATTAATACACGGCTACGCATTCTTGTTGCTAACTGCGATAGTGTAATACGTACCTTCGTACAACCTCTTTGGAATCTTCATCTTGATATGCCAAAACACGTGTGTGTTGTTGTTGTTTTCGAATGCGTGGGATGCTGATCTCGCGTAAAGCACATGACTGAAATGGCGCAGTAGGTCGTCAGCGCAATTGGCTTTCGCCAGATATACCCGATGTAACGACAAATTATGTTTTGACGATTAAAAAAACAAGTACGCATTTGTTTATTAAACCGACTGTAAGCACTAGTTAAACTATTCACACATTACACATCTGGACATAAAAGAACAGAATTGGCGATGGGTAAACGAACTGATTGAGCACCTTTAATACAGACATGTTACATTTTTGAGTTAGTAGAATCCATATCTTTGACTTTTAATTGTATAGGAAGCCCTGTAAATCTGTATCGATTTTTTTAAAGTTAACCTGCTTATATACCATTACCATTGAGATCGAATGTCGCTGATCGAGTTTCGCCATCTGTCAGTTTACAAAATATACCTAGGCTGACATCAACTTAAATTCGCTACCTATTGTCGGTAATCTACGTGGCATCAATTGTTGCTCTTTGACCTAGTATGTGATTACAATTTATGTTTGTGTAAAAAGTAAGGAAATATGTAGTTGATCACGACGCTTCGATTAATAGCAAAAACGACACATGCTGCATTGCACCAAAGATCACAAAAATCCACTTTTATAAGGGAAACGTACGATGGAGCATACACCCTGTACTAATTAATGCAATAGTTGTTCGTCTCTTTCCTAGTCT
This sequence comes from Escarpia spicata, assembly GCA_963995525.1. Lineage (NCBI taxonomy): Eukaryota > Metazoa > Annelida > Polychaeta > Sabellida > Siboglinidae > Escarpia > Escarpia spicata. Next base: position 17,506,917 of record OZ023215.1, on the reverse strand, counting down.
AATAAAGCATTTCCAAAGTAGCAACAATGCTAGATCTACTTAAAAGGAGACAGTCTGTTCCTCTACCCAGAATTAGCCAGCGTAGGAATTTGTAACTAGAAGTCTGCCGTGTTTACTAAACACAATTTAGTAGGCAATAGTTAATATAGTCTTAAGAACATTATTTTAAATAATAAATAAAAAACTAGGAAAAGACTGCCTCCTTTTAACATAAGATTGCGACACGTACGATCTGGTACTTGATGAGAACGTCCCAGACACGTTTCATGGCGATGTAGATCGACAGCCGATTCCTCCATGGGAAGGTTGTCTGGATCGCCTTCTCGGCGGCCGGAAGTCGTATCTCCCGGAACCCTTCGGCTTCGAGCAGTCTCTTCAGGCTCGGGCTGGGAGGTGTGTCTCCCTCCGACAGGATGCAGCCGACTGCGCGGCGAAGGTCTTCCGGTTTCACCTGCACAAAAACCCGAGATACCGTACGAATGATTGTTGGGTCTATTCAACATTTACGCAACGTTCGATGAGGTGGAGGTGGGGGAGGTGGTGGTGGGAGGTGGTGGGGGTGGGGGTGGGGGTGGGGGAGGTGGTGGAGTGGGGGGAGGTAGAGATGCTGGGGGGAAGTGGAGGTGGTGAGGGTGGGGGAAGTAATTGATGGCGTTTCGAAGTAGAAGTTACACAAGCACGCGGGCATGCAAGGGCGCATGCACGTCGTGCCCACGCACACACAAACATTTTTGAACCAACATTTTTACATTGATGATTATGATTACACCAGTACATTTAGGTAAGCAGAGTGACAGCTACCTGGTAATTTTGCACCTAAGAGATGTAAATTATTACTATTACTCATACCCACCAGTTATGCTTACCCTGGGGTTAGGGATACGACTAGGGTTAGAGCGTGGACACACAACTTAATTACACCAGCTAAGTAAACGATTACTAGAACAGTTAGACTTGCAATGAGTCTCTTTTTCACAATGAAAAGTTATCTTCCTGGATATTGCATTTATCAATATAATCCAATAAAATAGGGCTCGGGCATTTGCCCAGTTGTCTCTATTCTCTGGATAGCCCTACCTGATACGGGTTGTCATAGTAGATTCCCATCCACTTCTCCCCGGGGGCTAAACGGGAGAGTTGCTCGAACACGGGATCAACATTGTGGAACGGGCCGCGGCAGAACTTATAGGCGAGAGTGAGACGGGGCAATGGGTAGGCCCGCGCCTGAACGTCGATCGCGTGAAATAACCCGGAGTAGGCAGCAGCGGCTAGAGCGAACACCAGCAGCAACGCTGCAGCGTAAATTAATAGCACTACGGTATCCATTGCCGCTTCGCAGTTCAGGCTGTAGTAAAAAGCCGACTTCGTGACTTCGTTCTCGTATCTAGCTGGTTGCTTTGCGAATTAAACTAACACCGCTTTAGCAGCAATACGTTGGTTGAAGGTAGGCCTAACTTCTCAACGTGCCTGCGTCCGAACGACTGACGACGAAGCAAATTTGCACGACAGTTAAACTCACAGATATGCCGAATCCGCAAATACGGCAACGCGCTGACAATGCTGGAATCTGCGCTGTCGAGTCGACGTCGATATGCAGCGTCAACAACATTTCGCCTCGTTTGGTTGTGATAAGGGAGCAGATCAAACATGTAAGACCACATTATTTCCGATCTGTGGTAATGCGCATATATTTAGCAGACCAATGTACTCAACATTGGGTGAACATAATAATAATAATTTTAATAATAATAGAATCTAGGGTCAGGAACCAGTGGGCCTATAGTATATATAATTATGACCTATTTTAGGGGGATAGCTCTTGCAAACGTTGCCCCTTCCCAGTGTGCTAGAATCCAGATGCGAGTTTGTTGGGGACACTTGTGCTCAAAACTTGTGCTCAAAGGTGCAAAAAACAGGGCTCGTTTGGCAAATATCATAAACTGGCCGGGACGCAGAAATGTCATCGTTAGATGTTATGGGATATAGTTTAAAAGTTGGCTGTCATATCAGATTCTTTTTAACATGTCAATAATGTTTTATATTAGAAAGTAAAATAAGAACAATATAAAACTTGCATGTATGTATGTATGCCTGCCAGCCTGCCTGCCTGCCTGCCTGCCTGTATGCGTGTGTGCGTCAATGATAGTCTAATAATAATATAGCAGTTTCCAAACCGTTGTCCTAGTTATCCGGCAAGGTGAACTCACACCACCCTTACTGTTAAGTGGAGAAAAGTTATTCTCTCCGCCATTGTACGAGAATAATGACCCTGTCACATCTGATCGTGTTACCCTTTCAGACAATGTGACGAAGTAGCTAGGAGAGGGGCGAGTAACGATGCTGGAGAATAATGTGGGGCCTATCGCTTTGGTGAAGTGATGCGTGACTAGGGGACCGACTCACGCATACACACATTACTCACTTACTTACTCTACTTACGAAATGAAATGCAGCTGTTTCATGCAACATATTGAAATATATACTATATAAGTATACATTAATGGTAACAGAAACGTACTCATTTATAAGACAAACTGAAAAAACGATTTTGTTCGATGCCTAAATCGTCGCTATAGAGCACTGTGTATCGCCATCTTTGTTCCAAACGAGTGGTTTGATTTACTCCTATCTAATCCATGTTAAATTTCGTTTTTTTTTGGTTTACTTCATTAGTAGACATTTATGTGCGAAAACAAAAATATGGTGCCCTATTATACACAATAGGTGTTCTATAGGTCAACAAATAATTTGTATACGCGTTCGAAATAAAAAGGTGAAATTAAATGGCAACGATTTATAACCAATGAAAACGTTGTTAACGTCACACTTCCCGAAAGAAGAATTTAGTTGCCAGAAGGGGGCGGTGCTTTCAAAGCAAAGGTCAGAATATTAGATGCGCGCGCATACCGGAACTATTTTTATTTTGTTGTTGACAAAGACGTCGAATGAATTTGGTAGAGACGAGTTATTAAGTGATTTTTAAAACTTTCGTATCACTTTGGGAAAAAAATCGATACGACAGATGAAGACGCTAGTTTGACTTGTCACTCGGAAATTACGGTTGACACACACAAAGTCAAAGGGCCTGTGCCATACGGTTGATACGGGTTTCACCCAGTGTGCGATCCACAGTCCGATAATGTCCGGTGTACTGGTCTGGAAGGAGGTTCCGGTCTGAGAGTAAGTTCCGGTTCCGTTTTGCGTATTGCGCATGCTCGCGCAAGCATCATCAAAATCGACCAACTGTGAGCAACGTGACCTCAGGTGACCGATTAACTTTGACCCTTGCTCGACACACTCGGTGACTGAGATACACAATTAATCATTTTTCGTTTGCTGTAGCGACCGTTACTCCACCGACCTATTTGCCCCCTACGTTGCTGAACAGGATCGTACATCTATGTGACCACTGTCTACAGGCACATTAGTTAGTGTCAGCTAGTTCACATATCTTTTGTTGAGAAAATACCTGTGATGCAGCGGGAGAAAATAGGAGATGAGTACCGACGGTACATGACTTGCATAAGGCATTACCTAGTCACCAAAAAGCACCTGGTGTGTGAAAAGCGAATGCGCAATGCTGTCTTGAAAGCTACGCAGCATGGCAAATATCAATCAAGTAGACGGTGAGTAGACAGTCCAGCCCCAGGGCCAGGCTAATAGTCCGTAGCCTAGCGTATAGTATACTATGCCATAAGCCAGTATATTAATATGGGTGTCTTAAATGATATAGCTGTCAGAATAGGGGCCTAATTTTTGACAGAAGTATAACTATGAAACGATGGCTGGACGCAATGACGTGGCTATTAACACAGCTGCTCTGCAGGCCCACCGTTTATTACCTAGAATGGTTATTATTCTTATCTTTCTGTGGGTTGTACCTCTTGATTTCCTAAGTCATAAATACATATCCCTTTGACAAAACAGACACCCATGACAGACATTACAGGTTGGTGGTTACCTTTTGACAAATATTAATAAAAATTGCACTCAACCTAAAATGTCAAATGGCTTCAGTCTTATATGACCAAATGTACTGCTAGTCTGTCATTACTTTGTATCACATAATTTTACATTCCACACCCATGGGAGCCAAACCTTAATACACTGGCCACCACGATAAGTGCTACTTGAAATTGGTTAATTGTGAATTATATTTTGTGAATATTCTTTCAGCTGAAATTATTAACGCTATTAAACAATCGTTTTACCTAAAAATGTATAGGTCTAGACTAGGGGGCCTACCACCAAAATGTACACCAACCCAAATACCAATGTATTTAACCATATATAGTGCAATTAATGAATGAAATAGATTAATAAATCATGGACAATCACTCGCTTTTAGTATTGCATTTAGCACAGGTACTTACATTGTTATTGTCACACTGATCTGTACTGTATTTGTGTATGAATAAAGTGATATTTCCTTTCTCAGAAGTAGACACAGTGACACATAAGCTTATTGACAGTGTGTGGGAATACTGTTACATGACAGTAAGGAATTTACTAATTAATTGTATCTTACTGACTTTGTAGACTTTGTATTGCTAAATTGTTTCAAGTGAATTATGACATTCTCTGCATAGTTTGCTCACGCCCTTATCACTAGAATTTAGACCCCTACTGCCCTAGGCTATGGCAGTGCAGCATCAGGTAACTTGTGTTGGTAATTTCATCCATCATTTATGTAGTAAGCTTTACTGATAAATTGCAACAAGTGAACAATACTATTTTGTAGCATCTGCAAATTTTGTAAATGGCCTTTATTAAGTTGTCTGTTTTTAATTGAAACATGAAATAGTGGTTTCCTTTTTAACAATGTTTATTTTAAATTAAGAGTACACCTGTAGATGCTAATATCTCGGTATCTGTTGGAGGTTCAAATCCGCCAGGTAAATGCACAAATCTTTTTGCACAATTACCCCTGGCATGGGCTTATTGACCGATACATTGCATATGCGAGTATGATTATGTTGATATTTAATTAAAATGACTTTCAATGATGCAACAGTTGAAGCATCAGATATAGTCCATTGAAAAAAGATCCAAACAACTTATTTACCCCATACCTTCATTGTCCACCTAACAAGATTGCCACACAGAGAATTAATTCTAGATGGCAGGTGGACAAGGAAGCCTTTTGGCTTATTGAGAGTCCAACCCTTCTGTATCCCGCCCTTCTGAGGTGTGTCGATTGTATGTTTACACATATTCATGCAGCAAACACCCACACAATCAGCAGATAATATGTTCTATTCATTTACAGTCCTTTGTGAAAAGTAGAACATTCTTATACCTAATCTACACTGCTCCTTTACTAATATAACTTCATGTCTTCTAGTACTTCTATCCTTCCTAACTGAGAAAAAAGTACTTCTATAAATATTTTCATAACCATTCAATATTTTAGACACTTCTATCTCATCTCCTCTCAATCTTCTGGACTCTAGTGTTGTTAAACCATCTTCTTTTAAGTGTATTTCATAACTAAGATCCCTCAGTTTTGGTATCATTTTAATCGCTCTCCTCTGTACTCTTTGTAGCATATCTATGTCCTTCTTGTATACAATATTCTAATTGAGGCCTAACTACAGTTTTGTACAATATATCTTTTTTTTCCTTATACACTATATTTCACCTAATTAATCCAAGGATTTTATTTCCCTTTGTAGCTGCAATTCCACACTACTTAGAAACCTTCATCTCAGCATTAGTGGTTAACCCAAAGTCCTTTTCTTTTACAGTTGTACTTAATACAGTACCCCCCATTTATATTGTACATCTTCATTTCCATATCCTGTGTGGAGGCATATACATTTCAAAAAATTGAACCACATTTGCCCCTTTTCAGAGCATTTGATCAACCTGTCAAGATCATCTTGTAAATGCTGTCTATCTACATAATGTTTAATCCTTCTGAACACTTTTGTATCATCCGAAAATTTCAGCACGTTTCTTGTTATATCGTCCAAATCGTTGATATATATTAAGAATAATATAGGTCCCAGTACTGATTCCAGTGGTACCCCACTGAAAACTGATTTCCAGTTTGAATCCTCCCCATCAACTACTATCCGTTGTCTTCTGTCAATCAGCCATTTTTTATCCAGTTAATTATACCATTTCATATGCCATGGACCTATAGTTTAAATAGTAATCGTTGATGTGGCACGTTGTCGAAAGCTTTCTGAAAATCTAAATACATGATATGTACTGGTGATGTCTCCCATATATCAATATATGGAGTATCTTGAAACGACCCTATTGTGGGGGTCATATATTAATTCCTAAACGTTTGGTGCTCCAGGTTCAAGCTGTAAGATGAAAACTACCCACATGCATAACATGCAAGCTTGATTCTAAGTAAATATTATGCCTCGGTGGTTTTCACAGGCCTATTGTCATTAGATGTAAATTCTAAGTGCACACTAGTAGCAGCCAGTGACCCAACTGACATGAAAGCAATTAGTTAGGTTCAGGCAATTGTTTGCACAATCTCAAATCTCTAGCCAGGGACAGTCAGTGACTGAGCTGGGTGAACTGTGAATGTCCAGTCGGTGATAAGGCACTTCAGGGCTGGGTTAAAAATGTGAAAGTGAACACAATCCAGCTATACAGTATTTAACTTAAATTCTCATATTGTACTTTCAAGTTTTAGATAAGTTTGTAAAATGTCATTGTGTTTTATTAGCTTGCTTGGCCTGTTACAGACATTAGTTCCAGTTAGCCTCTTTAGCGGATAATGTGTTCTTTTTGTCTTAAAATGAATCGTCAGGTGAGTTCAAGTTGATTTCTAATTTAATTGAAGTTAGTTTAAAATGAATGTTAATTAAATAAAAGTTATTTGTTAATTTTATTTTATTGAAAAATATTTGGAGGTTACTTTTATTTAATTGACCTGATAAACGTATGATATTAATTAATTTAACTGGAAAATATCGGAGTTGATGTATTTTAAATAATTCTCAAAGTTAGTTTCCCATGTCTGCTCTCAATATTTTTTGATGTTTCCTGCACTAAATAAGTTTAGGTATGCAAGCATGCCAAATTGTTTTATGTGAAGGAATCTTCATAGTATATTGAGTTACTTTGTTGTAATAAAAGTGATTGATCATAGAACAATATTTTATACTCGGTATTTAGCTATTGTGTTGTGTTATATTTTATAAATACCATAATGTGGCGTCTAGGCATCCATATTGTTTAACAAATAAGATAATTATACGTAAAAAAATGTAACTTCTTATATAGCGCAGTATCCAGTCCTTGACTGCTCGATGCGTTTTACACTTTACTCCCTGGCAGACCTGTTCAATCGAACACCATCTCGACTTCTCTTGGAAGTATTCAGCCACGCTGTGATTAATGCGTGAAGACTATTCGTACACAAATATCCACCACTGTCTATAACCAGGTACTCAGTCATACAGCTGAGTGAACTGAAGCAATGCAGAGTAAATGAACTTTCCCAAAATTTGACACCGCCGCATAGTATTCGAACCTGCTTCCTCTCAGCCACAGTTGAGGTGTGTTCACAATGATAGTGAGCATCATTTGAGAGACAATTAGGTCTTACCATTAATTGTAATTTAAGATATATTAAGACAATAAATTCCTGCCAATTTGAAAAAAAACATCAAATGTGCCAATCCTCCACATGGTGCTATATACACAGAGACACAATAGTCTGTTTCCTGGCATATTCCTACATGACATTTGCTGTTATATATTTGAACAGTATTTTTGCAAATTATGGTTACATAAAACGTCCCTCACTGATGTAGGAATGAAAACTTCACATGATACACACTAATTGCCAGCTCGCTTACAGTAACATTGAGCATGTTATCACACTACCAAGTACCAAGTAGGTTTTTATAAAGTATTATACTTCACAGAATTAGCAAAGGAAAATTATGACCTGTATCTATGTATGTTATTAAGGGATGATATGTTTTCAGATGAGTGTATTATTTATGTAAGGAAATGTTAACGTTAATGTGTATCTGTATTCCAGTATGCAAAGGCCATCAGCGTTGGAGTACCACCTCACAAGATGCGCCAGTGCCATGTCGATGCTTTCAGAAAGGCAGTATTAGCAGAGTTCCTGCAATACAAGACACAGTAATGGCACATGCAGTCACTGAATATATACTTTAGTTTGTCATCTTACTATTTTAATCCCACCTCATCCTATTGTGTGATGGCTCTTAGTGTAATTTATTATTTAAATGAGTTTATTCATTATATATGTTTTAGGTATAATGCCCTTATATTTAAATTGTTTTTTTATTCAATGTACGATTCTTGTATTGTTTTTATGATAATTAACTTAATATTTTTAATGATCTAACTATACAGGTTTGGTATTATGATTGTATTGTAAAGCACTGTGATTATGGCGCTATAAAAATATCATATTTTATTATTATTACAGTCATGCTATATATGAATTAATGATTACTTGTGACAATGGTTTTATTTCTGAATAATTGAATTTTATATTACTTGGCTGATTAAATATTATGATATACTTTATTTGTAGCAATGTTGTATTGCAAGCGAGTGCAGCGTTATATAACGGGCTACGTGGTTTGGTTCTTTGTAAATGTATGCCAATCATTTTAGTGTATTCCAGTTGTTTTATGTTACTTTGTTTAACGTAATAACAATCACAGCTTTAGTTTCATAAGGATCTCCTCAGTTTAATTTACATTACATTAGATTGCCTATAATGTGACGTAGATATGTATGACCAGAAAGGCTAATGTTATCTACGAGTTAATAATTATTTGTAACAATAGTTTAATTTTTTAATAATTGCATTTGATCACTTGTCTGATGAAACATCACAGTATTATGCAAAGGGCTAGTATTGATCTGTGTAAATAAACACATTTTTTACATTTTATATTTCATTTAATAATACTATTTGTATAATTATACACGTTGACATGATAATAAATGTTTACTTATGTAAGTCGTGAATGCATGACCCGTTTCCATAAATGTATTATTAAAGAATTGTTGAGTTACTCAAAGTTGCGTTGGGAAAAACTGTTTGGAAATGATGACCCCAAGATCCCCACCCTCCGTACGAATTTTGAAGTGTCTCATTGGGACTTCTAGACTGCACACAAAATGTCAGCCCCATATTTCCAAAACTGATGGAGATAAGTGCTATTTTAAAATTGTGACCCCCAGACCGCCACCCCGGACAAATTTAGAAAAAAATATAAAACTACGAACTATCCCAATGGGTACGATAGATCGCATAAAAATGTATGCCCCATACAGGCATGAATGGCCCAGATAAGTGCCATTTTAAAATTGTGACTCCCACATTTTGAATTTTGTTTCAAAGCTAGATCCCAATGGCTTGCTAGATCAAACACAAAAGTTCAACTCCACACATGACAAAATTACAGAGATGAGTGCATTTTACAATTGTGATCTCCCCGAGACCCCCACCACCTGGATGAATAAAAAAAAAAATGTACAAACTACCCCAATGGACACCCTAGATCACACAACACATTTCAGCTTCATATATGTCAAATTAGCAGAGATATGTGTCATTTATAAATTGTTACCCCCCAAGATTACCACCCCCGACGAATTTTTAAAAATCTCAATCTTCGAACCACCCCCAATGGGGGACTGCTAGATTATACAAACAATTTCAGCTTCATACATGCCAAACTGACGGAGATAAGGGTGTGTCATGTTATTTAAAATGCGGATATTTATGTTTACCACAAAACCCGCTGTGCGTATAAACATCACTGAAAACTGCAGCTCTGTGTGACGAAGTCGTAAAATACACAACGTCAACGTTCTGAGACAATGACATCAAAATAAAACATAAGTTGTTTGCACATAACTACAAGTTATGCTAATTATGAGGTTTTGTTATACTAACAATTACAAAAGTAACCGTATCATTAACGTAAACTATCACACATTCTTTCGGCAAACACCGTGTCAAGCTGGCCAAAAATAGGCGCTAACCTTTGACATGTACTGTGTGTACGCAAAACGGAACCGGAACTTACTCTCAGACCGGAACCTCCTTCCAGACCATACAGCTGCGGGCAAATCACTACATCCTTGAATTTCGTCTTACCTCTGCGCGCGCAACACTAGTAACATTCTTCCGGTAGATACAACTTCCTTCCGGTTGGAAGGGCAGATTACCCGTGCGCGCGCACACTTGAGAACTTCCTTCTCATAATAATGCCTTCATGTTAGCGCCCACATTTTCAAATTTAGAATTTATTTGAATTGACGAAGTTATTTCATAAAACTGGGGGTATACATACACGTTTCATATATCAGTGTATTATACACTATAATTTGTAATCTCTATTTGCTGAATTACATCGTACGCTTCGTTAATGTCATCTATTCCGACTTTGTGGATACCGAACCGAAGTGTGCCGACTCGATAAATGAGAATGACGGGCGTTATATTTGCAAATTTGAGCCAGAATAGCCGAATTACCATCTATTTTGCACAAAATTACATGTAGTCCATATACGTCTCTCGTAGTAATCTCATTCAGTTTATTAATTACTCTGTTAGTGTCGTTAATCTAGCGACAATTCTTGACGTTGTGTACCGAAACGAAGTGTACATAAACGTTATATTTCGTTATGCCTGCATATTCGAATTAGAATGGCACTCACACATCGCTTTTCTCATTGTAGTTACATTCACTACATTTATTAAAACACAACAATGTACATGTATAACCATTTTATTGAACATTCATATGATGGTAGCAAACTCTTTTGCGAATTTTTTATTATCTGGCTCCGGGTCTTACTAAATTACCTCCTGGACTAACTAAGGTACTAACTAAACTACCTCCTGGTATAATTACTAAGCTGGCTGCTGGTCAAACTAAATTTGCTCTTGGTCTAAGTAAACTTTCTCCTGGAATAATATATGTAAACTACCTCCTGGCCTAATTAAACGACCCCCTGGCTTAACTAAGCTACCTCCTTGTCTAATTAAACTACCTCTTAGCCTAATTAAATTACCTCCTGCAAATTTGAACTAGAACGGCCGAATTACCATCTACTTTGCACGAACCAAAGTGTCCTGATTCGCTATATGAGAATTATTGTTATGCCTGCATTATTGTTATGCCTGCATATTAGAATGTCACTCACGTACAGGTTTTCTCATTGTAGTCACATTCACTATATTTATTAAAACACAACAATGTACATGTATAAGCATTTTTTTTTTATTGAACATTCATAAGATGGTACCATTTTATTTTTATTGAACATTCATAAGATGGTAGCAAACTCTTTTGTGAAAGAGTTGAGGCTCTGAAAAGAGCTGTTTGTTTTTGATGTTCGATCTGAAAGAGGCAGCCATTTTCACATTTCTTCTTTTGAAGTGCAGCTGCAGTGAGAGTCTCCTGTTCTAAAGTGTAAAACAGTAAAAACTACATTAAATATTAACATTTCTTCTTTTGAAGTGCAGCTGTAGTATGAGTCTCCTGTTATAAAGTGTAAAACAGTAAAACATACATTAAATATTCACATTTCTTATTTTGAAGTGCAGCTGTAGTGTGAGTCTCCTGCTGTAAAGTGTAAAACAGTAAAACATACATTAAATATTCACATTTCTTATTTTGAAGTGCAGCTGTAGTGTGAGAGTCTCCTGCTGTAAAATGTAAAACAGTAACAAGTACATTAACGTAAACTATTAATGGTTTATTAACTGGCTCCGGTTCTGACTAAACTACCTCCTGGACTAACTAAGGTACTAACTAAACTACCTCCTGGTCTAACTCAATTTGCTCTTGGTCTAAGTAAACTACCTCCTGGCTTAACTAAACTACCTCCTGGTCTAATTAAACTACCTCTTGGCCTAACTAAACTACCTCCTGATAAAACTAAGCCAGCTCCTGGTCTACGTAAACTTGCTCCTGGTCTACGTAAACTTGCTCCTGATCTAATTAAACTACCTCTTGGCCTAACTAAACTACCTCCTGGCCTAACTAAACTACCTCCTGGTAAAACTAAGCCAGCTCCTGGTCTAAGTAAAGTTGCTCCTGGTCTACATAAACTTGCTCCTGGTCTAAGTACACTTACTCCTCGTCTAAGTAAACTTGCTCCTGGTCTAACTAAACTACCTGTTGGCCTAACTAAACTGGCTTCTGGTGTAATTAAAGTACCTCCTGGCATAACTAAAATTGCTCTTGGTCTGACTAAACTTGCTGCTTGAAAGTTGGAGCTGCTGGTTTTGCTGGTTTTGCTGGATCATGAAGGAGTTTAAGTAAATCACCCCTTTTAGCATGTTGTTCCTCTAATTTAGTTGCCTGGTGGGATATTTGCAATAATGACTGGATACAACCAAAAACATTACCTCGACCTTGTATATTATTCCTAGTGGGGAAGAGCGTAGTCAAACCAGAAGGTATTTTTGGTACAGTAGCAAAATACAATTCCAACAATTTTAAGCAGTCAAAACAGTTATGTGTAGTTGCCAGCACTGCATGCAAATGTTTACAAAAATATGGCTGTCCTGTATGAACAAAACCTAAACATGTGCAAATATTAAGAAATATATTAACAACATAAGCCCCCTCATCTGGTGCCGGAACAGGCAGGTACTGAGCTACAACATCATGGAATGTCTTAGCTGCCTGTGTGTTCAACTGTGTAAGCAAATTTTGACTAGCTGCATTTAGGGAATAATCATGATCATTTCCGGACTGTTTTTTGTCTTCTGAAGTAACAAACACCCACCCATGTTGTTCCCAATTTTGAATCAGATTGACTTTTCCTGCCTGAACCAGATCTATGCCTTTCATAATGCACTTCAATAATTTACCCTTGGATGTGTTCACCTGATTTTGAAATTTAGCTAAATTAGTAGCGCCACGCACTGTGTCATGTGCATGTCTGGGAAGTGTTCTATCAATCAATGTTCGTACTTGCAAAGCCAGAGATTTAACAAATGATTTGCATTTTCCCCTTGTACAATCAACCTGAACTGATTTTCCGTTATATTATTAGTCAACAAAAGTGGATTTCGCCTATCTTGTTCCGGCACCAAGAATGCTGTCTCGGCAGTAAACGTCGTTTTCCATGCACATTGAAACCAATATGTATTAAGGTAATGTGCAAAGCTGTTCTTTGTTTGTACGCTAACAATATAGTGTGGAATACCATGATTTAGAAAGTTGAAAAATGAGTGCTCCATGCTGGTGCGCACACTTTCATGCCAACTACGCATAATACCTTTCAAAGCAGTTAAAATCGGGTTGATGACTATTTTTAGATCTGGATAAGTCATAATCTTTTCTTTTAAAGCCTTCAGAGCATGAAAATTGCATAGATCAGAATTCAATGATAAGTCACCACATGCTGTTTTGATGTCCCATGCCTTGTCATGTTGCACCACTGGTTGGAATGATGACCCATTTTGTAAAGTGCATGGCCTAAGATGAAAAAAACCACTGTTGTCATCATATATGTACAAATGTTGTTCATGCATACAGTTTCTGTTAAGACAAGGCATGTTGGCCATAGTAATTTCTAAATGCATTCTATGTACTTCTGAAATTTCACAGTTACTAATAGCTGCCATACCAATCCTGCCCCTATTTGCCGAGTCACAGTAAGTTAAAATACTGGTTTTGAAACGAGCTGCGTTTAGATCATGTTTGATGTCATATCCACAAATCATACCAAATTCCTCCAAACAATTTAGGTTTTCACAATTCTCAAGAACTATGTGATAATTTCTGTTTATTGTATCATCACCTCGCTGAAACATTAGTACAGATTCCAAATTTTTCTCCAAAATTATCTCAGCATTCCTCCAGTCAGAATTTGTGAGTTTGTCCTTAATACTGGACAGACCCTTTCCTAAGTAATGTCGGTCAATCAAACGACACCTATTTGAAATTTGACGTAAATTTATAGACTTTATGGATATGTCAGAGTCACCATGCGTAAGTTTACTAGTGGAATTTTCTGCAATATAAATCTGAGTAGGTGCTGTTTTTCCAGTCATTCGAGCCCGATCAATTTTGTCTTTCATAGTTTGGGACATATGTCTATCGATCTGAGTAGGCTCTGATGGATGAAATACTGTATTTTGTTCATGCTCAAAAATTTCCCAATTATCCAAGTCATCTGTTCTTAAAATAAATTTTAATTTCCAGCCACACATCATGTGTGGATGGTAAATTGTAGTTGGCAAACTGTCAGTGAATATGGATTCTGGCCTATGGAAGTTGTGAGTATTCCTATACCAAGAGCATGCATTACACAGTTTTTGACCTTTAAAATTACGCCATTGTGACGAGTGCTGAGTTTCACAATTTAAACACTGGTTATAAATTGTCAGACTCATATTGCATTCTGGACATTCTATCAATTTTGGTGACATGTCTTTGATTAAACAACCACATTGATTTCTACAAACAGATGTATGAGATGAACACAACACATTCATAACTACTGCAGTTTTCTTTCCAAAAGTGTCCAAATCTTCAGACTCAATGGGAAGAAAGCTGTCATCAGTTCTGTGAAATTGTTTGCTATCCTGTCTGGCTACATTGGAAACAAATAAAATGTCCTCATCGCGTTTAATTGTTACATTCACATTCTTACTCCGTCTGATTCTTATATGCTTGTCAAACAAGATTTTATCAATATAACGTCTGCTAGGAATGCCAGTGGGAACAGTACCAATGCGAACATAATTAACAGATTTCAACCAATTACTGAAATATACTCCATCAACAAATTTTTGAATTTCTGCAATAGCATGCTGATCTTTTTGACTTGAAGTTGAACAGTGGAAGTATTTACTTTTCTGACGACCACACTTAAGCAAGCAAATTAGACGCAAGTATTTCCCTAACTGAAAAGTAATTTTTGCATTAACCAAACAATTAGGCCAATCATCACATGTCACCAAACCTGATATAGACCGTTTGTTACCCGTACAAGTCACAGCAGATGTGTATCTCTTCAGCCAAACAACTGCATCAGCAGAACGCACAAAAGATTGTATTTTTTCTACAGCCTGAATATCACCCTTACCATCCTGAGGGCATGGGAACTGCTTAGTAGCGGTTTTTCCATTATGGGTCATTACTGAAAGCCTCAAAAATTTAGACTTCACAAATACAACAGCTGGCTTACTAATTATGAGAGTAGCTATGTTTACATAATCAATAGTGAGAGGCATTTCCTTACTGCCCAGACTAGTTAAGGGGAGAATATAAGAGTCCACCTTTCCCTCCTGTCTGTGACTACTAACATTTTTATAACCTGTAAGCCTAGTAATAGTAGTAGTTTCTGTGGGCTTATGAGGCATATTGGTAGTCACACGAGAACTAGCACCTACTTGATTTATCTTTTTTTCCTGCACTAGCATATTCACATCTATTGCTCCGATAATTATCCATTGCATAATAACCCGTCTCAAGAAATGCGAATAGTTAGATATGTTGCACAGATAAGCAATGCCATCTGAGAGAAGTTGTGAATTATGACTAGCAAGCCCATAGAAACCTGTCTTATATAAACATGCCAGTGTGGCACCTATTATTACTGAAACACCACAGACGGATGAACATGTCTGTAAGGGGTACTTATGAGCACAGAGATTGGAGCAAATATGTGCACCACTATTGGAATTACCACCTGGCTGATGACAGACATTATATAAAGGAACTTGTTTACCCAAAGTTTGTGAGACATTTCTAAAGATGGTCTTAACCGTATCTGGTATTCCCCACCCAAGTGTGTCTGCATAGGTTACAATATCAAAGTCCAATGAATATATTGCCATTGCAAAGTGATTAGAATACACAACCCCTTTAGTTCCATCTGGATTAATTATTTGCAAACTTTCCATAAAATATGTTCCACCATGGCACCCAACTGGTATAATCAAAATCAACTGCCCTTCTTTAATATTTGCAAATTTGTTATAAATCTGTGCATAACAATTTGGCTGCAGTTGTATATCTGATGCATACCACACCCATGTTTTAGTATGATGAAATTCTGTATTAAGCATTATACTAATTTTACACAAAAGAGAATTTGATAGCCAACGTTCACCAAAAAGGAATGTCAGATCTTCTATATTATACCGGTTACCAGCTATAGAGACTATCTCATTTTCAGCGTGGTCCAGAACAATGCGTAAATAAGTTTGTAAATTATTTTTATCAAGCCGTATATTGCAGCTATCATGTCTACCTCCCTGCAATGACAACTTAGTTTAGAAGATGTATAATTCCCAAGCAGCCCCTGTATAGAATTTAAAGATATAACTGAGACAATACCACATTTGTTTTATCATTTCTTTGTTCCAAAACAAAAGGGATGGTTGATATATATACTTACATGAGCTGGCCTCGTCTGTCAGATGACAGCATCTGTTGAATGCGGCTGGCTGTCGTCGTGTGCAACAGGGTGTTGCCCTCCAGCGATGGGTGTAAACCGTCAATGCTGAAGTGTCTGGGTTGGGTAAGGGTGCAATCCCAATCCCAGAAACACACACCAGGGATCTGGGCAGTCACCTGGTGCAGCCGCTCGTTCCACAGAAGGCCAGTCTCATACAGGTCGTCACTGAACAAAAGAAGGAAAATGAGTATCTATATTTCAGTGGCACCGAACAATCTAAATAAGGAATCTTACTCTTTCAACAGTGGTTGTAATATCATTATATTTATACAATAAAACAAACAAACAAACAACAACAACAACAACAACAACAACAACAACACACCTTTCACGGTTTTGAGAAAAAGAGAGAAGAATGTTGTGTTCAGCATTATTGCAGCTACATTTTGATGCTACGTAAGATTTGACGCAGCGGTCAAAAATAAACTGCAGACAGCTCAAAACACTGGTAAGATAATTAGGTATCTCTTGAAATATGATTGTAGGTGCCGTATAAATTTCAGTGATTTTTAGAAGTCAAATTATCTAGATATATGGTTGCATGTCCTAAGTTCGTCATCGTCCAATTCAGTGTCTCCTTGGTATTGTGTCATATTTTTTCTTGTTTGAATGCTTCTGTGAAACTTTATATTGCACTAGCTGGCAGCTCCTATTGGTAGTTAACTTGGTTGGTATGTTAAAATTATATGTACAGGTTTCTGGTTTGAGAAAACTAACACGATACCGCACTGTCAGGGAATTTTTTGATGTACGGACTTGGGACACTCTGATATAAATGGAAGAGCCAACTATCTAGTTCTTAATGTTTTCAATAATTCAGTATATTTATTTTATATGTTCTTATGCATTGTCTCTTGTAATTAGTTATATATTCATGTATTATTATATTTTGTTTTATAGGTCTGCTATGCCAATGGAAATAAGAGGATTGCACTTTTGTAATTTTTAGTCCTCCTATTTGATCAATTATGGCATAGAAGTCAGTGTACACTGTGATGTTGTAAATAAAATACTAATGCTTACTTAAATGCTATTGACAGTGCTTTCCTTAATTAGCCCGATCACTGCTGTATACAAAGACGATATATTTCCCACGGGTGTGTATGTACAATTACAGGAACATAATTAAAATAAAACAACAAGATTACTGTCAGTGTTTGGACAGCAAACCAAGTTGAAACTTGTTTTGAAGTTCGAAACCGTCTTCGTTTACCGAACACATAAACAACACTTACAGAGTCGGTAAGAAAGACCGCGACGTCTACAAACTAACAAAGATTACTGCATGTGTTTTGACAGCAAACCAAGTTGAAACTTATTTTGAAGTTCGAAATCATCTTCGTTTACCGAACACGTAAACAACACTTACAAAGTCGTTAAGAAAGACCGCGACATCTAGCCTAAAATTACATCTACATACTATAGCAATAGTAGATCGGCGTATACAACTAGCCTCAATTTATAAAGGAACTGTGGTCAAATTATCTGGCTTTGCTTTGCTTGCTTTGATCATAAACTCAAAATCTCAGTCGAGTTTAGTCCACTAGAATTCACTCCAATGCTCACACTTCGAAAAAAATATGATTTTTTAATAATTCACTGCCATTAGGTTCAACATGTGGCGAAATAATTTACTGATTGCTTGTATAAAGAAATAGTGAAAAGGAAATGATTGTCATTATAACCGTTAAAAATAAAATTCGTTATATTTTTATTTTTTAAATGCTCTTAGATTCACATTAAAAGTGGGGACGCACACACGAAGGATAAACACAATGACACTTTCTGCCGCCTTTCCGGTGCGCCATGCGTGCGCACATTAAAAGTTAATTCCGCTTCCCATTCACTTATTTCCGCTTCCGAAAGGTAAGACGAAATTCAAGGATGTGCGCTCTTGCCAGCTGCGGGCCGAAAGTAGGCGCTAACCTTTGACATATACAATCGCATGCGCACTACGCAACCGGAACTTACTCTCAGACCGGAACCTCCTTCCAGGCCAGTACACCGGGTCAGGTTCAGTTGTGGGAGTCGGACAGTGACAGTTGGTCTATCGACGACGAAGACTTTACGCGACTTAATAATGTCGCATGGTGTTTGTGTGGACACTGCGTCCCAATGTCGACGCACATCGAGTCGCTGTGGCCTGTGCTGTAGGGAGATAGCTGCCGTACAGCACCGTATGACAGACCTAGGCTTGCAGATGCCTGCATTACCGACTATGAGTATGAGTGACGACTTCGAAACGGGGCGGTGTTGGAACTTGGAAGTCGGTCTGTTGTCATTGTATGATTTGCGTTGATTCGACCAATAGCTAGTAGGTAAGTACTACGTAGTTCAACAGGTATCGAATAATTATTCTAGCAATAACTATTTCAAACTTAAATAGAGCAATTATACTTGTTCCCACCTCAAATGTTTAGGTTCATTCTATCTTCGTAAAATACTATGTCTATGATTTTCATCAAACCATTTTTGATCATTTTCTTAATAAACTTGCTTTTATTCTTGACAGGACGTGTGCATCCTTTTTATACAGTTGTTTAATGCCTATTTAAAAGTGTTCAAGCAACTTGCTTAATTTATATAGAAATGTAGACAGGAGTTTTTAATATAATAAAAATGTTATATATATATATTATGTGTGTGTGTTATCAAGACCACATCATGAAATGTAGTCTTACAATCATAATTATTACAGCCCTTCACAAACAAATGAACCAATTCACTGAATTCATGATGCGATATTGATAAAACAAAGTTTTGCCAGTATAACAATAATTAGAAAATAACGGTTGTTTTTTTATCAACTAAAGCAAATAAATGAACTTTCAGAACATATGGATTGATTTGATTAGCCGCATAACGTCACTTCACGTTGTGGTCAAGGGAGAGACTTGAAAAGGCAACAGACGTGTTATACCAGCCTGCACTGTATCCAGAAGCGAATGGGGTTTATGAAAATGTCAGCTATGGACATTGCACCATACAGGTGAGTGTACAGTGAAAATAAAAACCCTGGACAAGTAAGATTAGATTTACCAAAAGGTAGAATGAATTACTCGGTGCCTTCTTATCCCATATTTGGCAACACAAATGTGTTCTGTAGTGTCTTGCATGTCCCTGTTCATAATTCGATTTGTAATACTTAAGCCAACATGAAATATATCAACAGTTTATTCATATGGAGAAACAATTCACAAATAAATAAGACTACATGGCAGACTGTGCCAATGCATTAGTCAAATTCACACACCAGTTTTCAATGTTTCTTTCAATTGATTCACTTCACACTGTGACACACATTTTAATCTAACTGTATTACAATTTGGGTCTGTGCCAGTCCTGTGCACTTATAGTACATCAATAAGTAACCCGTTTATTGATGATATGGACCATCATTATGATAAAAAAAATTAATACATACAAAATATTCCAATACAGTTCCAGTTTTACATATTTGTGGGTTTCAACTTTCAACACTAGGGGCATCTGTCAAGAAACCAAGTACTTATTATTCAAGATACAGATTCAAAGTTTGTAGTACTAGTTTCAAAATCTATCAAGTGCCTCCAAATGGATTCATTTAGATTTATGGCACTATCCAAGTGTTCTTTTTATTATTAAGTATTGTTTTAGATGTTGTTTTGTGATAATGTCAAATGTAATACTAACAATGAAGTATGAATAAAAAAACACGTATAGCTGAATCCTTTGCTGCTTCATTACTTTGTAGCACACATTGTGATGTTTGAGAAATGGTGGTCTGTTGCAAAAAAAACTCACTATAAGTAACATGTTTGGATTTGGTTAAACTATTCCAGTAAATTACGCATACCCAAAGTTCCCTACATCGAATAGTGTCTAATAAAACACATTGCATACCACAAGTAGGATACAAGCTTTTAAGTGGATGTTCCTTTAGGAGGTCCTATACAGTAGTGAGAATCCACTTTGCCTAAAACTTTTCTCTATTTCTGCCAGTGATGTTCAAACTATGTTATTTAAGCATAGAAATCCATTGTCATTTGAAATTGGATGTCGTATCAATTTAAACCGAATTGATACGGATACAACTAGTTATCCTCTAGTTATCCTTAAGGCAGGTTCTTTGCTTTGCCACAACCTCCTCTTTTGCTGGTTTTTCGATGCCTGCATGCTAGAGGTACCTCCTTACTCGATGTCGCAACTTGGAGCATACTTCACAGCTTTGGGCCACTCATGCATCTAGCTGCAATGCCCTCTAGAATTTCTCCTCGGAAGCTGTAGTCCTTTGACGCCATCACTTTCTTCACTACATACTCAGCAAACTTTGAATACTGCAGCTGATACCGTAGCTTGTTGTCTGCTGTTTTCACCATTTCCCGCTGATTGAACAAATGATAAATATAAAATCAGTATAACAATAGAAATATCTGAAGAATAGCTGGCTATAGCTGTAACATGCACACAGTAAACCAAACAGCTTGCTTGTATGCTCTCTCTCTTGAAATCAAACGGCTAATGTCATTTTTTAATCGGTTCCTAATTCTGCCATCATTTTCAATTTCAACTTCCAAGGAATTCCACAATACATTCAAATATTTATTATTGAATCATATATATATATATAATTTATATATAATGATGTTTATATTTATTATATTATATATGCATAAGTTTATATTTCAATAAGCAATTCCAAAGCATTCCATTCCAATTCGATTTATATATAATTAAACAATTCAAGTAACAGTAAACAGATGTCCTCAATTATAATTATTTTATCTGTTGTTTGCATGCATACTCTTGTGCAGTGATATTGTATTATTGAAACTGTATTCCTAACATTGTTTTGCTATTGAGTACAGGCAGGGATTTTCAGCCATTTCAGTTTATTTCCTAATGCACTGCTGGATTTCTAAAGTGTGCAGGTTTGTCAAGCAACTGATACATTATTTTGTAACATCAAATGTAAAAACTATTGATGAATGATATCACAAGCCTTACCTTGTATTTGTGTTGTGGTCAATGGTGGCCAAGTGGAGTCGGGCTATGATGCATTGACGGCTGAAGTTGGGTGCATACTTGAGGAAGAGGGTATGTAAGCTCTCCAGTTCACCAGTGTTAACGCACTTCGTAACGCTCTCTATATCATACAGTAGGCGGCAGTCCAGTATAGCCTTCTGGACAGTGAAGGCTTCTGTACCTTCAGTGAGCCATGGTGTTGTTTTTACTGCTTGTTGTGTATACGTTGCATGATTGCACTACCGGTCCAACTCTGCACCCGCTGTCCATGAATGGGAATTCCTGATGTGATGGAAGAGCGAGATCCACATCTCCTTCATCAAGTGGGGATCACCATCACAAGCTGATGCGCAATACCACAGGTGGTTGGCAATTGCGTCTATCGAAGGGACAACTTAAACGTTCTTGGCAGACAACAGCCTTTGTTTCATGGTAGTCCTCTAACAAAGTCTTTCTAATGCTGGGATGTCTGTCAGTGGCAAGATTGGTAATCTTCACCCCATAGTCAGTCAGGTTGTCTAAGCAGCGTTTCAAGCCCTCCACTTCCATCCAGTAACTGTTCTTGACCTCTGTGACACGAAAAGTTTCTTGAGCAATGATGAGTTGGCTGTCAGTGTCCATGATGAAGTAAATGCCAAATGTAGAGTTGTGTCCTGGATTGTCATATCTTGCATCGCCTGATGCGACCACGCTTTGTCTGACCAGAGCTGACATGATGGCCTCTGAATGGCATGTCCACATGTCCTCTATCTCTGGCAGTATGTATGCCCGCTGTATGCTGTAGCACTGGCGGGTGACAAGGCGCATAGGTTCATTAGGTTGACCAAATTGTACACAGTGAATGAATGTCCAGTCAGGAAGAGGACGCTTGGTGTCAACAAGTTACTCTCATAAATGTTACCAATCTTGGGTTGCGAGTGCCACATGAACGAGTGGCCATCAACACATTCTGTGATCACAACCACTGCAAATCCAGTCACTGTGATGCTAGGCTAAGTGGTTTATTGCAGTTTGGTGTTTTAGCAGGTGCAGAAAAGTAAAATTATGTTTTTCTCACAAATGGCTTTCTCTCTTTCCCAATAGTGTAAGAACCGCTTGAGTCATCATTAGTGATAATCGCTGTCACCTGCTACAAAATATTCTGCATCACTCGCTTCAATGTTTCTCTTCTCACTGTTGCAGACAGAATCGTCTGAAGATGACGATAATGAGACTGGGACATCCGAAGGGTCGTCTACAATGACAGAACTGCCATGGTCAGGGTCAGTCGGAGAACGCGTGCTGGACTGCGATGGCAACTTTGCATACCCATGGTCATGATGAATGTTCAGTGGAAAACACTATTGTCTGTATTAACTACTGCATCGACAAAGTGTCGCACTGGCGACACGACCACCGGCTTCCTTTATGTTTTGACACTACAAGTCGATGGCGTGGCAGCACTACAAGTGATATTTGTATTACCATGAGGGACAATGTCATCTCGCGTGCTAAATCCTTCGCTGGATCCTTCGAAGCTTGTGCTCGGTATTAGGCCCTATGGTTGTTTGGATACTTCCGTAATATATTATGAACAAGATGAGACAATCTTGCAAATAGTCATTATAATTGGAGCACAAGTGCGATTTACAAGTGACTTTTTCAATGTTTTCTTTTTAGTAGATATGTGTGTATCTTTAATTTTCATGATTAAAATGCATGTGCACTCAAATGTGTTTAACATTTGAACTTTGTAAATACAAAATATATATTTATTAATCTTTGTGGCTTTTTCCTGTGATGTTATTTCCTTTTTTCCTTGTTACGCTTACATTCAAAAGTCAATAAATTAAATACAATGTCCTTGTTATTAAAAGCATACATTGGTTTTTGCAGTCATGCAATCTATATCAGAAAAAAAACTTGGTATGATAGCATGCTTGCTAAACTGTCGCCTCAAAGCTGGAGCATCAATTCGGGGTCCATTGTTACAAGCCAATATTTGAGATACATAAATTAGTATTAGGCCTACATGGTGATTAACTTTTCTCGACTGATGTGAACCTACTTACTATGCCAATAACTAATTATATCAGATATGACTATAGTGTTTTGTTGTATGCTATTGACTGTATCGTAAACACATATTTTTAAGGATTTAAATACTTGTAATGTCACTTATTTAATAATTCCAATGGCAATGCCTACAATACATGATTGACAGGGCTTGGTCCGGACTGTGACTAATGTTGACTAATATATGACGACATTATTTCGCAAAACGTTATACTGGCTACGGTAGCTGACATTTATTTTTGTAATTATTGTGACGGTTATTTTCCCCTTATTTCCCCACCAGCAACTAAGTCGATAACATAGACTGGTAGATGTAGACGTTGCGGTATTCCGACGTAGCAACACGCCGGCACAAATTGCTGTAAACTAAATCGGCGGATTACAAGCACTCATTATTCCCAATTATATCATAGTATTCACACGTATTTGTACTTTATTACATTCACATTTCTTAATACATTTCAATTTCGCATACGTCATATTTGTATGTATGCAGACTTTGAAATAGAACTGTGGGACTATATAGTAGTTGTAATGATACCTAACGGAACTCGTGAGTACCGAGTCACCTTGGCAACAAGAAGCTGGTTTCGGCTTGTCATTTCCTACGCGCCGCTTCACCCTCCAAATAAGGCAATGATGTCCAGCTTCCAGGTCGATTTCGCTTAATTTTACTTCATCGCTGCATAGTTATATGTAACCAGATCGACTGAAGATGGACCTGTGGCTTTAACCAAGAATTGTGTTTTGACGTTCAATGTCTTTTTATGCTCGTAACTTTCGTATTTAGGCTTGCAATCGGCGTTTGAAAGTGACTACCGCAGACTTTCGCCAATCTTGCCGCCGGCGAACACGTCAAATTCATCATCTATAACTTATTTTTTTCTGTTGGAAACCTGTGGAAGTATGTGAAAAGTTGCTTACTAGCATTTATAGTATATCCATTAGCCACGCAGTGCAATAAATTGTTCTGTTTTTATGTGTTTGTATGCGTTTCGTCGGTTTTTGTGAGAGCTATGCCGCGTCGCCTATCGAATTGCTGTATACAGCTTTGGGAGACATCTCGCCAATCAAACCGGATGTACAACCATACGCTCCTGGGGCATGATGGCGGCGCCCTGTGCCGATAGTAGCTACGTTTGAAAAATTATTTAAAATATACCGTGACGCTGTACTTGTCAAATCATGGTGACTTGTACTGTAAATGGTATGTTCTTATGTTTGGGCTGTGGTTGTTCAATCATTTCATTTCCCCTTTAACCGACTTGGGCGTCGGGGCATATGGGACGCCGCAGCTGCGATATTCACACACATACACGCATATAAGCATTAAAACATAAAATAGTAGAAGCATACAGGAATACAACCACACAAGCATATGTACGTACGTACGTACGTACATACATACAAACATACAAAAAGAACAAGAACAACAAAGAAGAACAAGAATAAGTTAATTTTGACCCCAAAATATAACAAATATTCACACAATGAACACATCAGGTATATACATTTACACAAATAAAATATATATGCATACATAATATTGTGTGTACATACCATTGAAAGCAGTTATATTTCGTATATTTCTAACCCCAAACGTTTAAAACATAGGGCAACGTTTTAAAGCGAAAACTGCATGCGGACATGTTAAATTTGATCTAACACATGTCATGCCACCGTACGGTAGTAATGTATTCACAATTCACACACAGTACCGTTATCAATATTGTCGGGAATAGACTCGAATATCCAGCCGCCGTGAGGTGGCAGCATTGGCCCGTCACAACGGACTGGAATATTAAGCTCCTGCGTTTGTTACCGGTAGGGGGCTTTACCCCAGATTCGGGTAGAGACGATGATTGGCTCTCAGGCCAACTAAATAAGGATACCATTTTTATCAGATAATACTATACTATAACAACTATTCAACATTAAACTTATATTGAAACATGGTACACACAAAATAAACCGACATTAAACTTTTGTTGTTGTAGTTTAATGCTTTTTAATCACATGCATATTCACTAGGTGGTAGCTTTCATGGCATAACATTCAAAAGGGCCGTTTAGAGCCAGACTATCGTTATGGCGAAGTCACGCAGCCTATGTCGGGAAAGACTAAGCTTGACGGAGGTCACGCGCAGAATTTTGATTGTAACGTATACAAACCGCGATGTATACTGGATACATCAATTCATATTTTGTATTAACTGACATGCCAATAAATTCCCGCGAGTATATACCGCGCGCTTAAACAGTAGCGTATCTTTGTCAATGTGTGGTGGCGTTTGCAATTACGCAGACGTCATAATCGAACGTCCTTGATGACCTCGCCGCAATACGGTTTGACCCCGGCCAATATGGGATCTAGCAATAGGTCATGCAGCAATACTGGCGGGAGAGAGCTGATGTTATTAATCGGCCGTTTACGCCGTATTCGGGCAATAACACACACATTTAAGTAACACATACACACACAATAAAATACATTATACCAATTGACTGTGTATGTTATTGTAACACGCCCGTGTAATCATATGTTATTTTGTCGGTTCTGTAATGAAAGGTATCCCTGTCACAGCGAGATTTCTAAGGATTTTGGATTCAGCACACTCTTATAACACTGCACTGTGTATATTTATTTTCGGGGGGGGGGGGGGGGAATCAGACGACATGTTGCTGTCAATGACCCGTCTTGCAGGTTTATAATAGGATATTGCGATTCAACACATTGAAATCACCTTAAGCTCATTGAGCGTCATATTTTACAACGGAACTTTGTAAATAAATAATATTACCATGTTATCATCGTTATTATTAACGAGTTCACTAGAATAGTTTCATTTTTAACCGCAATGAGCAAATGGTGTCACAGTTCAAATACTCCCATACCGTTAATCCATAGATCGTGTGAAACAGTCATAAGATATGATATGGAGTCAACATTGAACATGCACATCGAAGAGATGTTGTTCGTAGTAAGTTGCGGAGTTCACTTGGCTTGTCTGTTTTACAGTTACAGTTACGTCCAGTACCTGAAGAAACCATAGGCTATCCAGGCGCTGGTCAAGGCAGTAAATCCGGTAAACAAAACGAAGGTGTTGACGTTAGTCGGCGGCAGCAATACTCCGGATAATGCCATGGCTGCCATCATGATCATCCACGTGAAAATTCCCACGAACGTGACGATGACGAAGCGCTTCCGTCGGGAGTCGCTCAGTTCAGTCGGCGTCAATTGTAGCGATTGCTCAGTGAGTTTCGTATAGGAAGACAAGTCGCCTATGATGACGAGCGCCGATTGGGGACATTCGCTGTCGCAAACCGAACGTGTGGACCTCGCCACGACAACGACGCTTAGAGCGACGTGGACAACGATCGGCACGAGGAAAACGTAAATGGCTCGTGACGTCACACCCCCTGTAACAAAACACATAGAAACGGCGAAGTTCCGCTCAAATCTATTTATCAGAATCCACGAGACAAACCAGGCGACACCGACGATAATGACATCTCTGAGCAGTTTCATCGTGCGCGAGCGGTTCTGAAGTTGCAGCGCCTCCTCGTTGAATGTGAACAGTGCTGACGCCTGGCGAGCGACGGCGACAACACCGCTGGCGACGACAAGCGCGCCGCTTAACACAGCGTAGTCGAGACCGAAATGCGCGCACTGTAGTGTCAGAACCACGTCACTTCCGGTGTGGAACAACACGTGTGACCGCACAACTAACCAGGCTATGGCGGCAGAGATAGACAAGTCGACGACACTAGAACAACGCAGAGTGAGGCGGAGTGTCTCCCATCGGACGGGGAATCGGTGGCGGGTAGTTGTCCAGAAGATGTAGACGTTGGAGAAGAAGGTGATCGCCAGTAGGATAGCCATGAAGGAGGAGAACGTGTGAATGCTCGGCAGCCACACGTCACTCTCGCCGGCCATTTCAACGGACGTCGTACCGTAGTTGTGCCAACTGTTTACGTCAGCCATCTTATGTAGCACGGTGTAGTCTGCAACCAACGAAAAATACGACTTTAACATATTGCATGAACGGCACTTTAGTGTTGCAACTTGGTGTCTGTCAATAGCAAATCCCAACAACAGCAGCCTTTTTCGGACAAGCACACATACATACTTACATATACACACCGAACTAGTACAATAAATTGTACAATACCTAGCGAATTCACGGAAATATTTTCATCGGTGAGTTATAAAATCTTAACAATGTGAGTTTTTAAGAGTGTTTTAAACACGTGTAGTCATGGTGCTGTCCCGAGCGAAGGTAGTAGTGTGTTCCACAGAAGGGCTGCGCAAATAGCGAAACGATGATCACCGTGAATGACGGTCTGTGAAGCATTTATGAAACGAATTTAACGAAGCAGATCGCAGTGGAGATGTAGCAAATAAACTCATTCAAGTAGTCCGGCGCCAGATCGTTCAGAGCACAATATGTAGACAGAGGCCCTTTGTAAGTCGGTCGGGTAATCAATGTAACCGCTGCAACACGAGTGTAACATATGTTCGTGTTTCTCCGCGCGAGTAGGGAGCAGCAAAGTTATGTACCTGTCGTAGATGCAGTATCACTGTATGTGGGACACCATAACGAAGTGCATTTCCAAAATCTAAACGTGATGTCACTAGTGCGTGACCAAGCATCTTGCATGATTCGTCAATCTAATGTTTTGCTACATTTCTGATGTGGCGAGAGACGCATTTATCGTTGCAGTGATTCCAGTGTTTCCCCTGGTATATAACAAGCGAGGCGGGCCGCCTCGCCGTTTTTCTATGCCGCCTCGCCCAAAATATGTCGAAATTGCCGCCTCGTAGCTATGCCATACGCCCATTTTTTTCGTTCTTTCGCGATATATTCAGCGTCAGCGAGTGGCGCAAAATGATATCACAAAGTCATTCCTACAAAATCACAGATTTGTAGCAACATCGTTTAGTCGTCTTAACGTCGCTCAGAGCAGTTAGGATTTAACTCCACTGGACAACGTGAAAGATATCACTTGTCAGTTGTCCAATCACGGAATATTCCTGCGGGATTCCCGGTGTCTACAATGGTGACACCTTGCGGAGTTTCGACATACTACAAATCTAGACATTCATGTAAAATGGCGCCCAAACGGTAACATGCGTTTTGCTTTATGACGGTGGTGGGAGTGAAAACCTTGCAGGCTGATGGCACTACGTCACTAGTCGGCACTTGTGTCAAATCCAGACTCTTTTGAAGCCCAAATAATAATGCATCCTATTCACTAATCGGCACTTGTATCGAATCCGGACCCTGTTGTCAGTGTTGTCTGTTGAAGCTCAAATAGCGACCCGGTTTGCGCTAGTCTGTGCCGATGTGGCCGTGCATTACCGCAGAGCGCGCGTAAAATGAGATATATATACACTACAGTATACAACAGCGTATGTTGATACAAACCGGGGCGCTATTTACGCCTCAAATGGACATGAGACGCAATATACTTAAAAGGTAAATATGCCTAGGATAATGCTGAATGGTGGAACTACAGTATACAGTGTATCTCACTGGGTCTGAGGTATCAAAGTTAAGCAAAACTCAAGTTATAACGGCGAAATCAAAGTGGGTCCGGATTCGACACAAATGCCCACAAGTCTATTCAACTAATAACATGTTCAATGCGGTTTTGGAAGGAATGTGATTCGTAAGATATCTTTGTGCTAAATATATAATACATATTCCGACAAAGTTGAGGAAACACACTTTTGGGAAAGTTGATTTGAATGAAATACTTACGAATATAAACCACCGAAGTTCACATCTCATAAAAAATGCCTACTACCCAAAACCATGCATACTAACGGGTTATCAATAACTTGGGTTAGACAATAATATGTTTGCACAGTAATTGGATATACTAAACAACTTATACTGTTTTATAAAAAGGACACAATTTGAGCACCATACTTACCTTTTACTTTTTTACTGACTCTATCAGCAAGGTAACAAGGCCTAGGGTCAGTGCAAGAAAAACATAACCATAACCAAGTACCAGTGGTCAAGTGGAAGCCATACCTCTACTGAGTACCAGTGGTAAAATGGAAACCACACCTCGTGATTACTGACTTTTATCAATCACGATTACTACATTTACAAGTAGTGTCTTGTTGTTTTATATCTTCCCCTCTATATTCAATAGTAAAGGTTAAAACGTACCTCAGAATGCACCATTTTAAAGCTAGTTTAAAAAAATCTACGGGGGAGCATGCCCCCGGACCCCCCTAGGAACGCTTCGCCTACCCCACCCCTACCACCTCGCCCATCATTTTACCCAGGGGGACACACTGTGATTCGATGCACTAACTCGTGCGCACAGTGAATGCTCATGAATAAACTCAAACTCAATGCTGACAAAACCACAGGCTGCTGTGGTATGGTCGCTATACACCAAGAACAAACTTTGTTATGCGTGCTTTCGTTGTGGACAGGGACACTGGCAGTATCCTACGCCTTAGCTGAAAAGTTGGTGGTCAGCCGGACCTTCAACTTTCAAAAGTTGGTGGTCAAGGTATTAACCAAATTACACGAGTAATATACATTTGCAGCTGCAATGCATGGCAAATATTGATATACTAGTTCAGGCGAAGTATGTTCTGCATATTAATTTGCTATATTCAGATTAAAGATCCAGCGAATATAAAATTACAACATAGGCAACAGTTTATTGTTGACAGAAAAACATCAGTGTTGCAAATTACAACAAACGCCACTACACGATTGTCAGCAGGGGACTACCCAGAACTGTTGCCATCATCTGCAGGAGCATCAGGACTGTTCGTAAAACACTCGCTCGATAATAGTACAAAATACTAATCATAATAAATATTACGATGTGGAGAGTGAACGGTATAGAGAACTAGAAATGAAAAGTAAGTTTGAAATAATGAGTCTTAAGACGTGCTTTAAATGTGTCCATGCACTCGGTCAGACGCAGATCCTCGGGTAGCGCGTTCCACTCAGTCGGTCCCGCGCGAGAGAATGAACGGCGGCCATATCGTTCGAGGTTGTGGTGCGGAAAGGCTACCAATGCGCGGTCGGCAGATCGTAGGGCGCGGCGCCAGGCACGTATGGGCTTAACACACTGTTCGTTTTGCCATGGCGACCATGTTAACGTTTTGTGTGGTTATAAGAAAACGTGACCTACAAAGTTTCTTAAACTTCTCACCTGCTATTATTATCATCTCACTGACATAGTGGTCGAGTTTAGTCAAAATCTAATATTTCTAGCTCTCGTAAAATGCCTGTATGTGTGACACCCGTCAATATTTACGAATGGATGCAGGCAGTAATCCGGCTAAAGGGTCAATTAGCCAAATTGCTGCCAAATACCCTTCCGCTTAGTAAAATCAGCCACCAGTGCACCATTTTACTGGCAACAGCTTCTACAATCATCCCGGGAAATCTGATTACTCAAATGAACTTATGTCAGAGCAGGTGAATTAAAAAAAAAACAATTTCTCAAAAATAAATTGCACACTTTCGAAGTCCAACAGTGTCCTGACCCCGTATGGCATAATGAACGAGGCCAGGTACGCCGGCGTCCGATCGTGGTGGGCGCGAAACACAATGAAGAGTAGATTGTACTCCATGCGATACTTCACGGGCAACCAGTGGAGCTGTTGCAAAGGCGGCCGTCATGCTTCGCCGGTTGCCTCGCCTGATTCGCAGCACGACTCGTGTCTCCGAATGCTGCACCATCTCAGGAGGCGATCGGAGATGACATACAGGACAGCGTTCCCGTAGTTGAGCCGTGATGTAACAAGGAAGTGGACGAGAGTCTTACATGCTGTAACAGTCAGGCTTGTTCGTATCTTGGCAATGCAAAATTGGTTGGAGTAAGCAGTACGACAAGCGTTCGATACTTGAACCGACATGTCAAGTCTGCTGTCAAGTACAACGCCGATATCACGAACAGTCGGCGTCAGTGACATGGTGGATCCACATACATCGATGATAGACACTGCAAAAGGCGAGCGGACGGTGCTAGAACGAGAACGATGGCTTTTGTTTTGGTCGCGTTTAGTAGGAGATGGTTGCAATTCGTCGATCAAAAGAGTTCGTTTCGGCGCGCGAAGGTTCAACGCGTCAATTGAATGGGTGTTACCGCAGTGAACTTTAAAATCGCCACATATAATCGATACACGTGAGTGGGTTGCAGCCTAGATCGTCCATAAAATCATGAGACAGAGATGACGACGATGGACGGTATATGGCGTATTGCGGACGATGCTGCGTGTTTCCGGACGTTGTAGAGTAATACTCAGACCTTCAAAAATATCGGTCGTTAATGCAGTTTCAAAAATCATGTTAAAGGTTGATTTGTAGAGGACTCCGACCCCATCACCTCGACGGTTCTTGCGTAGCAGATGACACAGGTTGTAGCCACCCGCCGTCAGCGCTTTCAGTGTTCCCAGCTTTTCCCAGTGTGTTTATTTCAAGCTTGTCGAAGTACAGTTCACTCTGGTTGTCACTACCCTTCGTGTTTTCGAGGGTGTGTATGCCTTGCTTTTTTGCCATTGCCGGGCGGGTCGGCCTTCGTGCTCTGGCGTCTTTGGCACTGCCAATGCACATCTTTATCCAATGGTTTGCCTTGCCACAGCACGTAGACCCGTATGCGGGACATTCTTCGAGGGCGTTTGTATAAAACCGCCCGCATTGTCTTCCACAATGACCACAGTGACTGCTGTCGTACTGTTGTACTGTGCGCCCTGGGTTTTGCTTAGACCTCCCATCCTGTGTTGTGCTGTAGTTGGCTGCACTCTACCATGGTTTGCGTTGTGCCTGTGGCCTACGGTTGCTCATTGCATGAATGTTCGATTCGGCTCTAAGGTTTTGTAGTTGCTGTTTTGTAGCTTCTTCCGTT
This sequence comes from Escarpia spicata, assembly GCA_963995525.1. Taxonomy (NCBI): domain Eukaryota; kingdom Metazoa; phylum Annelida; class Polychaeta; order Sabellida; family Siboglinidae; genus Escarpia; species Escarpia spicata. The sequence continues at coordinate 17,474,506 of OZ023215.1, read as the reverse complement.
CTGGCTATGTCAATGGCTTCGTCTAATGAGAATGTTTCGTCTCGTTGGATGAGTTTTGACTGTACACGCTCCGACTTAGTGCCAAATATGAGAATGTCCAGCATGTTTTCATTGGTATCTGCATATTTGCATTCTCGTGCCAAAATGCGTACTGTTTTCATAAATGCATCAACACTTTCCCCATTTTCTTGTTTGATTGATCTCAATTTGAATCTAGCAATTCTGAAGTTGCTTTTTGGGGCCACATATTTTTCGAACCGGTCCCAATACACCGATAATGTTTTTGACTCGGTGTCAGATAGGTCCCATGTGCTAGAAATGTCAATGCCTTCCTCCCCAGACCATAGAAGTAGGTATTTCACTTTCACAGTTTCAGTTTTTTCAACAAGGGGACCTTCAAACATGAGTTGGCACATGGTCTTGAATTTTTTTAATGCCTGTGGTACATCTGTCCATTGTTGGTGAGGACAATCCAGCCATTTCCGCCATGATGTCGGTACGTTGTATGCTTAGCCGTAGGCTTGAATCGTATTTTTATTTATTTTAATGTTCAATGACAATGACCATATTATGGTCTCATAAAGAATGAAATTCCTCCTACCTTGTCTGCTGGCGTTGGCATATAGGGTTTACGTTACCGCACGACGCTGGTGATTGCATTCGGATTTCAATGACAATGTTTATACATTGTCTTCGCTACTGTCAGTTTGGCGTTCGGTCTTGACTCTTGTCGACTTGAGTTGAGTCGCTGCGCTACCATTGCGACGTCAATCTAAATTATGCAGGCCTTGTGTTTCGTCCGCGCTGACACCATGATGTGTTATGTTGTCTATATATTCAATAGTACGTTACTTATGTATAGAATTAACATATTGACGTAACGAGCCTTGTAAAATTGAAGACGAGAATTTATTCCAAGATGGAGGATTCCTGTGTTGGCGCCACTGCGCATGCACCAAGTATGGGCGTTGTATGGAGAGCCAAAGTGGCATGAATCACCACAGTTAACAAAACTTAAATTAGTATGTGTGGGTTTAATTGTTTGTATATGATATATATTAATTACTATGGTAATATCTCTTTAGTTGTTTCTAGTGGTTTATACAGGACCTCAGCGAGGGGCCAAAGGAGTCAAACATTAATGAGGCAACGGGTTATATAAGAAACAATAAAATTCCAAAGAGGAGCCATGAACCAGTGACCTCCCTAGACACACCTTTGGTAGCTATTACAATAAATGTGTGATGTCTATCTAGTCTATAGAATTTTCATTTGAACACGATTCATCATTTAACCCAGCTTATTATTGATTGTTCGTTTTACTCTTATGGCATTGTTACACAAGTGAAATATGTTTTGTTATATCATTCACCAACATGTGACTAACAGTGTATCACGAGTTTATATATATATATATATATATATATATATATATATATATATATATGCACAGTGTGGTCTGTCATTAGCCATTTCGGAATTAGCTATATAGTATGATTTACACACGGCCAATAGTTACAGTGACCGTGTTTTGACGGTCTCACCGTGCCTATATTTATTATATATAATATTTTATATAATACTTTTATCATCGTGAATTAAAATAAAATGTCTGACGGTAGTTCGTTGTTTCTGGTACGCATGTCAACTGGATAACTGATATAAACAACAATAAAAAAACGGTATTCTATAGAAACAAAACATGACGACCAGTAACAATGTCAACAAGATGTCATACCATACCGAGTTTGACCGCCACGCATTCAATCGACGGGTTATCCCAGCCTTTCACACATCATGCATAACCCACAAAAACAGGCGAAAAATAAAAGCAAATTGTATTCATACAGACCAAATAAGAATAATGACGTTGAACGCCAATGCACTAGGTAATGGTGATTGTGGCCTGTCTTGCTTTCCGCAAGACATACGGTTCAGTAGGCAGTCTGTGTAGGGCATTCGAAACACTCCGCCGTTCAAACACTGCGATAGTGGTTTGAACCAATGTTGAAACAGAGTTATCATGTTAATATTTTGGCGATCTTCTCGCATTTAAACCTCACATTTGAAGCCAAATGATCTCGACGGTAATGTCAGCGTTGTCGTCGGTCAGGCAGAAATACTGGTGCTCCACTCGTCTCAATTATCAAGCGATAATATACAAGAAATTCATACTGAATAGCGTAGTAACCACTAAATAAATATAAACCGGAAGATTGACTAACATTATTCATATCATATACTGTTCTAATAAGCATGATCGTCAATTAGCTGCAAACTGCGAGTGTTTTGATTGTGCTGAATTGGTGATCCCAAGATAAATTCTACTGTATCCTTTTGGCGCCTCTAATATTACGGACTTAATTATTCTTACGTAAATGCCTCCTCAATTGTTGCAGCTCTGTCGTGTAGTGCCACCGTCGCCAGCGCATACTGGTATACCGATCTTATACGACACCCTTTCAACATGATTGATATAATCTTTTTTGTATTCACTCACTCTGCCTTTCTCGCTACAATCGCACCGTCTTGTAAACATGTATGCTTCGCCGCACACTAGAGTCTACCTACAGTCGCACACTATGTATCGAAAAAAAACACTCCGCCAAGACACCCGAATGTTTGATCTCCTTGACGTCCAATGTGATGCTCGAGCCTTCGTTTTGGTGTTCAGCCACACAGCTTCTCTCTTATCCAAAGTAATATTCAGCCCGTGATTTTCAAAACACCAGATATAGGACCTATACCGCGCAAGCCCCGGGCCCGCGGGCCTGTAATTACGATGCACGATACGTATGTTTAGACCGATGTTTTTGATAAAAACTTCGTACTGTATTTAAAAAACCAAATTGTCCAAAACAAACCCCAACCACTTCAGCAAAACCGGGTTGCGGGTCGGTTTCTTAAGGCTTACTGGGCGCTAAGATCATTGACCTATCCATCACACTAAAGGTCCGTGAAACCATCACAAAATGGATGCCAAACACGTGGAGCGTTCGGACATTCCGTCGTATATTTGTTATTAGTACTTTTGAAAATCTTTCTCCAATCGTTTTTTTATGACAAAAACATAAGGTAAGTACATGTTACATTATGGTAGCAGTTAAGCAATCACCATATATATATATATATATATATATATATATATATATATATATATATATACATACATGTATATATATATATATATGCAATGGTCTGGGTTGCATTGCGGAGAATCTTTGTCGGTATCTCCATTTCCTCTTAAAAGGGACAACCATGCGGCAAGACACGTACAGAGATATTAACAGTATCGAGCTACTGACGCTGGTGACACGGCTGGATTACCAAACATCCATGCAAGACAAAACTCCTTTCCAGTAAAAGTTAAGTATAGTAATTTATATATTTAATAATTTACTAGTAAAATATAACATTAAAAATACGTTGATTTCACAATCATTAAAGTAAGATCAAACGTATGACAAGCGATACTTTACAGATGAAAGTATCAGTGGACAGTTGAAGTTGCATCTTCCTGATAAGATGTGAGGCTTTGACACAACTACAACATATTGCAGGTCATCAGCAAGATCCAATACATCTTGTTGTTAATGTTGATTCATGTAGAAATGCCAGTTCTCCATAGCAATACATCGGGAGGAGAACTGTGGGAGCTCAGTCAGAGCGAACTGGGTATTCACCACCAGCCTTTTGTCAAAAAGTTAACATGTTAGAATGGTGAGTCTTCTTTCAGCGTGCTAACTTCTCGCAAGCCAAGGGATTCGTCTATCGGTTTGCCGACTCCTCCATCCACTGAACAAAAGTATTACTATTCATGCTTTCTTCTCAGTGGTCTAGATCAGGGAAATACCCAAGGATGGCCCCTTCTGTGGAAAGAATGTGGGCATGATATAATCATCAAACTGATATTGCTCTTTGTTCTCTTCAAGTGTCGTTAACAATCTGGAGAACATTGTACCTCATTAGCCTGAACATTGGGTTTGCGATGGGAGCTGGCAACCTTTCCTTGAGCTGTGATAACACTCACCATATTCCTTTCATGTAACAGCTTCAGATGATTGATCTCACCAAAACATGTGCTATATAGTTCAGCTGTATAATAACTGTATAGCCTCTGGCATGGCATGCACATAGCTGTTCTCCTCCTTTCAAGAACATGATAGTTTTTCTTAATTCGAAGAAACAATGAAATGCTGTATCCTCAATAACAAGTGATTCTCCATGTGGGAGAGAAGAACATTGAAATCGTATCAAACCTCTTCACATTCACTGACAATTCTGGGGTTCGTGTCACTGTATGGTAAACAACTTAGAGAACAGCCATTCCTCTTCTTACACTTACAGAGTCGCTTTTCCCGTAAAAGCAATTGTGCACATTAGACAACATTATGCTGATTCATTCAACTGAAGCGCGAAGCATCGAAGGGTTTGCTAACACTTTTGCAACTGAAACGGCCTGATCCAAAAGTGACTTCGCTCGTCTCAGATATTCAGTGTTCACGGTTACGTCCTAAAAGTATAACTGGTTCATCTGTCGCCCTTGTTCCTTGCCAAGGACGAACCTCGATGCTTCAACAAGACATGGTTCCGACTGTAAGGGACTTCTTACTTTCAGTATGATACATACTTAAGTTCTGATACGTATTTCTACAACATATATCTCCAATATAACATGCTACAAGAGCGTAGTCGTGATTAATTAATTACTGAAAAATCCATACTTTTAAAAACCTTGCGATGCCAAAATTCTACGACCACGGCCAGAAAGGTGCCTGGATTTAAACCCCCGAAAGCCAGTTCAAAGTCTACGAAACCGTCGAAAGCACTATGCCATTGATATAACACTAACCTTTTAAACCTCAAAGTAATTGTTACCTTCTCCGCAGTGCCTGTGTCGTGATAGAAATGATAGAAGTGGCGTATCTCGCTGTACAAGTCAAATGAGGACTGTCACACAGTCGTCGATGGTTCCACCGCTACGTGGCCTGCGACAGGTCGCCCACTGTTCAAGTTATAGTGCCTGCGGTTCTGGTCGATTGCGTCAATAGTCAATACAATCGCTGGAACCCATTTGCCAGCTAAATAATGTACAGTGCATTTACCTTTGCTAGTTAACTAATGACCTGTATTTACTAAGGACCGCATTGCGTCGCGTTGACCGCGTATGAATAATCGTGTTACTGCCATGCGCGGAGTGATACCTAGCGCCTCGTGGTGCGCACAGCCGAGTTAATGTTTGCAGATGGATGTAATCTCCTTGTGAGATCTTGACTTGTAATTTCATTGTTAATTGTTGGATTATAATGTGGACTGCTAAGCAGGTTCATGGTTCAATAAGCAGTTGTTTAAGTGTGTTTTACTCATGATCGACGGGATATTTGGAAATTCGTTTACGGTAAAATGTTGCCGTTCGTATTCGGTCGGAAGAATCCGGCATCTTGTTTTTTCGAAGTACGAAAATCCAGATACTCTATAATCGGTTTTGCCGCGGGAGTGGTCATGTACACTTGAATATTTGTTTGCGTTGCACTATTCGATAGACCCATGTTTCAGGTTGAAGTTGATACTGGTCGCTAAAAACCCTCCGGATTGGTAGTTATGTCTTGCATGGGTGATGTTGACAGTTGGTTTCGTTTACCGATACCTAGTTGGTGCTTTGCGACTTTCGTTGGACTGAAAGCCGATTCGTGTTGTGTGTACAATCTTCCTACTGTGTGCGCTTAGTAAATATGTGTTTGTCAAAACGTGCTTTGGTCTTTATAAGCTTAGAAATAACAGAAGAACCCACGTTAAACATGGTGCCCCGGGTGTATATGATTACACTATAGACGAAGCAGCGATGGACAAACTGTTGGCTCCGGATCCTCTGACAGAAGGTGCAAATTTGCCGGAACAGTGGAAGCGGTTCAAACGAACATTCCAGCAATTTCTCGTGGCGACAGGTAGAGTAAACAAAGCTGATCCTGTCAAGATTGCATTGCTTCTGAGAACAATAGGTCAGCGAGGCAATGACATATATGAGTCGTTCACATGGGAGATAGAAGTAGACAAAGACAAATATGACAAAGTGGTTGAGAAATACGATCAATTCTGCGCCCCACGTGTGAATGTAGTGGCCATAACACATAAACTGCTGACGCTGAAGCAGGACCAAATGACTATCGATGAATACGTCACAGCGTTACACAATGTAGCGAGAGACTGCAAGCTTGGTAACAAAGAACAATATGACAGAATGATGATACAAGCATTGTTACTCGGTGTTGAAAGCGACAGGGTTCGTATACGTCTGTTTGAACGTCAAGAGTTCTCGTTAGACGAAGCTGTAGCTACTTGTCGAGCGATGGAAGCCGCGAGGGACGATCTCAAAACGTTGTATGAAAACCAGATGGAGTCGGTTCATGCTATAAAATCCGCGTCGCGCCGATATGCTAACAACTTCAAGTCTAAAAGTGGTGCTCGCATGAAGCCAAATGCTGAGAACTGTAGTAAGTGTGGTGAACACCACCCTCCCAGAAAATGTAAAGCATACGGGAAGGAATGCTTCAAGTGCAAAAAGGTGAATCACTTCGCAAAATGTTGCAGTAGTAGGACCGTGAGAAACGAGAAAGCAAACCTAGTAAGGACTTCCAAGCAAGAATGGAACTATTCGTCTGATGAATCGACGAACTGCATACACGTATCGACATGTGACCGGAAGATGATCGCGACAGTACCAGTAGCGAACGGCAAGGTTCAGAGAAACCTTGAATTTCAACTAGATACGGCGGCAACATGCAACATGTTGACCCGCCGAGATTATGCCAAGATGGGCAAGCCGCGACTGACCGCATCAACACAAGCAATAACGATGTATGATGACTCCAAAGTTACGCCAGATGGTTGGTGTACCATGACAGTAACAGACAAAAAGAATGACAAACATTCACTGAACTTTTTGGTGATGGAGACGAAACAACATAGTCTACTATCACTAAAAGCGTGCATTGATCTCAATGTCATCACAGTGAATGACTCTGTTCACATGGTGGCAGACGAGCCACTCGAGAACATTCTTGCGGAGTATGAAAACGTGTTCAAGGGTATTGGATGTTTGCCGGGTGAATATGACCTTGAGGTAGACGAGTCCATTACACCAGTGCAACTGCGACCGAGAAAGATCCCCTTTCCATGAAAGAAGAGGTCAAAACCAAGTTAGATACACTAACAAAGCAGTGTATCATCGAGAAGGTAGAATCGCCAACTCCATGGATCAGTCACTTACAACCAGTAAGGAAGACGAACAGAACCGTCCGTCTATGCGTTGATCCTCAAAACCTGAATCTAGCGCTCAAAAGAAATCACTACCAGATGCTAGACATCGATGATGTACTGCCCCAGTTGGCGGAAGCCAAAATGTTCAGCTTATGTGACGCCAAGGATGGATTCCTATAAGTGAAATTGTCAGAGAAAACAAGTCATCTAACCACATTCTGGACCCTTTACGGCATATACAGATGGAAGAGAATGCCATTTGGTATCTCGACCGCACCAGAAGAGTTCCAGAGGAGACTCTCGAGTGCCTTGGAAGGACTCAAAGGTGTATCAGTTGTGGCGGACGACATACTGATATATGGGAAAGATCGAGCAGTGCACGATGACAATTTGAGAAAATTTCTCAAACGAGCTAGTGAATGTGGACTGAAGCTGAACAAGAAGAAGTGCAGATTTCACATGACAGAACTTCCGTACATCGGGCACATCCTTACGTCAGAAGGTGTGAAACCGGACCCCAAGAAGGTGTGTGCAATCAAAGACATGGAAGCGCCCCGAAACTCGGAGGAAGTGAGACGTTTCCTATGTGAACTACATGGCCAAGTTCCTGCCGAACTTATCAGCCGAGAGTGAGCCATTGCGTAGACTGTTGAATCTACCCGACAAAGAGTTCTGCTGGGGAGTAGACCAGAGAACTGCGTATGAGACTTTGAAACAAATGCTCACGTCAGAGTCACTTCTACGGTATTACGACAGCCGTAAGCCGATCGTAATCCAGACAGACTGTTCAGTGACAGGCACGCTGTATGTCAAGATACAGAAGGAGACGGAACGTGACAAATTCCTACAAGAGTTATCGAAAGTCATCAAGAATGGCTGGCCGAAAGACGTAGCCGACGTGCCAGAATCAGTAAGGCCACGGTGGACATTTCGAGATGAACTAGCGATTCTCAATGGTATTGTCTACAAGGGACCAAGATTGGTAATCCCAACCAGTATGCGTGGTGAGATGCTGAAACGTATGCATGTAAGCCACCAAGGGGTAGAAGCAACCCTACGTCGAGCGAGACAGACCATGTTTTGGCATGGGATGGCAGTAGATATGAAACAACAGGCATGCAGAAGAGATGCTCCAGAGCAGATGAGAGAGACCCTGCGTAGCCACGCCATACCAAATCAACCGTGGAGGAAAGTGGGAATGGACATATTTACCCACAAGTCGATCAACTACTTATTGATCACATACTACTTCTCAGACTACTTCGAATTTGAGAAACTGAATGATATGTCAGCAAGGGAAGTGATCGAGATCTGCAAGAGGTGCTTTGCGAGACTGGGAATACCGGAAATTGTGCACTCAGACAACGGGCCTCAATTCTCCGCACGTGAATTTGCTGTCTTCAGCAATGAGTGGGATTTCCTGCACACAACCAGCTCACCATATCACTCCCAGTCGAATGGGAAAGCAGAGTCAAGTGTTAAGCTGGCGAAGAGACTATTGAAACGAGCTGCAGATCCGCAACTTGCGCTGTTAGAATACAGAAACACGATCACAGCTGGTATGACAACAAACCCAATACAGAGACTGTTACACAGATCCACAAGATCTATCATACCGCAGCTGGACTGTGGTCGAACCGATGACAAACAGAGCCGTACTGAGAAAGAGAGGAAACTCCGAAGGACCCAGTACCACTATAACAAACATGCGCGAGACTTATCTCCAATCAAAGAAGGTACCCCGGTACTAGTGAGAGACTTCACATCTCACAAACGAAAGTGGAAAGACGCACATGTGTATAAACAACTAACCGATCGTTCGTATAGTGTTATTTCCCAAGGGGAAGTGTTACGTCGAAACCGTAAGCACATGATACCACAAGACACAACGACAGAAGTCGACAATCCGATCACTACGGATGATCCGCTGAATCAAGACGATACCACAGTGCGATCCGTTCCTGTCGATCATCAGGAAATGAAAACCGACAGCAGTGTGCGATCAGCCGATGATAACGTTACTCAGACTGTAACAACCAGAAGTGGCCGTCTGATTAAGCCACCTGCATGGCACAAGGACTATGCCCTCTGATGCGAACATTCGTTCTTAAGACGAACGGGGATGTTGACAGTTGGTTTCGATTACCGATACCTAGTTAGTGCTTTGTGACTTTCGTTGGACTGAAAGCCGATTCGTGTTTTGTGTACAATCTTCCTACTGTGTGCGCTTAGTAAATATGTGTTTATCAAAACGTGCTTTGGTCTTTATAAGCTTAGAAATAACAGAAGAACTCACGTTAAACAGGTGATATTACAGGATATGCTAGGCAGGCCGGTGTAGGTTTCAGTCGGGGGTGGAAACAGTAATTGTGGAATCTTGGGGGAATTAGGTGACGGCCGGTAGTGTTTGGTGTTTCTTTAAGATTGTTGGTGTTTCTTTAACTTAAGTAGTGTTGACATGATAAGATTTGTCCCCACTTTGTCCAGTAAGAGTGTAATTAGTAGTGGTGTGAGGTGAAGGCTGGTAGTGCTGGGTGTTCCCTTACCATAATAAGTTTGGTAACGACCAGATCGTCCTTGCTGGATACAGTAAGTGTGAGGGATAATTGTCAAAAGTCAGTAACGACTGGTCATCCTTACTGCAAAGAGTAAGTGTGTAATTATTAGTGGGGATATGTGAAGGCCGGTGGTATTGTGGTGTTCCCTTACCGTTATAAGTTGGGTAACGACCAGTTCGCCATTGCTGGAAACAGTTAGTATGTTGGGTAATTGTCAAAACTCAGTAACGACTGGTCGTCTTACTGGAAACAGGAAGTGTGTAATTATTAGTGGGGGTATGTGAAAGCCTGTTGTATTGGGTGTTGCCTTACCACAATCAGTTGGTAACGACTAGTTCGTCGCTGCTGGAAACAGTAAATATGAGGGGTAGTGGGTAAATGTCAGTAACGACTGGTCATCCTCACTGTGGTCACAGTAAATGTGTAATTATCAGGGGGGCTATGCGAAGCCCGATGGAATAGGTCTGTGCGATAAGGTTCGTCCTCGCGGGAAAATGTAAGTGTGAAAGGTAATTGTCAAAGGTCAGATGCGAATGGTCGGCCTTACTGACACCAGTAAATGTGCTATTATACGATGACCGTGTGTGTTGGAAGTGCTGTTACCATAACAACGGGTGTTGCGACCAGGTTCCTCCCCAATGGCAACACTGAATGGGTACTTTTGGGGATGTTAGGCGATGACGGGATTCGTTAACCATTGCTGTAGCAGTCAGTGTGCGATTAACACTCATGCTAACTGGTAGCTGTCAGAACGGATAGTAACGGTTGTTGTTCGCTCGAATATCGTCATATCCGGACCCAGCAGAACGTAAACGGGCAGCAAAAATGAGTGTAAGCTTAAACATTGTAATGGTCATAACTACTGCTTTGTTTGTTGCTGCACGGGTGTGGTGTGAGCTAGTGCTGGATAATGTGATGGGTATATTGTAGTGTTGGGCAATCTGCATTACACACGAAATAGAAATGTGTCTGATGTCGGGCTCATGTACCAGTTTGTTGCTGCACGGGTGTGGTGTGAGCTAGTGCTGGATAATGTGATGGGTATATTGTAGTGGTGGGCAATCTGCATTACACACGAAATAGAAATGTGTCTGATGTCGGGCTCATGTACCAGTTTGTTGCTGAAGTGTGTGACCTAAATGCTGACCTAAATCCTGAGCAGGGCCGTGTCAAAGCGATTGTATGCATATTGCTTGTGGGGTAGTATACAATACTATTCCCCAGAACAATAAGTTGCGAGGCTATGGAAATGTATTCCAGGGTAACAAAATATATAACCAAGAATAGATTGTCGTATGGAAACTAGCCGGTCAAATCGGGTTTCTTGTCCCTCAGAGTTAAGGTGGGTGTTGTTGAAGTCCGTTAGAGTGGTTAATAAGAATTTAGTTGACGGGGTAATTGGGGCTATATAACAGGCAGTGATCGGGATTAAAGGGGTTGAACGACGCTGATCGGTATTGTTGTTAGAGAAACCGATACGGTTCAATAGGTGGTTGTGGAAACCGACGTGGTTCGGTGGGTGATTGTGGAAACCGACGTGGTTCGGTACTGGTTGCTGGAACTGACATGGTTCAGTAGGTGGTTGTGAAAACCGACATGGTTCGGTAGGGTGTTGTGGAAACCGACGGAGGTCGGGATAGTGTTGGTTTGATGACCATTATGGTTATTGGTAATGGGTAGATAGCCGACACTGATCGGTGAGTTAATGGGTGGATGGCCGATGGTGATCGGGTTCAGTTATTGGAGCCGGCGGTGACAGGTAGTGTAATGAAGAACTGCTTATGGTCGACTGGATAATATATTAAAATGACTGGAGTTTGACTGGGTAACAGGAACTGTTCGTATATTATAACGGTGACCTGCGTTTGATTGGCGGGTTTATGTGAATCGGTCGGATTGACTGTGGTCTGTAACATTATTATGCGAAGGGAATTCCAGGCTCAATGGAATCATTTTAAACCGATAGTGTGGAATAATATGACCGGGTCTGGGTTTTAATTAATGATATGACCGCATAGGAATGATACAATATATTTATAACCGACAGTAGTTTGTAAGTCAGTAAGTAATCCAGGTTTCCATAAAATGTGAGATCATGACACGGCAGGTAGTGTCTACGTAAACATGGTACACAGTTGCTATTGCGGGATGTCTCTAATCAATGTGTTTACATAAGCAGTAGGGGTTGTCAGATGGATGTACGTATCATCATCATCCAGGGTGCAGTATGAACGGACATGCAGAAACCGTATACTTCGTTTTTTCTATACCAGTATATGTACTAAGGGGCTGAGGCTAAACCCCGCGGCGGTGTGAGGGATCACGTTATACGCGTACTGGATGTATATAAGTTTCGGCAAGTGTTCCTGCCACTTGGTGTTCTGAACATGTCAGTGTGCGTAACAATCCATTCATCGTCCTACTGTACCTCTCACATTGTCCATTTCCCATATATTTTGTACACACACACACATACACACACACACACACACACACACACACACACACACACACACACACACACACACACACACACACACACACACACACACACACACACACACACACACACACACACACACACACACACACACACACACACACACACACACACACACACACACACACACACACACACACACACACACACACACACACACATATATATATATACGGTGTTGTACGATATTTCTCAATGGCGTAGATTTTATACAACTCGGCGACGTTCAGAGCTTTGGCTACCGTTTGTGCTGTTTAGTTTCTAGTGTGCACCACTATAGTAATTATACTATATACATAGTGGTCATGACTAGAACATTATCGATGCCATTACTGGCTGGTTTGAGTATCGTGGAGTTGCGACGATTTCCTATGGTTTCCTTCCCACAATGCTATGCATTGGTGTCCACCCCCTTGAAATGTGGCATCTTTGCAAAATTACAACGCTCACATTTCGAAATCCAAGTATGGATGTCCTAACGTATTCGGTCAGTGGAACCTTGCACGTACATCCGATCATGTAAGTTTTGTAAAAAGTCCTCCCTCATTGCACTTGGAACAAACAACTGGTTTACCTTTTATCCTCTCGTTGCGTTCGTCATTGTTCTGCATATTCTGCCGAACTGACCTGTATGCGGTCCCCCTGGTGCAGCAGTTTCGCTACTGTCGGTTGTTCATTCCGTCTTTCTGCACGTGTCGATTCTCGTCCTATGTCGATGTGGTAACAGATTCGGTCGAAACCGGATCACACCGTTGTGCCTCCTGGATCGCGTCAGTACTGAGACTTGGTAGGACCGGCGTGGCTATACATATTCATGTACGTCGCGTACCTGGGCTGTGACGGTACGGACCGCTGCCTTGAGTAACTTCTGGCGTAAGTCGCACGGCAACACCGTTACTTGTAGGATGTTAGCTTCTCTTCGATGACTGTCCACTCGTTTTGTTTTTTCAGTCCGAGATGGCTACCAGCTCAGACCGTCCACCGACGCAATACGTTTTTTGAGATCCCTACTCCCTTGTAATGCTTCATAACGCTGGCCTGTACACCCTCTTAAAAGTACGTTTGTTTTGAGAATGACCCCTCCATCTATTATGGACACATCACTTTTTTCACTCGTCGCATATCTTAGGTGATTCGTAATTCGATTCCCGTGTACTAAGTACGGGCATTTCATTAGCTGCTTTCAGAACCCTCACACTGCCCTTTGTCTAGACGGTGTCGGCGCGATATACGACACCACGTCGCAACTGGTAAGCCGATATCATGAAGCCACTGGGAGCTGCTTTTATAAGGATAAACATAAACACTAAAACACGCACGCACACGCACCCATACAGTCTCTCTCTTTCCCTCCCTCCCTCCCCCCTCTCTCTCTCTCCCTCTGATTGCAAATCACATAGTAATTGGCTGATTTTGACAGCTAAACGTGCCCTAAGCCTGACGTACTATAATTTATGGATGACCCCTAAAAAATTACCGCTTTACCGAGAATGCGCCCACCCAATGCACTGGTGAAAATCATGTCTACATCGAAAGCACTACGCCATCGATATAACACTGACAGCATAGCCTTCGTAACTGTTACCTTTTCCGCAGTGCCCGTGCCGTGATAGAAGTGGAGTCTTTCGCTCTACAAATCGATTGAAGAGTGTAACACAAACGTCGATGGTTTCACTGCTACGCGGCCTGCGACAAGTCGCCTATTGTTCAAGTTATACTGCCTGCGAGTCTAATCAGTTGAATGAAGTGAATCATTCAACGCTTTCAAAAGAGTTAGCTAAATAATTAACCGTGCTTACTATTGTATATGTGCATATTTTAGGTTCGCTAATGACCAGTCGATGGTTTAAGCCTAATTCGATGTTATTGCATCGAAGGCTATTTCGGAAACAAGCACGAACGTGTTAGCTTATACATGTTTGGTAAATTGCAATACTTTAATGTTAAGTACACCCGCCTTATATCCGTCGATATATTGCACGAATACACAGGGGTAGGCCAACCAATACTGTTGAATTCGACGCGACGCGACGCGACACGACGCGACGCGACACAGCTTAGGTGTGATTTGAGGGTGTCCCACTTCCAGTGCAAATAGTCAGTGGCAAATAAAACATAAATAAAATACCCTCCTGGCTCTTGGACAACATGGGTTTTTAAGGTAGCCTCTCTCTATTTAAAGGGAGAATGAAACACTTGAACAACCACCGCCCAAACATAATAAAAACATGCCACTTACAGTACACGTCACCACGATTTGATGAGCACAGCGCCACGGTATATATTAAATAATTGATCCAACTTAGCTATTGTCAACTGCAAAGCACCGCTGCACACAGTCATTCAACAGGCGACGCGGCGTAGCTCCCATAAAAACCAACAAAACACATACAAAACACAAACAATAAACAAATGGGATGCACTGCGTGAACGCTGGTTGCAAACAAATGTGGCGAGCGTGGAGAGACGGTGAAAGTGAGAACACAATTATTGGTTAGACAGATCTCTCGTCGGTATTTTTTCTGCCAATAACTATACATCGATGAAGTAATGTTCGACAAATGTGTTAACTTTGTTCGCTCATTCTGACTGTGCGCCTGCACTCAAACACACTTAGGCTACACATTCATTGACTAAATCATAGTCATTGTTTTGTCTTTTTATTTTGAAAGCATAAACAACTTACTTGCTGACTTGTGCAAGGAATATTATATATAATAAGTATTCATATTTTTGTTTTCACCGACAAATGTCTATTTATGAAATAAATCAAACAAAATCGAAAATATCTACTGATTAGATAGGCGCGTCTCAAAACTCTTACTAGGAATGTGTATAGAAACAATATAGCGATACACAGTGCTCTAATTTGCCGATTTAGGCATCGAACAAAATAAATGTTTCAGTTTGTCTCATAAATGAGTAAGTTTCTGTCATCGTTAATGCATAATTATATAGTACATATTGAAATATATGACATAATACGGCTGTTTCAGTTTACCTTAAGTCGACCAGACGGCGATGTTGTTTTGATTTGCAGTTGGCAATTCAACAAGATATTGAACAAATTGCAATCCATTGCTATACATTCCAGATGACATTAAATTTAACACAATCATCGGATAACCTGTTCAGTAATTTATTGTCCTCTGTGAAAATGTGTACGTTCTCAAACTATTTTTGAAATAATTCTATGCGTAACAAACATATAACTGAAAGGCGATTTTTGGGAGACCTGTGGTCAAACTGCAAAATGTTCTATAAAAACAGTTTACTGATGGACACTACTGATCAGGTCAAAGAATGTACCTTTGTTGGAAAAAATACATACATAAAAATACACACATGATTTCTCTGTATGTAGGGTCTTTTCGTTAATAAAAAGTACGCCTTGTTCCAAAACAAAAAGCAGTTTACTGATTCAGCTTGTAACGAAAAGGCTACTTTAATTTACTGCAATGTCACAACTGTAAACACAGGACATTTCACTGATGGGACTTAGAGGCACTTTCAGTGGAATTATTTGTAATTAAATTGTAATTGCTTGGAGTCAACACAGTCCCAGTCTAGTTCCTCCTATCGCAGGAAAACACAATGTCCATAAAACAGATTAGAGATGTGGCCAGAACCCGAACGGAATACTTTCAGTGATCATACAAAGTAAACTATTCCACAAAAGAGCAATTTCCATTTGAAAATGTTTTATGATACAGTACTTGTTATGTTATTCATCACTGTTTATAAGTATAATTATTTTTTTGGAATTTAAAAGAATGTTTGACTGGATTTTCTGGGGAAAAGTCAGTCATAAGAGAAGGGCAGTTGCTTTCGTAGGAAAGAGTTTTAGTCAATATGTATGTCATGGGCAATTGATAGGTGGGTAACTGGTTCGTAAATGTGCATTTTGCGGAAAAAATCATCAACAAAATCTTGCAATTTTTACTTGTTTGTTATCGTTTATCTGTACATAACACGCTAACTTGGTGTCACTCTAAGTGAATTTCCTCCCACGTGCCGATGTACACTCGCCTCTTTCTGTATTCATCCGCGTCCCAGTTGCCTATTATCTGGCAACGAGGATGTATTAAAAACGCAAAAATAGTTATGTAGCATTATTTACCCTTTCCAGTGGACACATTGAGTTGTCAGCCATTCTCCAGGGGCGCCACAGTTGAGTTTCGTTCGGCGTATCGGGAAATGTTGCCTCGAGAGACATTACAGGAGACAGCAGAAATCATATGATCAGCGGGAACGGTGCGTAAGACCAACGTAGTATAATGTTGATAACTGCTACCCCTGGTTTCTCTCGCCATTGGTGTGTTTGTAAAGTTAGTATCTAGAATGTTTCTCCTATCGGGTAATATGAATGACTGCGTTTAAAAAAATCCGGGTAACCAATGAAAACGGGATTGTGGGAAAAACATGTGTCAGCTCCGTTACGGCAACCAATAATATGAACTTAATCATTGAAAGTTAATTATTTGTATAGTATAGTATTAAGTAATCTAATAGAATAATAGAATCTACAGTATGCACTAGTGCATTATAAGGCAAATAGGTTGCAGTGCAGTGATGCAAGAAATGTAGGCTTAATTTTAGCCAGTCCCTATACAAAATATTAGTTACTATTGTCTTAGTCCACATCACAGGAAACTACTTGTAATTAAATACGTTTTTCCAACGCACTATGGAGTATTGTTACCTTCAAAATCATTGCCTAGTCAAAGCATTGACACTGACACGTGCTGCCCTCAAGCGGTTTGGGCCTACTCAATAATTAACTTTTCGTGCCATTATTCCGTCAAACGTGGTCCGTAATGGAGATGACACAAAACGTTGGGACAGGACGTTAGTCGATTAACAAATTCTTATCTAAAACACGTAAATAATATAGGCTTTATCGCCAAATTATTTCGACCAGTGGTGCCGTCTGACGGACACAGTCAAACCATATGTTTGCGGTCAGAGTATGTAGCGAAGCGAGAGTATATGTAGCAAAACGAAAGGGATTTGTTGCAAATGCGCGAGTTTTCCACCGTAACAGGAAAGTGCTCACGTTTGTACACCTGGCTGCTGAACGACCTGCGTGAGACCGTTAGTTTGTTAACATCCATTGTATATCTACGGACGTCATCCTCTGACGGCAGAAAGGTAAGTTCTATGTGGAAGATTCTATATACTGGCTTAATGTGACACATTAGACCCCAGTCTCGTTGACGTGGTTAGTCTCTGCTGCTGACGACGTTGATTTGTTGGTGGACGCAGAAGCAAAAAATCCTTCCGTTTCACGAAATCTTAGAATAACTATTATACAACAATTAATGTTCAACAGTCATAATATATATATATATCTGCAAACCTTAAATAGTGGAATGGAATACCATATAAAAAAGTACGTTCGTGGTTATGATTTGAAATTTTTGGACAGACAGACGTAGATAATGATAATACTATTGACAAACTTCTACAGCGCCAAAACCCCAGGAATCTGAGCTCGGAGGCGCAACATACAAGAATCATTGATACACAGTTGGGCATAACATTTGGTCATCGTACAAAACAACACCGAGAATCACATACACGCACGCACGCGCCCACTGCACGATCCGACACTATCCGACCCGACACCACACACAAAAACGCACGCACGCACGCACGCACGCACGCACGCACGCACGCGCGCGCCAACTCCTGTATCACGGGCCACCTACCGGACAAGCACCGACGAGGTGAACCATGGTGGGATTGGATACGCTGCCCATATTTTTTGCCGAACACGATGTTGTTGTGAGTTTGGTATACTCCCGCCACTTCATAGACATAGGCGCAGTGATTGATGCTCGAATCCCTATAACAAAGCGCGTAGCACACATAGCAATCATTCTCGAACTAGGTCGGCGTGTTTTAGAGGGAGCCAATCCGATCGGTTTTTCAAACAAACAGTCACTCCTTCATAATAGCAAGTATTTACGAACTGGGGAGTATTTTCTAATAACGTTTAATATTCTGTAAAAAAATGATATGCTCTATGTGAGTTTGATAATAGAGCCAATCACAAAAGCCAAATGTCTTCTTCGTCAGCACCACCAAGTGCCTGTATTTTTCAGCTAACCTGCCTCTATCGTACTCCTTGGAAAGCCTTCGGGGTTTCAGTCCACTGCGTGATTTGTTTAGTTGGCCATCGAAACTAACGCCATAATTGATTGATTGATAAATGTAGCCGGATGGTGATTATTTTAAGCAGACGCGCGATCTTCTTATACATAGCGTGTGTACCTTGCTGCAACAACAGCGGGATTCATATTCCAGCGTTGATTCTAGAGCAACACGTTTAAAGCGTGTTTGTCTATCGATGAAGTAGCTCTGATACCTAGTCGCAATTCACGTCAACCCATGCGTCGCACAACATACTGGATTCGCTGCTGTGATTCTCTCTATGTGAATGTATTTTTAAACGTGTCAACTGAGCACAGTGTTATGCTTTGAATGCACATTGGAAACACCCCGGGCAGTATTTTGCAGTCGATTGATCAACAACCTGGTATGAAATGAGACGCACAAACTGGAGTAAAGGGTTAGGGTTAAGTTAACCCTTTCTCCACGCAAATATGAGTATTGTAAGTTTAACTATCCCCGGAATGAAGAAATCCATTTCACTACACAAATATTGCTGACGCCAGTTATCTTAAATGTAGCGTAAAAAAGTCCCATTGACTAACACATAATGGACATTGGACACCTTGCATATCGCGAACCCTAATAAACCCCAGTATATAGTCAGAACATGTTGTTTGTGGAGGTTGTACCAAAACATTCATGCGAGCGAGCGTGGCAACACCAAACACACTGTCCATCATGCCATGCACAGTTTAACCCCAAATCGACATTTTACACTCATCTCATTTCAAATTAATTTAGCAAGAAACAAACCTGCATAGAATCCACTGCGACATGTGCAACGCTTTATATGTCATCATCATCATCATCATCATCATCATCATCATCATCATCAGACGGCCAGGACCGGAGCATAGACAGTGGCGCTTTTGGGGGGGGGGGCGGCTGAAAACTGGGGCTTCAGCATCACCCCGCTGTCGTATTATGACATCGGAAGTTGCGGGAGGGATGATGTTGAAAATTGTTCGCCCCCGCACCGCTTACTATGGTGGGGCATGACCACATGTCTGCCCCCCAATTGCACTCCTTTCAAGGTCGGCAATAAACCTCTCAGAAAACCTCGATTTGCACCCACTGAAGCGCGCCAAAAAAACATTCAGGCTCACATTTATTTGTAGTAGTACTCACAATGTCACGAACACGTGCTCTATGAATGTTGATTATCTACTAAGATTTCATCTGGTCAAGTTAAACCCAGGTGTTTGAAGTATAAATAGAGTTAACCTCTTTTACTTAGCAGTAGTCCCACGTATAGGCGGGTCTACGTTGGATAGCATCAATAATTAAATATGCGGACGTATTACTAAACTCCCTCTTTCATGACCTAGCTCAGGTAGGTCTACGTTATACAAATGCCAGTTCAGCTATGCGGAACGCTATCGTGTCATTCGCTTCAGAGGCGGGCGTTCCTTTCCTGACACGAATATTGGCACGCACATACATACATGTAACCTGACCAAGCAAACACATAGCGTCGACAAGTTTTCTTTACTTCACAATCCAAGGAAAATTGATTGAACAATACCTCCCAGGTGCAGCGAAGTGAAAAGGAGATTATGCGTTTGTGCAACAATTTGTTTGGCTCAGTTTAAGTTCAGCGTTTGGTGTGGGCAGCGCCCCCTGGCGTCCGAGGATGGTACCTTCTGACGGTCGCTGTTATTTTGACCCTTTGCTGTGGCAAATGACAAATATTGTCATACTACATGAAACCATCATATAAACTTTTAAAAGTTAAATGTAATAAATATAACAGGTAACAATATAATATAACCACTAGTCCACAACATGAAACTCAAATGAGGCCTAGAACACGAGTTTCGTTGCCCCTCCCAGTTTTCTTATATCAAAACGCGCTTGCGAGCCGGGCAAGAGTCGGTTATGCTGCGTTCCAATCTCCTGGTGTTTAACATGAACACGACTTGATGATTTCGAAAATTCAGAAGCAGCCCGACTTCATCACTGGTAAATGTATGCAGCTGGGTGAAATAGGCGTGGCGTAGTTGTATTTACGACAACAGGACCCCTCTGGAACGCAAACGAAATAGCGAGGCAGCTAAGCAACATGATGTGGACATACCTGACAAAAAACTATTTTTTTCCTGACAATCTGTGTGCCACGACTTTTAATACATTTATTGTAACCAAGTCACATGACCTTGCTGGAGCCTGTTTCAGCCACTTAGAAAAATATGGTAGAAAACATTGCAAAATTCAGATTTTTTCAATTAAATGGTCTGCTTTTCATGTAATTCGGCATGTAGATATACTTTGGCAAGCTCAACACAAATCTGCTATCGGCTTTCAATTCCGAGCCATATTGGGGTCACCAGAGGTCAATAAAAGGTCACATTGCTTCAGTTTCAGCTTGTTTGAGCTAGCAAAGTGTACAGTGAGGTGGTTTTGTAAAATTGAGGGACATTCTAGACAAAAGATCCAACTTTGTTTCTAACACTTTACTAGTTCGTAGTTTTCCGTTTCCGTTTGGCTCGTTAAAGATCTTTATTATTGAATTTACTATAAAGTAATGGGATAGCAAAATATTTTCAATGATCTTGCTTAAACATTTAGTAAGAATAGCTTGTTTTGTCAGATCAACGTTTCGCCAGTTCGGTTGTGTGTTGTGTCGCATTTGTTTATATGTCACATTTGTAGTTGCAAAGCTCAGTGCATTTCCAGTGTGTCTTCTTGCACGAACACCTTGCGCCACAGCCACTCACGCTTTTGCACCCACACTTCACCAGTTCACTGCACGCTTTGGAGGCCATCGGCAGTGTGCTCCACATAGGAAGCCAGGTCTTGCTCTCTGTTTCGAATGCCCATCCCCACCCTTCTGGAGTACACGTTTGCTGTTTGATCACTTCACATGTCGTCCAAATTCCAGCTTGGTAGGCAACGCGCCTCGAAAGTTGTAGGAAAGCCTCCTGAGTAGGTGGAATGTTTTCTTCTTCTTATGCACATATTCCAGAGTGCTTGTCTTGTTATAGACAACGACTGTGAATCGCTCCAGTGATTGGAAGTGTTGGGAATCCACTGTAAATTTGGTGTATGGATTTCCTGCCATGTAGTTGAATGCCTGGGTAACCTCAAGGTAGGAATTCCAGGCTTCCCATGTTGACTTCTTCCCCTTTCTATGGAATGACGCTGTATCACACCTTGTGAAACTGTGGAAGAGGTGAAGGGCTGTGGACTTATCTTTGCCCAGCCCATGGCAGATGGCATTGATAGGTAGGTGCATGAAGTTCTTCCCAGTGCCAAAAGCAACCCAGATGTCTGCAAGTGGATATTTGGCGACGATGGCGTGGAATTTGCCAATGAGGATTACGACTACATCAGGTCCCACAGTGTGCACAAAGCAGATGTTGGAATCACTCTCCATGGCATCTTGCAAGTGGATAAGTATTCTTGTATCCGCTTCCTCCTGGTTACACTTCGACATGCAGTGGCTGGTGCCTCTGCTGACAACTGTGCTGCCAGATGTAATGGAGAACTGCTTGTCTTCTTTATATTCGGCAGACACAACCTTGCTGGAGTGGAATGCAAAGAGGTCTTGCTTATTGGTGGTGTCATATAGGAAATCTGCCCAGTTCACGGGAACCTTAATATTTTGACCAGCAACCTTCTTTCTGACTCCTTTGCCACGTTTCTCCCTGGTTGACTCTTCGATGCTGTTGGACACATACCTGTCCCAGACCACGTCAACTCTTGTTGAGGTCTCCAATTGCCGCATGATGTGTGGAAGAAATACGCAACGGGTATATTCAACAAATGTGGTGATGTTAATGGTTGGCAGGAGGTGCACAACAGCAGCACCATCAAGAATTGTCACATCGAATGATCTAGGAGGTTCTGTCTGTGGCTCATATGTCTCCTGGATCAGAATGCTCAGCAAATCCGACTTCTTCCCTTGTCGTAGTTTACCTCTGTCAGAGAGAGATGGAGGATATGGGTGATTTCCATGCTTTAAGAAGGTTCCCATGTCTCCATCCCTATTCTGCATAACTACATATAATCTGGAGAAGAGTGACACATCATCCTTCAGCAGTGAGACCAGCCCTGCCTGCTTGGTCTTTGCCTTGGGCGTTGGACAACTAAACAGTGGCAGTGAGTTTTTTTTTATAGGCTCACAGATAGATCGAGCGTTTGCTCCGGTCAGTTAGCATTGGTTGACGTGCAAAAGTGTGTATAGATCCCGAATTACACGACAATCGGAGCATTTAACTAAAAAACATAATTTTTCAATGTTTTCTTCCAATTTTTTTTTAAAATGGTTGAAACAGGTTCCAGAAAGGTCACATGACTTGGTTCCAATAAAATTATGAAAAGTTATGGCACATAGATTGTCAGGAAAAAAATGTATGCTTTTGGTCAGCATGTCCTGGTAATGTAAAAAAATTGCCCCAAGCTGCCTCACTAAAAGGGGTTAGTTGTGATTCACGGGATGTCCCCTTTACACGAATAGCTATCAATTCAGATGCCTAATATAGGTCAACTTAACAGGTAACTGCTCGAGTTGTTGTTGAGCGGGGGAGACGACTAGCTGTTGACTGCGTGGGAACATTATTAGTACGTCAAAGAATTATTGTATACATGACCGTAGACGTCATCCTCCGACAAACAGGTAAGTTTTGAGTGAGCAGGTATTTGGTTTAGTGCGAAATAATGAATCACGTCGTTAATTGCTGTACTGCTGACAACTTCGGTTTGCTGAGTCATAGCATGAATGCAAAAAGAAACTCATCCCGTTTCATGAAATCATACATTTTTAATGGCCGTACAATAGTGTGACAACAAACATAACATAGCAAATTAAAACGAAAATGTAAATATATTAATTCAACAGGCACAATTTATACGACCACGTTTGTGGTTATGGTTGGATGCATGCTTTGGTGACACCCAGTACGTCATGGTAGCGCAGCTACTTTTATCACATATTGAATCCAAGATTACATAAATTCGTAATGTGATACTACTAAAATGAATGTAGATCTGATTAATCTTAATAGACCCTGTCCTAAATAGCATAAATATATTCATTATAATACGTGCTCGTCAAATGCACGCGTATTATATAACAATATTACTATTATGTTTATTATTTGTTATTATACTGCGCCGGTTTCCGCCTAAACAAGCCGTTCAATAAGCTTACTCCACAATCAGCGCATGTGTTTCATCAGCAACTGCTTATACCTCTGTAATATCTATGTTTCCATTGGTGATCTAAAAGCAATACATATTTTCATTACACTTTAGAATAAGTATTTTCGGCTAAGACTACTTATCGCAGTACTCTACGCCTATGTCCACGAATGGCAGATATAATTTGCGTAACCTGAACAACGCCATGCTTGAAATATCGTCGACACAATGGAGTGTCTGTACCAATACTCGCTGTTTCTGTCGCTGTTTAGTAAATGGTAAATCACAACTGGACATCACACCAATATACGGTATTTGCTCTATGAGCATTTGGCACAGCCCAGCAGTTCCTGAATTTTTTGATGCGTCCTTACTTCAACCATTGATGCCTCCGAGATATTCCAACCAGTTACGGTCCATGGAAAATGAGTTTAAATGTGTCCATCTATTAGCAGGTATTACATTTTTCTGGACGGGACAGTGATTTGGTCATGGACGATTTTAAACATAAGTGATAATTGGATATTCATCCTACTCTCTTCAAGATGTGACCAACCTAGAGATATTCTATCATGTGTGTAGTAGTGCTGTGTTAGATGTAGTCGCCTTTAACAAAGCCGATTGGTCTTCATTGTGTTTATTCAAGTGCGTTAATATATATTTTTCTACCTGCGGGTTCCATACTGTCACTAATGTCCAGCCATATGATAGAACGGAAGAAAACATGATACAGTGTATAATTAATTAGGCTTCTTTTTCAGTAACTAAGGACAGGTTCCTCATTAAGAATGACACAGTGACGTTGGCTTTTTTGAATGAATGACAGTTTATGAATGAATGAAAGAAAGTTTATGAATAAATTAATGAAAGTTTATTCAACAACAACATAATACATGCACAGTATGGTGTGATGCTGCTGCTGAAAGGACATATCTGAAGTCATAGACTTATATGTTGCTGTGCCTTTCTCAAACTAACAAAACTGAATAAATACTACACGAATTATAAATAAGTTACAAAATAATATTCACAACTCATATATAAAGTTGTTACCATAATGTTTGTGTTACTAATATATGGGTTTAACTAAACAGCATCTTCAATTAACAATTCACAAATGTGTAGAAAGTAATGACAACTTAAGTTTTTTTAAATTGTGTTAAACTTGTAAGCTGAGTCAATTTATTTGGTAAATTGTTCCACGTTTTTATACCCTTGACGGTGAGTGACAACAGTCGGGAGGTGGAGTTTTTCTTTTTAACCCAGAACAGTTTGCTTTGTCTGGTATCATGCATGTGTATAGCTGCGGTTGGTTCAAATAATGCTTAGATATCTGGAAGATATGTGCAGACCTTGAGGTGTTGTCAGAGACCGTTACACCAAAATATTTCCCCTTGCTAATGCGTTCTAGTGTATGACTGCCATGTGAATATGGATAGGATATTTGAACTTAAATGTATTGCGATTCGCATTACATTGCATTTTGATGCTCGACATTTTCTCGAATGCATGCAAGTCTCCTTGGAAGGCCAACTTGTCCGTTGGCGTATAGATGTGTCTGTATAACGTTTGCAAACAGACGAATATTGGATGTTATTGGCTCTGGTCTCTGCGGGGGAATGACAGACTGATATGGACACACACACACACACACGCACATGCAACGCCACACGCTCACGCACATGCACAAACGCACACACAAACACGCACGCATAAACACACACGCACATAGCGGAGTTGGCACGAAAGCAACATAACCGTACATGGCGTACTGATCGATCTTACTGAACGCATGCTTGACATAATATAATATATTCGTTTCAGTGAGTTGACTGGCAACAATCCAGGCAGTACACGTCACTCCTCTGAGAGTCGGATATGAATTCAGACAGAAAAAAACATAGACAGTGGAGATGGGGACGTGAGGTTTAGTGTTAACCCATTCACACATATATATATATATGTATATATATACATATATATATACATATATATATATATGTATATATATACATATATATATACATATATATATGTATATAAACAAATATATAAACATATATTGTAGCGGAGACATATGGAATCATCCTGCGTTGTAATAAATGTACTGTTCACACTTTTTAGATCTCAATTCGTCCGCAACTTCGGGGACTGTTTTGCATTCGACATCATGAGGGAATGTACAGCATTATGTACCATCGTTATCTTCATTATACAGGTACGTCGCTCTTGGCGAATAATGTTGAAAAATAGCTGTTGCTGTCTGAAGAGGCTGTAGTAGACGGGTTATTAAAGTAAAAGGAGCAACGTCTGGAACCACCCAGTGAATGGAGGGCCGTCAACGCTGCACCACTGCGCTCCACGCTGCACCACTGCGCTCCACACTACACTATTGCGCTCCAGACTACACAACTGCGCTCCAGACTACACAACTGCGCTCCAGACTACACAACTGCGCTCCACACTACACAACTGCGCTCCAGACTACACAACTGCGCTCCAGACTACACAACTGCGCTCCACACTATACAACTGCGCTTCAGACTACACCACTGCGCTCCACGCTACACCACTGCGCTCCACGCTACATCACTGCCCTCCACGTTGCACCTTTGCGCTCCACGCTACACCACTGCGCTCCACAACACAATTGTATATTGTACTATCATTTTTAAGGCGGCCTATCGGGTATAATTTCTGATTAAAATGTTTTTCAAACAAATATCCTGATATGTATGCATACTATAGAATACCTGTATAAGCATTATATACTTAACTTATAACTGTATTCATATATTATCAACGTGCTATACACACAAATATGATTTGCCTTCCACTAAGGCACCGCGCCTAGTTGGCCGTGCATGTGAACGAAGAAACAATATTACATTCGTTTCGTGTGGTATCTATTTTAGATGACTGTCTTTATACACGGCGAGGCTATCTTAGAAGTGCAAATGTTGACATATAGAAACCCGTCCGGTGCGGCTGGTGATGACCACGGCAGCTGTGACGACCGCTACATCAACTTTGGCGAAAACTGGCGTTGCGACACATATTTTCTGATTTGTGTCAAGAAATCGGCAGGGTAAGCAATTATGAATGTGTGTGCATACCAGTGTGTGTGTGTGTGTGGGGGGGGGGGGGGGGGGGTGCGTGCGTGCATACGTGTGTTTGTGTGTGGTATGTGTGTGTGCGTGCGTGCGTGCGTGCGTGTGTGTGGTGTGTGTATGTTAATATGTAGTAAAATGTAAAACAACAGCAGTAATAATAATAATATACTATGTGTCTACGTGTTTTTCGAGTTGGCGTGATCTGGTATAAAGCTATTTGAATGCATTCCGTTTGAGTTTTGATTCCAATCGGACTTGAGGCCACGCCTTCCAAAGCATCGCGCTTCAAAGCAAATACTTGATCCTCCCAAGACCATCAAAGTCAATAGTATAACGTTATTTTATGATAAGAAACGAACATATTGTCTCCCTGTAAAAGCGCACCGACCTAGTTCGAGAATGACTGTTATGTGTTTTGTTATAGGGATTCGAGCATCAATCACTGTACCTATTTCTATGGACAGGCAGGAATATACCAGAATCGCAATAACATCGTGTTCGGCAAAGATATGGGCAAGATATCCAATCCCATCAAGGTTCACCTCGTCGGTGCTTGTCCGGTAGGTGGCCCGTGATACAGAAGATGGCGTGCGTGTGTGCGTGTGTGCGTGTGTGCGTGTGTGCGTGTGTGCGTGTGTGCGTGTGTGCGTGTGTGCGTGTGTGCGTGTGTGCGTGTGTGCGTGTGTGCGTGTGTGCGTGTGTGCGTGTGTGCGTGTGTGCGTGTGTGCGTGTGTGCGTGTGTGCGTGTGTGCGTGTGTGCGTGTGTGCGTGTGTGCGTGTGTGCGTGTGTGCGTGTGTGCGTGTGTGCGTGTGTGCGTGTGTGCGTGTGTGCGTGTGTGCGTGTGTGCGTGTGTGCGTGCGTGCGTGCGTGCGCGTGCGTGTGTGCGTGTGTGCGTGTGTGCGTGTGTGCGTGTGTGCTTGTGTGTTTGTGTGTGTGAGCGTATGCGTGCGTGTGCGTGCGTGTATGTGTGTGTGTTTGCGTGTTTGTGTGTATGTGTTTGTGTGTAGCGAATGTCATCTCTCTCATGTTTTCTATAATTCCTTCACTATCACATATGCCAATCTCATCATACTAAAGCAAGCTCTTCTACACACTAATGTGGTTACCTCTGTACAGAAGAGTATCGTACAGTACTCTTTATCAAGATGATATTGAAAGTTCTATCACCATCACCGTCCAGGGTAGCATCCGCTTCAGCGTTGGCGTAATGGATAAAGACTGGATTTGTGATGAGAACATAGACCGGATGAGTGTAGTGTGGACGATGAAAGCCGCACGTAACGTCAACCAATCTAAGTGGTCTGACACTCAATTCATCACGGGTTTCCGGGACATTGACGCGACCAGGTAATGCTACTTCATAAATACAGTGAACGAAGTAAAGGTAAAACATGTAAAGGTTAGTTCTTATATATAGCGTAGTGTCGACTTCTCTGGGAAGCATCTAGGTATGCTGCAATTAATGCGCGAAGACTATTTGTACACAACTATCCACCACTGTCTATAGCAAGGTACTGATTCATATAGTTGATTGAACTGGAGCCAAGGTTGGCCACCGCAGCACAGGAGTTGAACCCCGGTTCTCTCGGTTGAGAGTCCGAAACGTTATCCACTGCACCACTGTGCTCCACACTGCACAACTGCGCTCCATACTGCACAACTGTGCTCCACACTGCACCACTGCACTCCACACAGCACCACTGCGCTCCACGCTGCACCACTGCTCTCCACACTGCAACACTGTGCTCCACACTGCACCACTGCGCTCCACACTGCACCACTGGACTCCACACTGCACCACTGCGCTCCACACAGCACCACTGCGCTCCACACAGCACCACTGCGCTCCACGCTGCACCACTGTGCTCCAAGCTGCACCACTGTGCTCCACTCTGTACCACTGCTCTCCACACTGTACAACTGCGCTCCATATTGCACCACTGTGCTCCACGCTAAACCACTGCACTCCACGCTACACCACCCACTGCACTCTACATTGCACCACTGCACTCCACACTACACCATTGCGCTCCACGCTGCACCACTGCGCTCCACGTTGCACCATTGCAATCTACGCTACACCACTGCACTCCACAAGTAGTATTACTTATACATTTAATTATCATATCTTAATGCACTTTGTTTACAATTTTGCGAATAATGTTTTGTGAATAACTTATGCAAATAATTCTTTATTAGAAAAAGAACAAATCAAGTAACTGCCACTTACAAAGACACTATTGGTTTTCATATGTGATTCTGACGAAGACACGTCTTCTTCATCCAAATGACCAACCATCTTTAACATTTTGAGAATCATTGTTGGCATTCGGAGTTTAGAGAATGAGATCCCAGCTCAGTGGGTCGACGACATGTTTTTCCATTTCCCTGCGTGTTTTTTGTCTCTTCCGAAAGACGCAGACAACGTAGGGTGGACGAAATAGCCAAGTTTCAACAAGGTGACCAATACTAGTACCAAACCACCGACCGGTCGGCACCAGAATACGAACCCCGATTCCTCCGAATGGCTGTCCAGTACCTTTACCGCTCGACTACAGCGCCCCACTTGACTACATAACACCATATAGTTTAGTGCAGTTTGCAGAGACCGTAATTATTGTGTAACATGTGGCACTAATAACAATTGTACATTGACTCTCATTCAAATGTATCATGATGTTCTAGATTTGTTCAATTTCCTAATAATGTCAGCCTATACACCTTCGCCTATTTGTACTTATCAACTGTTTGTTCCCTCAACTAAACCAAACTACAACTTTCTCGGTTGCCGATTCAACTCCACGGAATATACTTTCGATTAGTGGTAACAACTGCCATGTTCAAACAGAAAAAGTTAGCCCGCCTAACTTTAGGCCAGTTCATGACGTACAGTTGTTCACAGCGCCACGGATCCGTTGTACAATTGACGTATGCATCACGTGACTTGATGCCTAGCAACAACGTTCGTCAAGACCATCAAAATGGATGCCGAACACGACGAGTGTTACGGACATTCCGTCGTATATCTGTTGAAATTCCGGTCCTAGATGCTTTTCGTCATGACGAAAACATAAGGCGACACTGTGCAAACGATGACTGTGCAGGTTGGGTTCATTTGACAGATGTGTCTTGCAGCAATAATAATAATAATTCACACATATTGCTTATTAAAACGCTGCCTTTATATGCCTTGGTAGATGACAGTCGTGAAAGTAATATCTATCAAATGTTAGAAAACACAGAGCATTGTTACATAAACACCATAACGCGTTCGCAGATACACGTTGTTTGTTCAAAATGACGAAGGTTTGAGAGAATGTGAGAATTGTCAAATGATATTCGTATTGCTATTGGCACGAGGGCAGACATAAGCATTGTTGTGTCTGCGTCTACTCCATGACGTCAAGTCTATGATGCAGGAGCCGTTTTCCCGAAGTTTTTGCCGCGCAAGCGTTGTTCGTGGAATTGTTACGTTACGTTTTATTAAAAAAAGTTAAGCGAGCGATAAATTAACAACTCGATACATGTGCACATGCACATTACGTTTTAAGTTCAGAACCGTTAAGGAACGAACTGATTTAGCCCATATAAGTGTCTTGACATATATGGGGTATTTTGAAAAGATATTAGTATTACGTCCTACTCTAGGGGTCGTTGATTAATCCCTGAAAGTTTGGCGTTCGAGGTTCAAGCCATTCAAAGACGGAAACGTTAAAATACATACGCTAGGTCGATTAAAGTTACATTGTTGGCGAGACAAATCTCGAAGGATATCGCGCATATCATTATGATTGTGTCGAAGGCAAACCACGATGTACTAGATCCATCACTTGTTTTCATAAAAGGACAGCCCAAATGTTACGTTCCGTTGTCAAAAGGACAAATTATGCAATAAAAGAACACAGTAGGCCTATTGGGAGCCAAGTCCCAAAAAGGGTATTTTCACGGTTTCATAGGTCAGAGGTTGCCATAAAATATTAATTTCCTTTCAGATCTAAGCTGGACAACATACTGGAGGCTATGTTCCACAATGTTCCAACCTTCCTCTACTTATAGGTCACTGGAACCAGTATTACGATTGACCTATCCATCACGAGAACGATTGCCTAGCAAAAACCCCGTTAAGCCATCAAAATATGAATGCCGAACACGTGGTGGATTTGGACATTGGGTCGTATACTTCGTTGAAATTATGGTTCTAAATGTTATTTTTGTGACAAAACATAAGGCAAAGTGTTTAAAGTAACACATGTATGTTGGAATGTTTGATTTATGAGATGCCATGTAGCAATAGTAATGTAGTTAACGTATATAACCATTATTAATGGTGCTGGCAAAGGCAAAACTTGAAAGAGGTAATTTTGCTTGAACAGAGTTTAAGCAGGAAATATAATGACATTATGGCGACAAATAAAACAATACAAACACACGTTCTTGCTCCTCTTACATCGCTCGATCCGTCTTAACATGTTAAACGAAGTACAGAGGCTGTTTTGTTATTGCTCTGGGTTAGATGAACAGCTAATATGAGTGTGATACGGGCGAAGTCGGGATTATATAAAATCAACGTATTGCATTTCGCTGTAATATGTTTACTTGGTCGCAGATTGACAGTGAAGTACCGCCTGTATTGCAAGGAGAACTACTACAACACTAGTTGTGATGTCCGCTGTGTTGCATCCAATGGGCCAACAAAAAATACTTTGTGTGACCCTGCGACTGGAGCTGAATTGTGCCAGCCAGGTAGGATTTTCTAATGCATACGTCTCCTTTAACTGTATACGATTAAAAATGTAAAAGACCAGCAGATGGATATTTAATGAATTGTTTGCCTATGCCGACCTGAATATAAACGGCAATCATTCGTACACTAATGAAATACTTTTATGCTGATTAAGAACTTTGATTATTTGATTCAATGCGCCATATACACTACGCGTCCGTGGTGGAGAACCATTCTCAATGCGAACAATATCCCTGTCAGAGGTATCCCAGGGGGTAGTCTGGAGGAGGGGTTGAGTCAAAATATCCAATTGAACCCCGCGTTGTGACTCGCCAAAATATCCACTGGCGGCCAAAAGGTCTAGGGGGCACGCCACTCTAGCGTAGGCATAGTGCGGCCAAATAAAAAAAATAGATCGATCCGCCTATGCCTATAAAGGTTGATGATATCCGGAACTCTACCAAAGCGTCATCGTACGTGCTTGTTGGAGACGCTTCAATGAAGTAACGCCTGTTTGAAATAATTATGTCTGTCTTTCAGGGTGGGAAGGCCCAGACTGCGACATCGTCTCCGATGACTGCATCGGGAACAACTGCACCAATGAGGCCTCTTGCAAGGATGGGAATCGGCAGTTCACATGCATTTGTGTTCCAGGTTTCGCGGGTAACCATTGTTTTCACGCTGCCTTTGTTTTCATTGGGTTTCTTTAAACAAACAGCCACAAACCGCTAACAATATACTGTTTCGATTAAATGTTTTATTGTTCAATCTGCAAAATTCAAGTTCAATAAAAATGAGCTTCGAGGCGTCGGGACACATGTTTAATGAATTCACAATCAACAGTGTGAAGTCCCTTTCTACTAGTCATGTATGGATTAACCCATAACACGATTGTGTGTGGGTGCGTGTGTGCATATGTGCGTGTGTATGCGTGCATGCGTGCGTGCATGTGTCTGATAGGCGTCTAGTAGCGTAAAGGTATATTCTGTAGTAGTCTCGTGTTCACTCATTTAACATTGCATTTTTGTCGTACCTAATTCAAAAAGCCCTATTTCCTTCTGCGCCGTTACTGTTATCGGGTAGGTAAAATATGGGTAGATGAAATATCAATTGTCGTGGCGTTGGCGTTCCTCCGCGCACCTCTATTCATAATACGTCAATTTGTTTCTTAATCTCTGCCATTCTGTCCCTCTGTCCCCCTGTCCCTTCTCTATCTCTTTCCCTCCCTCTCCCTTCCACCCCCCTCCCTAACTCTTTCCCTCATCCTCTCCCCTATCTCTCCATCCCTTCTCTCTCTCCGTGTCTCGTTCATAAGGATTTGGCTGCTCGTTCTCTGTTTAATTGACATTCTGACAATCCCGAAGACGGAGGCGTAAATACAGAATAAAACAAAAGCTAGTAACACAGAAATATAACAGAAACTGTAGTCGATTGCTAAAACGTATGCACATGAGCCGACATATGTGTAAAGCTGCCGAAATTAATATAATACTTTATGATTTAAGGTCGGTACTGCGAGAAGAATATCGACGAATGTGCCAGTAACCCATGTCTTAACGATGGCAGCTGTGTAGACAAAGTCGACAGCTTCGGTTGCACTTGCAAACCGGGTTATACGGGCAGCACCTGTTCTCACAACAAGTGCGAAAGTGGCGAATCGCCCTGCATGAACAAAGGTACATGCTTCCTCGACACCAGGGGCGAAGTCAGATGCAACTGTCCAAAGACATACACTGGTGAGGTTTGCCAACGCGAGAAATGTTTAGACATCGTCTGCCAGAACCTGGGCATATGTAAAGATGGGATCTGCGTGTGCCGACAAGGATACGTCGGCCAGCTCTGCGACGTAAAACTCTGCGACAATATACCATGCATGCACGGAGGAACGTGCAAAGACGGAAAGTGTTTTTGCACGCGCCAATACACGGGCTTCTACTGCACAAAACGGGTAGGGAACAGTGAGAATGTATTGTTAACATTTTCAAATGTTCTTTCACCAAAACACCACTGCTACTGTGCTTCGATCATGTTCCAACTGTGTGTACCCTTCGCTGCATCGCAGTTACAACTACTAGAGCTAACGCGTCACACCCGACGTTTCACCCACCGCCACGGCCATAATAGCAATCACCAACACAACCGCCAGCACAATCACCAACACAGTCACCAACACAACCACCAACACAACCACCAAAACAACCTCCAATACAACCTCTAACACAACCACCAACACAACCACCAACACAACCACCAAAACAACCACCAACACAACCGCCAACACAACCGCCAACACAACCGCCAACACAACCGCAAACACAACCACCAACACAACCACCAAAACAACATCCAATACAATCTCCAACACAACCACCAATACAACCATCAACACAACCACCAACACAACCACCAGCACAATCACCAACACAACCACCAGCACAATCACCAACACAACCACCAACACAACCACCAACACAACCACCAACACAATCACTAACACAACCACCAACACAACCACTAAAACAACCTACAATACAACCACCAACACAACTTCCAACACAACCTCCAATATAACCTCCAACACAACCAACAACACAACCACCAAAACAACCTCCAAAACAACCTCCAATACAACCACCAACACAACCACCAACACAATCACAATCACAAACACAACTACCAACACAACCACCAACACAACCACCAACACAACCACCAATACAACCACCAATACAACCACCAATACAACCACCAAAACAACCACCAAAACAACCTCCAATACAACCTCCAACACAACCTCCAAAACAACCTCCAACACAACCACCAACACAACCTCCAACACAACCTCCAATATAACCTCCAACACAACCACCAACACAACCACCAACACAACCACCAAAACAACCTCCAAAACAACCTCCAATACAACCACCAACACAACCACCAACACAACCACCAACACAATCACCAACACAACCACCAACACAACCACCAATACAACCACCAACACAACCACCAAAACAACCTCCAATACAACCTCCAACACAACCTCCAATACAACCTCCAACACAACCACCAACACAACCTCCAACACAACCTCCAATATAACCTCCAACACAACAACCAACACAACCACCAACACAACCAAAACGACCTCCAACACAACCACCAACACAAACCTATTATAATAGCAGCCGCACGCACACACACACACGCATACACACGCAAACGCACGTACGCACGCACGCACGCACGCACCGTCAACTCGCTTGCCCTGCGACGTATCCACTGTGACTGAGCTTCTTCTTTCCAGATCGATGTGCGAGGGCCAGCGTATTCTGCGATACAGAAGAGCGACCATGAAGGCGGTGATCCTCCTCAATCCAAACGTGCCCAAAGTGATAAGACCATAACGCCGCTTGAAAGGGGTGGCAAAACCAAAGCCAACGTAAGTGTCACGTCATTGAATCTGGCCATGACATACAGTAAAATGAGTTATTAAGTATTGTTTTAGTATCATGATAACAAAACCAACTAAACTCAGAACCAGCACGGATCGGTGGAGTCACGTTGAAATCAAACGATAATCGTACGTGCTATTTTGTTGTTGTTCTCCGCATGTGTTTCTGTCGTCAGGGGTGAGGCTGGTCTCGACTCCGTTCCTCGATTTCAGTTAATATTTTTCTTTGTCTTTTCTCTCAATTATCTTGCACTGCTCTCTCCACTAACTGTCTCCATTCCTCTCTATATTTCGCTCTCTTTCTCCACTCCTCTCCAAGTCCTTTGAAGTCTCACTTTACACAGTCCACCCATCGCAGTCTAGGTCTTCCTCGCCTTCTTTTCCCTTCCACTCTTCGCACATCTGCTTTCTTTGCTAGCCGTTCTCCTCCCATTTTCTCCACATACTCAGCCCACCTTTGCCCACTCATCACCAGCTTCATCTTAGGGTTCTACAACATCATCCATCAGCTCCTCCATTTTTCACTTATCACTTTTTTCACTCCCGAAGGATCACAACACAACGGAAATAAACACGCTTGCTACTGCAACGTATCTTGTAAACGGGTCTGTTGATTTTTGCAATATATTTAGCCACGTACGGGGTTTATTTGGGGGTAGCGTGCGATTTTAGATCTGCGAGTGTAGACTTCTAAAAAACATCCAACTTTGAGATTTTCAACGCTCCCCTTTGAGGCTTCCCAAAACCCTCCAACTGCTACCCCTATTGAGGCTTCCCAAAACCCTCCAATTGCTTTCCATCTTGAAACCTTATGCGGAACTATTTTCCCTCGAGCCAAGTTCTTTTGCTTGTGCGACGGGAGGGGGCACGGACGCACCCATCGCTCCCCTGCTTACATGTGTGACATTGCAAGCATCACATTGTTTGCAACATGGGTAGACTGCCACGTTTATATACAATAATATGCCTTTCGCTGACTTGACGTCATGAGTACACATCGGTTTTGTTATATCTGGTTATTGATGTGTTCTAGTCTTGTCATTGCAGACCAATCGAGGTACAAAGAAAAGCAGCTCGTTTCCACTGACGGTCGGCGTCATGTTGGCTGCACTGATGTACAGCATCCCGTAAATGTTGTTGCAACGACGGAGGGTTACCACACGGTTCAGTTGACATGAATACATTACCTACTGCCATTAGCACTTCACACGAAGAAAAAAGTTTTTTCCAGCAGACTGTAAGCATTAAATAGTAGATAAGATATTGCATTGATTATTTGTAGAAAAACTGTCGAATCGAGTTATTAGTATAAGTATATTATTATTCAATTGGTTTAAGGTATGTTACTGGGCATAGTTGTTAGAAAGTTATGTTAAGTAGATGTGTAGATGTGCTGATGACAATTGTGATGAAATAACAAGATAACCATTCAGTGCGACCTGCCAATCCCTTGAAATACAGTCCGATATATTTATGGTGGCATTATATAACGTGTAATAGTTGAAATACGTAGAGTGTCAAAGTGCTGACAGTTCGTTCGCCTCAGAGTCTGGGGCGAAGCAGAAATTAATCAACTCGAGAAGTAGGCGTGGGCGCCGAAAGTTCATTATAACGACAATCTACACGTTGATATATGACTTATAGGTTTAACCTTGTTTGTGCAGATTATGAAATCAGTGTAATCAATTCATTAATCCGCTAACTTTGTAGTATTGTAAGTGCATCTTATCCGAGGTGCTGACGTCCACTTGCCACTGTCTGTGTTTGTTTCCTTTGCTAGACTCTGATTTACCAAGTGGTGATGTATTCCAGTAAACATGACGACAGTTATTTAGGGTCCGTTACTGACGTGTTTTTATATGCTTGCTTTTTCTAGAGTGATTGTCTGCTTCGTACATGTCTTTCCCCAGCTAGTGCTACGGTAATGGCGATAACTGATGTCAATGGTCATTGGGTGGGTGTAAGTTAGTGAACATACAGTGCAGTAGCTTTTAAGTTGCGTAAACAAAGAATAAACATAACTAATACACTTGAATATTACTCCTTTCAGGCATTCCTTTGTTAAGCTTTGCATATACAAATTGTATTGAAACGCCGATCCGTTTGAATAAACGTTGTTGATTGGCCAATTAAACGATCTTAGTTTTTTTTTGTATTCAACTACTATTACATTTTTGCATTATGATCACAACACAATCATGAGGTTTTTCATTAATATGACGGACGTCACACATACTCGAATAATCTTCCACACATTAGTCGTTTGTTAAAGTTAGATCATTGACGTACACCACAAGTACTCACGTCACATTTCTCCGATTATTCCTTACTTTCTACCAATCATCTTGATAGTTTCCTGTCAATCGTGACTCTTTCCCTACCTTCCTTCGTGCATGCCTATCTGCTGGCGTTCTCCGCTGCACCTCTGCCCCAGACCGCCCATCCTCAATAACCAGTGTGTAAACGTCCACAGATTCACCCTCTTGTTATATGTCAACCAATTAAATCCAACGTTCGACAAGAAAAAGATGTGTAAAAACGAACACCCTTCGCGATACCTGTTTACGGCTCTGCTCAGCTCATTCACTTTGTCGATATTTCCTTGAATAAAATCGTCTACATTCTATAATAAGGTAAGTTTTTACACACGCTAAAACAGATTGGTTAAAACAACCAATTGCTTAGCTCAAAATTGGTTGCTTTAACCAATGTATTGGTTGGACACCT
>OZ023215.1:17326851-17431851 GCA_963995525.1 Escarpia spicata | reverse complement strand
CTGCTTGCCTTTGGACCAAGGTTGGTCTACAATGACGACATCAGAACATATCAAAAACTAGAGAAGATACAAATGATTACGTGCTTACATAGTGAAATTAGCGAAAGTCGTAACATGTTAGTGATTATTTAAATATAACAACCTACCCGTGTTACAAAAAGGTAATACCAGTACACCGAGCAGTACGCATGACAATTGTATACTGTATCAGCTTAAATTTTAACCAGTTAGTTCTTTACAAACATTTAATTTGCAATACCGCTGCGTAGATATTTATAATTAGATAAGAGTACAAGTTTAAAAAAGCTGAAAGAGAAAGTCCCAAGAGCGTATTTTATACCGGCATACTTGTATGGTCTGGAGAACAACAACAGACGCGGTAAGTTTTGAGAACAACTGGGTTCAAAGAACCAGATAAACAAAGAGGGGAGGGGGGCAGAAGAAGGACGAACGACTTACAGAAAGAGGTTGTGATACAGGGCACCCTAAATGGAAGATTTGGTGAGAAGCAGGATGGGATGGAGAGGCTGCTTAATGAGGATGAGTGCAGGCGAACTAGCAAAAAGCAAAAGCGGAATAACGTGAAGGACACAGATAAGATCGGGGAGGATGAAAGATAGACGGTGGTAGTCAGACATTTTTGGAATAAAAGAACATAGCGAGTGGTTCGGCAATATTGCACCTGACCTTCAAACTTGTAGCGCAGGGAACAAGGAGAACAACATTACATTTCAACGTGACTTCAATGGTTCGTGCTAATTCTAATTTTATTTGTTTCATGTTACTACCACAATATTAACATATGTATTAGTCTACTGCATGTCATGGCCAGTTTCAATGATATGACACTTACGCTGGCTTTGGTTTTAGCATCTCCTTCATGTGGCTTTGTAGTCTTATCTCCATTGGAAGATGGACCACCGTGGGCGGCGGGTTGACCGGGTTGGGGACGATCACCGCCTTCGTCGTCGCCCTTCTGTACCACTGAATACGCTGGCCCTCGCACATCGATCTGGATAGAAGAGGATCAGTGACAATGGACGCGTCATCGCAGGACCTGCGAGGTGGTGTGTGTGTGTGTGTGTGTGTGTGTGTGTGTGTGTGTGTGTGTGTGTGTGTGTGTGTGTGTGTGTGTGTGCGAGTGTGTGTGCGAGTGTGTGTGAGTGAGTGTGTGTGTGTGTGTGTGTGTGTGTGTGTGTGTGTGTGTGTGTGTGTGTGTGTGTGTGTGTGTGTGTGTGTGTGCGAGTGTGTGTGCGAGTGTGTGTGAGTGAGTGTGTGTGAGTGAGTGTGTGTGAGTGAGTGTGTGAGTGTGTGTGTGTGTTTGTGTGTGTGTGTGTGTTTGTGTGTGTATATGTGTGTGTGTGTGTGCATGTGTGTGTGTGTGTGTGTGTGTGTGTGCGTGCGTGCGTGCGTGTGTGTGTGTGTGTGTGTGTGAGTGCCTGCGAGCGGCGCGTCTGAATCCAAGCGGCGCGTCTGAATCCAAGTGTGCATGTATGTATGTATACCGTGTGTATATAAAATAAATTATGTGGATTTGGTGTAAAGTAAACCGGAACAGACTAACAACATATTATTGTTGTTGCCTACCCGTCTTGTGCAGTACACGCCCGTATATCCGCGCGTGCAGAAACACTTCCCGTCTTTGCACATCCCTCCGTGCATGCACTCTATGTTGTCGCAGAGTTTGACGTCACAGAACTGACCGACGTATCCTTGTCGACAAACGCAGATCCCATCTTTGCATATGCCCACATTCTGGCAGACGATGTCTAAACATTTCTCGCGTTCGCAGACCTCACCAGTAAATGCCTTCGGACAGTTGCATCTGACATTGTCTCTGGTGTCGATGAAGCAAGTACCATAGTTCATGCAGGGCGAATTGCCACTGTCGCACTTGTTATGAGAACAGGTGGTACCGTAGTAACCTCGTTTGCAAACGCAAACGAAGCTGTCGATTTTGTCGACACATGTACTGCCATTAAGGCATGGGCTACTGGCACATTCGTTGATGTTCTTCTCACAGTATCGACCTGAAATCAAAGAGTATCTAATGAATATGTGCTGACATATACAGTTTATGTTGACATTTTCCTCCTAGACCAAACATACAGGGATATTTTGAGTGTGGTTATTGAATTCTGATCACGTATGACTTGATTAAAAACATGTTTATTCTATGCCCTGATATTTTGCCTTTCAACGGAACAGAAATAAAACTGTCGTGACCAGTGTACGCACAGGTTGTGCTACTATGAAAACAGCATATTACCGGTGAACCCAGGGACACAAATGCACGTGTACTGGCGATGTCCATCTTTGCAAGAGGCCTCTTTGGTACAGTTGTTGCCAATGCAATCATCGGAGACGATGTCGCAGTCTGGACCTTCCCACCCTGAAAGACAGACTTAGTTCAATCAAGCGTCACTTCATTAAAACGTGTCCAACAAACATGTACGTTGACGCTTTGCTAATATAAAACTCCAGATGTCATAAATCTTTACGGATATTGCTCACAATGAGAACGGCTCTTCGTCACGAGTGAGTATTGTCTATGGTGCATCGAATCAAAGTATTTAATAAACATAAAAGTACGTATTTTAAAATAGCAACAATGCTGGATTTCCAGTTGACCAAATTGTTTGTAGTAACATCTGTTTCATCATGTGTGTGACATATTTATTTCCTACTTACTACGTTTAATCAGTATTTTTATGTTTTGACTGGATGGAGAAGACACAGCTGTATATGAAGGAGGTGCACAATAAAGATATACTTCGGTTCATGTCATCTGGTGTCACTGCAAGAGCACCTCCATCACCTGGCCAGATAGTTGTACATATTTTAAATTGCTCAAAATGAAATCATAATAATTCAAGTTTTCCGATGCGTCTGGTAGGTTTCCTGCACCGGTGGCGTCGAGTGTAATATCACAGCTGAAGCGACGATGGCATAAACACTCGGCTTACGTGTTCAAACTTTACGGGTCTTTGAGTAAGCTGTAGGCGAAATATCAAATCCAAGTTGACAATCAATCACGTTTGATGGTATCCCATAGCCCTATATAATTATAATATTGCATGATACTCACGAATAGTATATCATTATACACAAGCGAAGGACTGCACGAGAGGGGCTGGTACGGGCCCAGCCTAGCTTTACTTACTTAATCCTCTTCGTCTGGGTTCACACACAAGTCCGACACCAAAGAACGCCAATGTTGTCTGTCTGCTGCTAGCTCCGTTACTTGGCCTTACTTGGTCCCAGCTCCACCCGAGTGTTTTTATCTCCCGCTCCACTGATCTCCTCCATGTCTCCTTGGGTCTCCCCCTCGCTCTCTTGCCACCAGGGGTCCAGCGCATGGCCACTCATGAAATATATGTCAGCGGCATTCTGCAGACGTGTCCGATCCATCTCCATCTGCGGTGTTTAACTTCAAGAGAGATGGGCTACATGCCTGTCCTTTCGTGGAGTGTTTCCGTTTCCGTGTTAGAGATTTTATGTGGCCAGTAGATGAGTAGAATCCTCCTGAGACACTTGTTTTGAAACCCTTCGGGCATCTGGCCTTTGGTGACCTTCCATGATTCAACATACTCAGGACGTTCCTCTTGAACAGTCGGATTTCGGTTCTTTTGCTGATCTTATTGGTCATCCAGATGTTCTTAAGTGCCGCAAATGTCCCTCTTGCCTTGTTGATCCTTGCCTTGACCCCAGACGCCGAGTTTCCATTTGTTGTCCCCTTGGCCCCGAGGTAGGTGAACTCGGTCACTTCTTCAATATTTCTCCCTCCAATTGTGATTGGGTCTGCTGTTTGGCTGTTGTTTTGCAGCGCTTTTGTTTTGTTGGTGTTGATCTTTATCCCTATTTCCCAGTATTTCTGGCAAGTTCCTTACTTTTTCTTTGGATGTCTCCGTAGAGGTGCGACAACAGATATATGACATCTACAAAGTCTAGATCACATAGTGTAGCTATGAAGGTCCACTTGATGTCACTTGCCTCTGCTAGTGTTGTTTCTTTCACGACCCAGTCGATCCCAAGGCAGAAGAGGAAAGGGGATAATATGCATACTTTGGTTCACTCCGGTTTTGATTTCAAAATCTTCTGTCAGGTATTGATCTAGGACCTAAAGTTGCTATAAAGCTTCATTATGCTCACAATCTTAGCTACAAGCCTAATAATATATTACAGTATTAATCGTATACAGTTAAAGGAGACATGTGCATTAGGAAATCTTACCTGGCAGGCACAATTCAGCTCCAGTCGCAGGATCACACAATGTGTGTCTTTTTGGGCCATTGGATGCCACACAGCGGACATCACAACTAGTGTTGTAGTAGTTCTCTTTGCAGTACAGGCGGTATTTCACTGTCAAACTGCGGCAAAGCAAACATATTAAAATGGAATGAAACAAAGAGATATTTTATAATACCAAAATCATCAAAGTTCAGATGCTCACATGAACGAAAGCATCCATCAGGCCGTTTAAGTAGTCGGGTTATATTTTCAAATCGTATTAAACGGGTGAATGCAGGGTTTCTGTGTGACGCCATCATTGTATAGTATTTCCTACCGCTCACCGGATTGTCGTATATAGAGTTGGTGCGGCAACCGAGAGAGTTCTAATTAGGTTTCGTTGGGGGAAGAAACGGTCGACTAGAACCGCATTACTGAAAGTAGTTGGGAATTGTTTACCGTCTTAGCAATTTTGAATTTGCACGGGAACAAGAGTAGCATTTTTACAACGTAATATTAGACTCACTCTCTCTGTCTTTCTCTTTATTTCTCTCTCCCTCTCTCTTTCTCTCTCTTATATATATATATATATATATATATACACGTCCATGTGTATATATACACACGCGCACGCAAGCACGCACACGTGCACGCACACATGCGCGCACACACGCACGCACAAAC
Organism: Escarpia spicata; assembly: GCA_963995525.1. NCBI lineage: Eukaryota > Metazoa > Annelida > Polychaeta > Sabellida > Siboglinidae > Escarpia > Escarpia spicata. Next base: position 17,426,937 of record OZ023215.1, on the reverse strand, counting down.
GCATGCACATTCCACACACTGTAGCAATTACCTGGTCGGGTCGTTTTCCCTAGTGCCCTTGATGAGTTTGGTGTCTGACCACTTAGACTGGCTGATGTTACGTGCCGCAGTTATTTTCCATATAGCGCTCATCCAGTCTATGTATGCGTCTATAAGTTCGAGTGTGTCTCTGTCCCTAACGCATAGATTGAAGCGGATGCTTCCCTGGAAGGAAACGGATACAGAACAGTCAAAGTCGTCAAGATCTGCATGGCAGTGAATGGTCACGAGACATGTAAGAAGAGAGCGCTCGATAAATTGGGTCTTGGTCGGTCGGTCGGTCGGTCGGTCGGTCGGTCGGTCGGTCGGTCGGTCACATCAGTGTGTGCGTATGTGTCTTTATCGTATAACTCTGCCACCTACCGGCCACAATTTCAGGTGAACCTTTATGGGATTCGATACGGATTTGATATCTTTGCCGAACACGATATTGTTCTGGTCCTGATATTTCCCGGTCTTCGCGAAGAAGTAATCGCAGTTAGAGTATGCCGAATCCCTGTGAAAAAAACACATGAAAATCGGTGAGGAACCCGGTCGGTGAGCTTAAACAAAGACGTACGAACACACATTTACCTACAACATGTGCATGTCCGTCTGTACGTGCGAGCATTCATACATAATTAGACGCACATGCACGTACACGCGTGGATATAAAAAACACACGCACGAATACACACGAGCACAAAGGTGCTCACACATGCAAATACGTCCGCGTACACACACACACACACACACACTCACACACACGCGCGCGCGCACACACACGCATGGACGTACATTTTTATTTACCCAGGAGCTTTCTTGAGACATATATAAAAATAGGTGTCGCATCGCCAGTATTTGCCCAGATATCGGGTATCGCAGCTGGTAGGCCCAATTGCACTGACCGAGCCGGTAGGGTTTCTATATGTTATCATACGCATTTCAAAGGTGGCGTCGCCGTTCACAAACACAGCAGCCTGAAACAGATGTAATATGAAACATTATTTTTTCCTTGTGTTTCTATGCTGTGCGATAATGATGCCTATACGGAAAGTAAGTCAAACGTTTAGATGTTTATTCTCTACCGTACTGACGTACAATAACATTTGATACAGGTTGATTACCTTGAAATAGTTGCACATTACACAGTAATAAGTATGATTAGAATATTCTCATGATACTCCTGAGTATTAAGGCAATGTCGTGTAGAAAAATCCTGAAAGTTATTTCATTTACGTTTCGCGAAATACCGTTGCTACAGATACTTACACTAGTTTTGTGTACAAGTTTGCACAGTTTGCGACAGTAAAGGGTACACCTCAAGTCAGGGGTTTCCTTACTAATCATGCGCGTTATGGGTGGGCAAGTCTCTGTATGTTTAGACAACTGGGTGTCGAGGACACCGGGATAGATATGTGTACACGTTGTGTTAATTGCGTGCGTGTGTGCGTGTACGCGAATGCACGTATACGTTTGTGTGCGTGTATGCGGGTGCGCGTGTACGTGCGTATTATTAACACTTTTCGCAAATTTACATTTTACATCTTCTGAAAAATCACTAACGCTAATATATTTTTGATCAACCTGCCGGAACAATCTACAATTCTTGTAAACATAAATTAAATACGTAGGATGATCCTTGTGGAACGGTGTCCAAAGCAGCTCCATGATGTTGCCCCGCACATGTGATCATACAGTGAGTGACACATCCATACATATTGTTGCCATCAACTATTATCATAACCATTATTTATTAAATCCCTGACATTTAATTTGCAATGCCATGGACCTTGAACTGAATATCTGATCCGCCCCGCGCTGCCTAGGTCTGCCAGAGCCATGCTGTGCGATTGTACTTACCTGTATTATGAAGAGAAGGTTAATCCAACTTATATATGTACATTCCGACATGATGACTGAGCCGATACTGGTTTCACCGTATAATAACCACGGGTGCCAACATGCAGCCTACGCAGAATTGAAATCTAAAAACAGCGACAGAAATCCATGTTCAATGACTAGAAATGCTTCCATGCTTCCATACGTTGTAATCAAAATGATTCGATCCCTCTCTCTATGCTAAGCCGTCATACCCGAATGAAATCAAGACACCAGCAATTGTGGCTTGCCACAGGAAACAGTGAATGGTAAAAATGTAAGCTATTATACAGCGCAATGTCCAGTCCTCAGGTCTGCTCAAAGCGCTTTACACTTTACTCCCTGGCAGACCTGTTCAATCGAACACCATCTCGACTTTTCTGGAAAGCATTCAGCCATGCTGCAAGTAACGCGCGAAGACTATTTGTACGCAAATATCCATAAATGTGTATTACCATGTACATTCATACAGGTGGGTGAACTGTAGCAAGGATAATGAACAAACTTGCCCATGGTTCGATACGGCAACACAGGATTCGAACCCGGGTTCTCTCAGTTAAGAGTCCGATGCTCTAGCACTGCGCTACTGCGTTCCATTTACGCTGCAACATTATACAAATAATAGTGTTGTACTCTCTAAGTTTCCGTGTATAATAAGTTATATTTGTTGAAATACCTTTAATAATCTGTAATTTATTGCTAACAACGAAGCAAACTTTTAAAAAGAGAAGTCTTGAGAAAATAGATTGAAAAATTGTGCTATGGGAGAACAACCATACGTCTGGTATTTTATTAGGTTCGGATTATTTGTTAAAGAAAAGTAATCGGCCATTGAAGTATGGCGTTATAAGGTATGCATTTCTGCCAAAACTACAATCTCTTTGGGACATGACTAGTCAGATATTTTTGGCTCGCTTGCACAATAGGTCGGTGCAACATAATATTCGGTTAGCCGTGACAGGTCGCAATTTATTTAGATACTCTAAAGCAAACAGTCTTAGAAGTACCGCCATATCCCTACATAACACCGTTTTGTCACATACGGCGTGGTTGGATGTTTGTATTCATTGCTACGCTCGCACAAAAGCCTTTGTACCACCCCGATCAATCTCATTTTCTGACTACACACGCCTTAGGGGTGGTCTCATCAGGCAATGTCAAAACGTGCAGTGTTTCGTACATGTTGTGGAGCGCAGTGGCGCAGTGTCTAGAGCATCGGATTCTCAATCGAGAGAACCAGGGTTCGAATCCTGTGCTGCCGTGTCGAACCTTGAGCATGTTCGTTCACTCTTGTTTGCTCAAGCTAACTTAGCTCGTTGAATGATTACCTGGCTACAGGTAGTTGTGGATATTTTTGTACGAGTAGTCTTCGCGCATTAAATACAGCGTGACTGAATTTTTCCAAGAGAAGTAGAGATGGTGTTAAATTGAACAGGTCTGCGAGGGAGTAAAGTATAAATCGCTCAGTCAAAAGAACTGGATACTGCGCTATATATGAAGTTACCTCGCTTTCTTAAAACCACTTCCACCACCGTGACTAGCTAGTTTGATATATACAAAATTGCTGCCAAAACTTTAGCCAACGGCCGCGTGATTAAACATATATGACGTTACATGGTCGCCAAGCCATTAACCCACGCCGTCCTGTTCCGATATTCATAATAGCGTGAATGGGCATTCATATATGTTCCACTTAATACGTGACGCCACTGTTGCGATTTATTTTTACGCTATGCGCGGTGACGAACAAACGTGACGCTGTACGCTTGTGGGCTTTGCGAACTGGTGCGACGTCCCCTCAGCGTGGTTTATAAGTGGTACGCCCTATGATAGACGTGCATTATATGCAAGTCAATGGAACCTTTTACTGTAGTTTTATGTTACCTGGATGAGGCAATCAGTGTGCAGTGATGTGGAACGTTCTGATTTCCACGCGGTGTTATCATTTACCGTCTAAATAATATGCGTATGGTGAATGGGGTAACGTTAACATTATTACCTCTACGTCCATTTTGTATGATTTACTATGCCTGATAGCATACAGCATGTGTCAAAGGATTGCCAATTACTGATTAGCTTTCTGTCTGTCAGCATTCATAAGCATGATCATTTTACAACTATTCACGTATATCATATATATATATTATATATATATATATATATATATATATATACATACGTACATATATTAAATATACGTGTACAGTTGTTGTGTGGAAGTGTTTTCTAGTCGTCGTGATTCTGCGAGTTGTGGGTTCGTTTCCACTGTGTGTTTGACCTACGGCATGTGCAAACATATATGGTCTGGCCTTCTTAGTGGCTGGATAGCGAGTCGTTCCAAAGATATACGAGACATTTTTGACAAATTTATATTCTGCGGGTCATTTATCGCCCACCCATTGACAACATTGTCAGCAACCTCGGTGCCCAAGTGACCGTGTGTTACCGTTGAGAAGTGCCTAAGTCACCGTGACCGTAAGCACCGTAAGCACTACCTGAAATCACCTCACTAACGCTACGACAATGGGCAAGACCGCCATTAAGACCAAGTTCAGTAGTGCGTCGCAGTCGAAAACTGGGGCCGAACTTTTGGAGGAAACTGTGACAACGTCAACAACAACAGATGAGGCATCGTTCAACAGACGGCTGGAAATGCAACAAAAACTTTTCCAGACGTGCTTGCAATCCTTCATGGAAAGCACAAACTCTAGAATAGACAATTTCATGGCCGAGACAATAAAATCTATGACTGACCTAAAGCACAGCCTGCAGTATACTCAGCAGAGGTGGCTTACCTCAAGCGTGAATTGTCAAACTTTGACACACAACCTAATGTCTCTAGCGTCGATCACCTGCAAAAACAACTGCATAAGTTAGAAGAAAGTGTCGACTATCTAGAAAACCAAAGTAGACGAACGAACGTCAGGATCGACGGCATCCTATAAATCGCGGACGAAACGTGGGGAAAACGGAAGAACTGGTAAAACAGCCTGTTGAATAAGTTCGCCATCACAGCAAACAAAGTTTGAAACGATGAAGATTGAGCGCGCTCACCGAACGGGTGCTGCGAGAATGGTGAACGGGGCGAATTAGCCACGATCCGTGGTAGTGAAATTTGCATCGTTTAAGGACCGCGAGTACCTGTTAAACAAAGCCCGACTCGTGAAGCCGAACGGTGTGTATGTGAATGCAGACTATTCACTGAAGGTCGTACAGAAACGCAAATATCTACTTCCGAAGATGATGCAGCTACGTGCTGAAGGGAAGTATGTGTACATCTCGTTCGACAGACTAGTTGTCAGAGATCGCCGCTGACTGTCGTGTGGTATGCTATCTTGAACGCCTACATATATTTCCAGTACCATAGTCCTACCTATAACCAAATGTGTATCATGTCTACGTGAATTTGTATAACATGACTCGTGTAATTTATATTTAAATGCATTTATGTTGCATTTATTATTGTAATCAGTTATACTGTGAGTCAGACTCGACTCCAGTGTGACTAACATGCCTAGTCACCTTTTTTGTTTTTTCCTTACTTGTTCTTTTCCTTATTATCCTTCTTACCTTAACATTTAATTATAATTTGCTTTTGAATGTCATCGTTACAAAACCAAACGAACACAAAATGCATTTAACGATTCAGAAAGCCAAATGCGAAGTGAAAATATTAACAAAGAAATAGTAATTGTTTAAAAGCTAATAAACTGTCATTAAATACCAAAAAGACTAACTTCATGATTTTTCACATGCCTCAAAAGAAAGTAGAATACCCTGTATTACAAATAGATGGGGTATACATTGAATGTGTAAATGAATTCAATTTTTTAGGCATCACAATAAATAACCATTTAAACTGGAAGAGTCATACAAACAAAATAGCAAATAAAATATCTAAAACAATAAGCATGCTAAATAAACTTAAACACTTTTTACCACCTAATACATGACATTATGTACAATGCTCCCATTCTCCCTAATATTAATTATGGCTTACTTTTATGGGGTCATGCGCATAATTTTTATTTTGACTTTAGTTCCTGGATTCTTCGGCAAAGAAGGTTACTGTGTGCTTTCCATTGATAAGGACTACGGACAGGGACAATTGTAATAAAATCCGGGCCAATCTCTTTATTGCTGTAATCACAGTGCGTTTATTCCAACACTCAACAACGATTAACTTACAAACGAGCAGATATTAGGCTTGTGAGCTATAATATATAGCGCTGTCGTTTGTATCATTGCTATTGAAATGAGTCATAACTGCCGAAGTAGATGAAAACGGTGCACTATTTTATCATAACAGACGCTGTAATACGCAGTGTCTTATAACATTACATGCCTTAAAGATAGGTGGAATAATTAAATGTATGCATTTAAGTATAAATATGAAGCAATAATGTCGGTATAAACGCAAAACTAGGGTGGGCCTGGAATACAGGACAACTGCTCAAGTAGGGCTTATCCCGCCATTAATCGATACTTAAAACAAAACAAAAGCGCTATACTGCTTCGTTCTTTTACGGACAGTTCTATGGCCGAGGGGAGCCGTCTTGGGTTGATAAGAGGCCTAAACATTTTGGGTGGGGAATAAATCTGGCCTAAATCTGGAGAAAGAGAGAGAGAGAGAGAGATAGAGGGAGAGAGAGAGAGAGTGTGTGTATGTGTGTGTGAGAGAGAGAGAGAGAGAGAGAGAGAGAGAGAGAGAGAGAGAGAGAGAGAGAGAGGAGAGAGAGAGAGAGAAAGAGAGAGGGAGAGAGAGAGAGAGAGAGAGAGAGAGAGAGAGAGAGAGAGAGAGAGAGAGAGAGAGAGAGAGAGAGAGAGAGAGAGAGAGAGAGAGAGAGAGAGAGAGAGAGAGAGAGAGAGAGAGAGAGAGAGAGAGAGAGAGAGAGAGAGAGAGAGAGAGAGAGAGAGAGAGAGAGAGAGACATAGAGGGAGAGAGAGAGAGAGAGAGTGTGTGTATGTGTGTGTGTGTGTGTGTGTGTGTGTGTGTGTGTGTGTGTGTGTGTGTGTGTGTGAGAGAGAGAGAGAGAGAGAGAGAGAGAGAGAGAGAGAGAGAGAGAGAGAGAGAGAGAGAGAGAGAGAGAGAGAGAGAGAGAGAGAGAGAGAGAGAGTACAATGATACACGACACAACATAACACGCGACGATGGTTTCTCCCGTCATAGATAGATAAATAGATAGATAGATAGATAGATAGTTAGTTAGATAGACTCACGGACGGACGGACGGACAGTCTATATATATATAGTCTGTCCGTCCGTCCATATATATATATATATATATATATATATATATATATATATATATATATACACACACATATAGAGGTAGATATATAGATATATAGATAGATAGATTCTTTTTGAATATTTCGACTGCTTCTCGCAGTCTTCATCAGTAAGACCTATAGTGTCGAGTATAGGCAGTATTACATAAAAGACGACAACGTTTCTAGCCACTATTCTGAGCCCACTGGTTGGGAAAACCGAACTTTTTGTGAAAAACAGCACACAATTTGTGAAGAAGATCGAATGGTTGGAAGTTTCACCAGGAAGAAAAATAGTGTAATTTAATGTGACTGCTCTGTTCACCAGTATCCCAGTGATAGAGGCAGTATCGGTGATCAGAGACTGATTAAATCAGGACACACTGAAAGACAGGTGTAAACTGTCAGTAAACCAGATCATCAGACTGTTAGAAATCTGCCTGAACACCACGAACGTCAGTTACGGCGGAGTGTTCTACAAACAGAAGAATGGAGCAGCCATGGTGTCACCGGTATCCCCGAACTCATACATGGAACATTTCGATAATGAGCCATCAGGGAAGCACCTCATCCTCCAGACACCTGGTTGAGATATGTGGATGACACATTCACGGAGTTACAATAGTGAAGTAGAGCGAGTCACAAACCATCTGAACTCGGTGGACGAGAACATCAAGTTCACTACAGAACCGGAACAGGACTTATGCTAGCCTTCCTAGACACGTGTAGATGTCTGAAGCACGATGCATCAATCAAGGTAAAGGGCTACCGAAAGGCAACCCACACATATCAGTATTTGAACTGGGACTCTAAACATCATCTAAAGCACAAACGATCGGTAGAAAGAACACTCATAGAAAGAGCAGAAAGCCTGGTAACAGAAGATGAGGACAAGACCAAAGAGGTGGAGCATATCAAGAAAGTACTGAAAGCGAGCCGCTTCAAACCACGAATGTTTAACATCACCAACCCAAGGAGACAGAAGGAAAACAACACCACGGAAACCAGTAGAAGACAACACGCCACAGGCCTGCCCTACATCAGTACACTGTCAGAACTATTGGCAAAGATTTTCGAGTTGACATACCAGTCAATACTCTGGGGTCACAATTGGTGCACCTAAAGGACAGAACGGAAAAGGCAGCAAAGTGTGGTGTGGTATATTATATTTAATGCCCAGAATGTGACCAGCACTACGTAGGGGAAACAGCTAGAGCACTTGGCACAAACATGAAAGAACACTTGTCACGTCGCTAACCTCTATCAGCCATAAGTGAACTGAACACAGACCATCGGTGTTCATTGAAAGACGTCACAATTTAGACAAGGAGTAGAATCGGCACCAAAGAAAGACAAAGGAGGCAATCAACATCCACAGAGGAAAACCTACATTGAATCGCGTCGTCGGCCTGGATCTCCCAGCAGTCCTTCTCCAGCTTGTGTAACATGGCAATGGTCATGTGACACACCCGTCATTCTGACGAGAAGCTGTCGAAATATTCCAAAAGAAGAGAACCAAGTTTCTTGTGAGGTAATTATGTCATATTATAAACATACCTGTTTGTTGCGAGATAACAGTAAATTGTAATGGATTGCTAACCTAACGTCCTCAGACTACCAGACTATCCTGCTCCTGCTTCTGCTCCGTCTAGCAACTACACGCGCGCACATACTGTAGCCGATTGTGCATGTGAGGACCTGTACAAATATGTAGTTGGCCTGTATCGCGCATTTATGAATAACTTCCAGGTATGCGTCATACTTGGCGGACCTGCTAACTCGACACCAGCCCACTCGTACTAAAGGCGACAAAGCTTTTCACGCGCAGCGCCACGCGTCTGGAACAATCTGCCCCTTGCCATACGTGCTACAGACTGCTTCGACGTGTTCAAGAAGCAACTGAAGACACTTCTTTTTAAACGTGCTTTTTGTCTTTAAATGATATGTGTGGGCAGTAACGAACTTTGAACATTTTAGTATCTACCTTTAGCTAGATTATTTATTATTATTATTCTCTCTTAACTTGTCGTTTTTAATTAGTATTACCTGTTTTCATTATTATTATACTTATTTATTTACTATTGATATATTTAATTTTTATTTTTATTCATATATATTATTGATATATGTTTTAATACGTTTATTTATTTTATTTAATAATCTTAGTAGCTACTTGCCATGTTTTTAGGATTGTAATGCGCCTCTGAATGGTAGTAACTGCCAGATTTATGGCGCAGAGAAATGCAGTAAATTATTATTGTTATTATTATTACTGAACATTCTTTTTTTTATTATTGTTATTATTATCTCCATATCGGGAAAGTTTGGTTATCACAATGGAGCAGTTTCGTTTTGTCTAATTGCACTCACATCGCTATTGGAGAAAGTGTGTGATGTTATAAATGTCAATCGATAATGCGGTTTTATATATATATATATATAATAGCGATAACTTATATATTTGTTATTTTATTTTAGAAGCACGCATACGCTTACACGTACGCACGCATGCACGCACGCACGCACATACGCACACACACACACACACACACACACACACACACACACACACACACACACACACACACACACACATGGTTCTTCTTCACGAAACAGACCATAAACGCAAGAATAACAGTTTCTTGTCCTTTAAAATCTTGCATGACAGCTATGTTTAGGAGGTTTTCGCTTGGTATACGACAAGCATGCCAAAATAAATATTCTGCCTTGTCTGATGACATTCGATATGAGTTCAGGGGTGACTATCTCTCTTTTGTAATGTGTTTGCTCTAGTAACACCTCTGATATTCCGCAGGCATCGCTTCTTGAAAATATCAAAAGCCTGGGTCTCTTGTTATCGTATTGGCGTCAGGGTGTCTGTCCATATTGACAGCATAGACGATTGACATCGTCGGTTTTTCAGTCTTGTTTAGATGATTCTGTGGGTTCCAATTCCATTTATAAGGTTATACAACTTTCCCTGAATTCTTGACCATTTACTGTTCTCGTCCTAGTTTACAACTAACACTCAGTCCATAGTTACATAATTATATATCAGCGATACCCTTAATATAGCATTTTAAATTATTAATTGATGCCACTAATGCATATCTAGTTTAGCTTTACACAGGTATTCTGAAATCTTAGCTAAAAGACCATTTGACAGCTAAAAGACCATATCATACAAGGGCCAAGAAGATTCAGGATTACCCATATATAATATATATATATATATACATATATATATATATATATATATATATATATACATATATATTCGTATATATATATATATATATACGAATACACACTAGCACAAAGGCGCTCAAACATGCAGATACGCGCGCGTAAACACAAACACATATACATGGTCACACACACACGGTCTCGCTCGCTCGCTCGCTCGCACTCACACACACACACACACACACACACACACGCACGCACGCACGCACGCACGCACGCACGCACGCACGCACGCACGCACGCACGCACGCACGCACGCACGCACGCACGCACGCACGCACGCACGCACGCACGCACGCACACACACACACAAGCTAGCACAAGGCAGATACACTTTTTTTTATTAATTAACCAGGAGCTTTCTTGAAACATATAAAAGTAGGTGTCGCATCGCCAGTATTTGCCCAGTAATCGGGAATAGCAGCTGGTAGGCCCAAATGCACTGACGGGGCCGGTAGAGTTTCTGTATGTTATCATGCGCATTTGAAAGGTAGCGTTACCGTTCACAAAAACAGCAGCCTGCCGTACAGAAATACAATGATATTTGATACAGGTTGATTACCTTGAAATAGTTGCACATTATACAATAATAATTATGATTAGAATATTGTGACGACACTCCTGAGTATTAAGGCAAACGCAGTCAATGTCGTGTAGAAAAATCTGAAAGTGATTTTATTTACGTTTCGCGAAATACTGTTGCAACATATATTTACAATAGTTTTATGTACAAGTTTACACATTACGATAGTAAAGGGTAGACTGACATCAACTCAGGGGTTGAGGGGTGTCCTTGCTAATCACGCACTTCATGGGTGGGCAAGTCTCTGTATTTTAGACAATTGGGTGTGAAATTGAGGACACCGTGATATATATGTGTACACGTTGTGTTAAGTGCGTGCGTGTATGCGTGTACGCGAGTGGACATATACGAGTGTGCGCGTATGCGCATGTACGTGTGTGTATGTGTACGTGTGTGTATGTGTACGTGTGTGCGTGTGTACGTGCGCGGGTGTGCGTGTGTGTTATTTTACATTTATTTACATTTTACATCCTCTAAAAAATCCCTAACGTTAATATATTTAGATCAACTTGCTGGAACAATCTATACTTGTTGTAAACATAAATTAAATACGCAGGATGAACCTTGTGGAACGGCGTCAAAACATCTCCATGGTGTCGCGCGCACATGACATCATGCAGTGAGTGACACGTGCATACATATTGAGAGTCATCCTGTTTAAGTTTAAATCAGATCGCAACGTTGCCATCAACTATCATCATTGTTTATTAAACATTTAACCTGACATTTAATTCGCAATGCCATGAACCTTGAACTGAATATCTGATCCGCCCGCTGCCATAGCCATGTAGTGCGACGATACTTACCTGTATTATGACGAGAAGGTTAATCCAACTTAGATGTGTACATTCCGACATGACAACTGGGACAATAATGGTTTCACCGTATAATTACCACGGGTACCAACACGAAGCCTAGGCAGAATTGAAATCTGAAAACAGCGACAGAAATCCATGTACTAAAATGATTCTTAAATTCGATCCCTCTCTATATGCTAAGCCGTTACGCTCGAATTAAATCAAGAAACCAGCAATTGGGACTTTCCACAGGAAAGAGTGAATGGTAAAAAATTTAAGCTCTTTTATAGGACTCAGGACTGCTCAAGGCGCTTTACACTTCACTCCCTGGCAGACCTGTTCAGTCGAACACCAGCCATGCTACAATTAAGACTATTCTTACGCAAATATCCATCATTGTTTATAGCCATGTACTAATTCTTACAGGTGAGTGAACTGTAGCAAGGATAATGAACAAACTAGCCTATGGTTCGATACGGCAGCACAGGTTTCGAACCCGGGTCCTCTCATTTGAGAGTCCGATGCTCTAAACATTGTGCCACTGCGTTTCACTTACGCATTTTATTATTATTATGAAAATAATACAGTGTTGTACTTTGTTAGTTTCCGCGGATTATAAGTTATATTTTGTTGAAATAGCTTTCACAGTCTGTAATTTATCGCTAACAACAAAGCCAACTTTTAAAAAGAGATGTTAAAGAAAAATTATCGGCCATTGCAATATGTCATTATAAAGTATGCATTTCTGTCAAAACCACACTCTATTTGGGACATGACTAGACATATATCTGTGGCTCTCTTGCACAATAGGTCGGTGCAACATAATACTCGGTTAGCCGTGACAGGTCGCAATTTATTCAGATACTGTAAAGTGAACAGTCTTAGAAGTACCGCCATATCCCTACATAACAGCATTTTGTCACAAACGGCGTGGTTAGTCTTTTGTATTCGTTGCCACGGTCGCACAAAGGCCTTTGTATCATCCCGATCAAACTCATTTTCGGAATACACACGCCTTAGGGGTAGTCTCATCAGGCATTGTCAAAAAGGACTGTGTTTTGTACTTGTTGTGCAGCGCGGTGGCGCAGTGGATAGAGCATCGGATTCTCAATCGAGAGAACCCGGGTTCGAAACCTGTGCTGCCGTGTCGAACCTTGAGCAAGTTAGTTCACTCTTCTTTGCTTCAGTTCACTCTGCTCTGTGATTGATTACCTGGCTACAGCTAGTGGTGGATATTTTTGTACGAATAATCTTCGCGCATTAAATGCAGCGTGGCTGAATACTTCCAAGAGAAGTAGAGGTGGTGTTCGAGTGAACAGGTTTGCCAGGGAGTAAAGTATAATTCACTTTGAAGTCATAAGAACTGGATACTGCCATATGCGCGGGAACAGGGTGAGGCAGCTGCCCCCTTTGAATTTCTCCGGGGGTAGATGGTTCTGCCCTCCATTAAATGTGAATGTTTGTTTTTGTGGCGAGCGTCAATGGCGGGTAGAAAACAAAATGTTATGGAACGATTAATGTGTATTTTTGTTGACTGAGAAAGGTGTGTGCTATTGGAGGGCAGACATGGTTTTATGCTCCTGCTTCCCCATAGTAATAGGCGGAGCGGCGGAGAAACATTTTTGCAAAGCACCCCTCCCCCCGCCTTCCGATGTCACAGTCAAGCCAACCGAGGCAGCCAGAAGGTGAAGGAAGATGTGAAAATATGCGGCGGCGCGGCGGCTAAAATTGTTCAGTGGTGCTGAAGCTCCGGTAGCCCTCCAATATGAATTTCGTTCCCGAGCCACTGGATACTGCGCTATATATGAACTTACCTCGCTTTGTTAAAACCACTTCCACCACCGTGACTAGCTAGTTAACTTTAGCCAACGGCCGCGTGATTAAACAGATATGACGTTACATGGTCGCCAAGCCATTAACCCACGCCGCTTCATTCTAGCGAAATACTTTTTACACAATTCATTGCGTCTATCGTGCAGCGTTGGTAAGTTTACCATCTCCAGAATATCCTCGTACACACAACCAGGAAGTATAGTTTTGAGACACCTTTTTTGAATTATCTCGATGTTGTCCGATAAGTATTTAGGCAAGTTCGTATGCCATATCGGGAGAGGCATATTCAACTACTGGTCTAATCACAGACACATATATTCTAACCAAATCATTTTGGTTGATACCAGCACGTTTCAACTGATAGATCTTATACACTGTATTTCGTGCCTTTGAAACTATTTCATCTACATCTCGCGGCGCCTGGATAATCAAGGTTAATTCGAGTCGAGCGAAGCAAAGAAACGAAAGGGATTTGCTACGACGAGCGGGTTTCCCCACACCAAAATAACCTCAAAATGCGGGCCAATGTAGGTCAGCATAACCGGTTTAGGGTCTCTCGACTCCCAGCAACTAGACGTAGAAGCAACGCGTCGTCGTTGTATGAGAACATACGTTGGTAAACATTCGCTACAGTACTACACACGTCATTCCCTGGCAACAGTTACGAAGGTGAGTTCTATGTGCGTGTATTGACTTAATGTCACACATCTGATCGCAGTCTAGTTGACGTTGTTAGTGTCTCTACTATTGACAACGGTGATTTGTCAGTGGACACAGAAGCAACACACGTTCCGATTCACGAAGTAGTATTATGATTGTTATACAAGAAGTAATGTGTCAAGACATTATATGTCTATCTGCCAACAGCAAATACAATCCAAGAATACAATATGAAAAACCACATTCATGGTTATGATTTAGACAGGTACTGTACGACGTTCAACACACACACGTACGAACACACGCACGCACGCACGCACGCACGCTCACTCACTCGCTCGCTCGCTCGCTCGCTCGCTCGCTCGCTCGCCCGCCCGCCCGCCCGCCCACCCACCCACCCACCCACCCACCCACCCACCCACCCACCCACTCACCCACTCACCCACTCACCCACTCACCCACTCACCCACTCACCCACTCACCCACTCACCCACTCACCCACTCACCCACTCACCCACTCACCCACTCACCCACTCACCCACTCACCCACTCACTCACTCACTCACTCACTCACTCACTCACTCACTCACTCACTCACTCACTCACTCACTCACTCACTCACTCACTCACTCACTCACTCACTCACTCACTCACTCACTCACTCACTCACTCACTCACTCACTCACTCACTCACTCACTCACTCACTCACTCACTCACTCACTCACTCACTCACTCACTCACTCACTCACTCACTCACTCACTCACTCACTCACTCACACACACACACACACACACTCACACACACACACACACACACACACACACACACACACACACACACACACACACACACACACACGCTCACACACGCATACACACACACGCACACACACACGCACAAACACACGCGCGCACATTCAGACACACACACACACACACACACACACACACACACACACACACACACACACACACACACACACACACACACACACACACACACACACACGCTCACACACGCTCACACACACATACACACACACACGCACACGCACGCACGCACACACACGCACACACACACGCACGCACATTCACACACACTCGCACACACGCTCGCACGCACGCACACACGCACACGCGCACACGCGCACACGCGCACACGCGCACACGCACACACGCACACACGCACACACGCACACACGCACACACGCACACACGCACACACGCACACACGCACACACGCACACACGACCTGGAACGACACTGGATTCATATCCCAGAGCTGATTCTAAAGCAACACATATAAAGCATGTATGTCAATCGGAGCAGTAGTTCTGAGAAGTAGTCGAAATTCACGTCAACTCATGCGTCGCCCAACATAAAGGATTCGCTGTAATGATTCTCTCTGTGTGAATGTTGCATTTGTAAATGTATCAACTGGGCTCAGTGGGTCTGCTTTGAATGCTGACCGGAAACCGTCCAGCCTGTATTTTGCAACCTTTTGAGCCACAAACATAAAAGGGAAAGGGTTAACGGGTTAACTCAGTCACCGCGCAAATATTTGTATGGAATGTTTAAATATAACTGGGGGGTCATTTATAAAATAACAAATTCTATCTCGTTGCAAACACACCACTAAAGCGTTTGTGCAAATTTATGTATGTAGCTTTGGTAATCAAGAATAAATACAAGTGATTCTCAAACTTAGAATCTTCAGGTAAATGTGCATTACAGTAAGGTACATATATGTGTGTTGATGCTATCAACTTTCCGTTTCCTCTCTAAAAAAATTTGACCGACTAATTCAATGGTTTGAAGCATACAAAGGGAGTTAAAAGATCGTAAAATATAAAAACATAGATGTTTCAACTACACGTATAGTTGCGCTGTTGTCAAAAGCATAGGCATGTCAAGCAAAATCGGAAAGAGTCACTAGTGAAATACGTAGAAGTATTAATAACACTTTTTCTTTTCATAACCTAGTTTAGGAAGGTATACTCACTACCAATGCCAGTTCAACCAAGCGGAAATCTATCGTAGCATTCGCTACAGTGGCGGGTTTTCCACTGTTTACTTGATTATAGGCCTACATATACATGTGTATAGTGCGACTAGGCGAACACATAACAGCGAGAAGTATACAAGTTTTATTTGACTTAACAATATTGTGTGTGTATGTGTGCGAGCGTATGCATGCATGTGGAGAGAGAGAGAGAGAGAGAGAGAGAGAGAGAGAGCGTGAGAGCGAGAGAGTGAGAAGGCGAGAGAGCGAGAGAGCGAGAGAGCGAGAGAGCGAGAGAGCGAGAAAGCGTGCATGAGTGCTTTCTTGCATAACTGCGAGCACGCGTGCGTGCATGCGTGCGTCCGTCCGTTCTGAAATCTTATATTCATGGTAAAAATGTATCTATATTTAAGACTTAACGCACATGTAACAAATATCGAATTCCTTATTTATAACTTTGCTACACCACATACATTTCTCCTGGAA
This sequence comes from Escarpia spicata, assembly GCA_963995525.1. Taxonomy (NCBI): domain Eukaryota; kingdom Metazoa; phylum Annelida; class Polychaeta; order Sabellida; family Siboglinidae; genus Escarpia; species Escarpia spicata. The sequence goes on along the minus strand of OZ023215.1, from coordinate 17,410,159 downwards.
CAAAATATAATTAATGGATTACGTCACTCTTTTAGATCGCGTTTTCGCAGCGACTTCTTATTCTGTATCGTACGTGTCATCATGAAGAACAAGACACGTACAGTTTTACAATCTGTGGCTGTCTTCATTGTACAAGTAAGACGCACGTGTCGACACGACAGCTGTACTCTGCAGAGAGAGCAGTGGACGAATAACTAACCAACCATAAGTGTCATGGCTTGAATTGTTCAAGTCTCAACATCAGACTCATTATTTCAAGGCAACAATTGATTATTAATAGAAACGTTTATAGTAACCATTACATGTCATCATTGACATGGTTGATCTTTTATTGCATTTAGTTAATTAATTCTTTTAGCAGTTACAAGTTTTTCAATAATAATAATTGTAATTTTCGCTTCCTACCTTGGTAAACACGAACGTTTTGTACGACAACATAACATTTTGCACTACACCCTAATAGGCCTGTCAATTTATGATTTGGTCTAGACCAACTAACTGGTGTGGCCAGCATGCGTACGTTTGAAGAACGTTTGAAGATCATGCAACAACGTCACGCCTGGTTTCAACGATTGTTCCATGCTGTTTAATGCTGTGCAAGCCACGAGCGCTTGAGTCGTTTGTGCAATGTGCATACTATACAAATGTTGCGCACTCTTCTGTTATAATACCTATATTGTATAGTATACACACTGCACAAACGACCCAAGCGCTCGTGGTTCAAGCCATCCTAGTCCTGGACGGTTTACGTAATGCACAAACTTGTAATTTGATTGCTCGTAGAATCGCTAATAGTGAGGCGACGTTATAAAAGAAACCACAGTGAATTCAAAACCACCGATTGATTTGCAGATATATCATTACTGCCGAACGTTATCCAGATATTCGTGATATATCCGCTATACAATATGGGCTTTCTGAGAATCCTACGTTAAGCATACATATGTCATGTTATTGAACATCGAGCAGATATAATCACCACTCACCGTTGCATAAACGTCTGCATGTATAATAGACACTGATAATATAACATAAGTAGTATATAGGTATAGCATTAGGCCCATTATCAGCGAAAATTGCATTAATTTGCATACATTTTGCCATCTTTTCCTATCTTTTAACATGGCGCAATGTTCACTGGTTTGTCAGACCTTGTATTTGGACACCGGTTGACACAGTTATACTGACCTGAGAACTGTTTTATGGACAACTGGTTTTTGGACGGTGACCTTTAAGGTGTGAGAACTCGAGGTTGGGTGGGCCCCCTTTAGTTGTTGGCGGGAGCTGTAGATCGACGTGGCTGTGATGATGGAGGGTCCATGGACCCCCGAACATCACGAATCCACTCCGCGGAGGGTGGGGGGTGGAGCGTGGAAGGGGGTTGGTGTCGCCGCCTATCGCTTTGTGAGTGTTTGTTTTGTGATGGTGATGGTTTTGAGTGTCACCGCCTATCGGGTTTGGTGGATTAAAATTGGGAGGGTTGGCGAAGGAGGGCCGAGGGATTCGATTGTTGGTGTTGCCGCCTAGGCAATTATTCCTCGGCCCCCTTCGCTAACCCTCCAACTCCACAGCCACGTCGATCTACAACTCCCGCCAACAGCTAAGGGGCCTACACAACCACGAATTATCACACTTTAAAGGTCACCATCCAAAAACCAGTGGTCCCAAAAAAGGTCACGTGATCCACCCGAAGGTCAACCGATGTTCAAATACCTGTTCTGGCAAATCAGTGAAACTTGCGACATATTAAAAGATAGGAAAACATGACAAAATTTATGCAAATTAACGCAATTTTGCCTGATAAGGGGCCTAATACTATACCTATATACTCACATAATATCCGTTTGCGACACGCTTGTCTTAGATGGCTGTCTTTGTGCATGGTGATGCTATCTTTGAACTGAAGCTGATTTCTTATGAAAATCCATCCGGCGAAGAATCTAGTCACCACTACTGTGACGACCGAATGTTAAAACAATTTTGGAGGTGTGACACAAAGCTTTTCTTCTGTCTCGACAAAGTTGAAAGGTAAGGCAATCTATGTGTTTGTGAGTAGATACCAGAGTACACGCGAGCACTTGTGTGTACGCGTGCGCGTGTATGTATGTATGTTTATGTGTGCGTGTGTGTGCCTGTGTGTGCATGAGTGTGCATGAGTGTATGTGTGTATGTGTGTATGTGTGTATGTGTGTATGTGTGTATGTGTGTATGTGTGTATGTGTGTATGTGTGTATGTGTGTGTGTGTGTGTGTGTGTGTTTGTGTATGTATGTGTATGCATGTGTGTATATGTGTTTATGTGCGTATGTGTGCGTATGTGTGCGTATGTGTGCGTATGTGTGCGTATGTGTGCGTATGTGTGCGTATGTGTGCGTATGTGTGCGTGTGTACGTGTGTGTGCGTGTGTGCGTGCGTGTGTGTGTATGTGTGTGTGCGTGTGTGCGTGCGTGTGTGTGTGTGTGTGTGTGCGTGTGTGCGTGTGTACGTGTGTACGTGTGCGTGCGTGTGCGTGTGTACGTGTGTGTGCGTGTGTGCGTGCGTGTGTGTGTGTGTGCGTGTGTGCGTGTGTACGTGTGTGTGTGTGTGTGCAGCCATTCGTTCGAACATTCATTCCTGCTAGCTTATCTACTAAAATGAGAACGCGTGCGTGCATGCTTGGATTATTCTACTTATATCCATGTGAGCACAAGCATATTTTTCCGTACATCAGCAGTGTTTTGTTTCAGTGATGCGAGCAGCGATCACTGCAGTTACCTCAATGCGGTGACGGTGAAATACCAAGACCAAAACACCATTGAGGCACAGATATAAACGGTTTGCCGAACCCCTGCACAGTTCACATTGATGTTTGGTTGGTAAGTGGCTAATGTTATATATTTGCTTAATAACTATTTGTTGTATCTTTGCTTTATTCACTGTTCCCATCCCTCCATCCAACATAATTATACTAAGATTACTTAAATAATGTGGATATTAAAAATTCGTCACATAAACAAATCATTGTTATCTGACGGCCGGACCGGAAGACCGACCGATCGACGGACAGACTGACCGGTGGACCGGTGGACCGACCGGCGGACCGACCGACCGACCGACCGACCGACCGACCGACCGATCGACCGACCGACCGACCGACCGACCGACCGACCGACCGACCGACCGACCGACCGACCGACCGGCGGACCGACCGACCGACCCTCGCTCTAACCTCGACTCTGATAACCTTGAACGTTCGATCTCCCTCTGCCTCCAGGGAAGCATCCGGTTTAAGCTTCTCGCGATTGATAAGGACCTTTGGAAAGACGATGTGATAGACCGGATTGACGTTGCATGGAAGATACCAGCAGCCCGTAGCATCTCCCAGTCTAAGTGGAGTGACACGCAAGTTATCACCGGCAAGAGAGAAAACGATCCGACTAGGTAAGTGCTGTTTTATCTAACTGTGTGTGTGTGTGTGTGTGTGTGTGTGTGTGTGTGTGTGTGTGTGTTTGTTTGTTTGTTTGTTTATGTGAGTATGTGTGTGTACGTGTGTGTGTGCGTATGTGTTTGTGCATGTGTTTGTGTGTTTGTTTATAGTTGTGTGTTTGTGTGTGGTTGTGTATGTGTGTGCGTGTGCGTGCTTGCGTGCACGCGTGCATGCGTGCATGCATGTGAAGTAGTTGAGGAAGCATAGTGAAAAGCAAATACATTTCCTGATAACCGACATTTTGGAGTCACTTGCTTACCTACATTCCTACTGTTTTCTTCCCATCAGTGTGTTCGTCCTGTTATTGATGATTTAATAATGTAAACTGATTACTGTCTGACCAAATAACCATTTTGATCGTTTTATATATTGTTTAGTTTGATTTCTCTGTTTTTTTGCAATAAAATAGCGCTGAGTATATTGAACTGTAATATGTATATTTGGCCGCAGCGTATTGTTGCAGTACCGTGTGTATTGCAAAGAAAACTATTACAACACAAGTTGTGAGCGACATTGCATTGGATCGAATGGCCCAAAAAGGCACACCATGTGCGTCCCGGCCACTGGAGCCGAAATATGTCAGCCGGGTAAGATTTTTGATCGAATATGATAAAGCGAATTCAAATATGGCACAGTACATGTTAGCAGTTGTGGTGCGCGGTGGTGCAGTGTCCAGAGCGCCCGACTCTCGATCGAGAGATTCCGGATTCAACTGCTTTGCTGCAGTGTCGAACCTTGGGTAAGTTCGTTCCTTGTACGTTGCTCCAGTTAACTCAGCTGTATGAATGAATACTTGACAGTGGTAGATATCTATGTATTTCGCGCAGTGATTGCAGCATGGTTGAATGCTTCCAACAGAAGTCAACAATCACAGCGATTATCTTTAGCAATGGTAATCATGTTTTAAAATATTTTGCTGCATTTCCAGGAACTGTCGTTGTTTCTGGTGTTTGTGACTTTTTATTTATTCTCAAAGGCAAGGAGGAGTACAATAGTTTCCCTATTGATTGTAATTATAAACTAAATGCAGTGTAGAATTAAATGCATGCAAGTAGCATTAGCGCCTACTAACATGTAACTAACAAAAAGATTAATGCTATTTACAATAGTCATTAATGGCTGGTCAAAGGCATTTCACATTCTCACTACATGCGGTGGCCGTGTGTTCGAATAATATCCGGAATTCTATACAGCTCATCGTCAATTGCTGAGCTTGTTACCTCTATAGGTAACTACGCTATCTCGGAGGTGTTGTAAGTGTACCAGCTTCCGATGCCCACTTGCGTCATTTCCTGTTGATACGTGTCCATGGACCATTGACCTCTGATGTTATTTATGGATATTTGTTTTTCTTTCAGAGTGGTCAGCCGTTCTCTAGGCGGTGCCACTGTGGACTTCAGTTTAGTAGAATATCGTTATATTGTGCGCGCGATGCAGTAATTGGTTTCACCATTAATTATATGGTCGTGGGAATGAATTTAAGTGCACAATATTGTAATGGTGCTAACGGCTACCCTTGGTTTGTCACTCGATGTGTAAATGTATGCCAGCTTGCAGTAATGCAACAACGGCATGTTGAAGAACGGTTCACTTTTGCAGAGTGGGAAGGAGTCGACTGCAATGTCTATTCCGACGACTGTATTGGTAACAATTGTACCAATGGCGCCTCTTGCAAAGATGGGCATCGACAGTATACCTGCATTTGTGTGCAAGGATTCACGGGTAACATTTGATTCCGCAACTGAAGTTTTATTTGCGATTTTTAATATATTCCCAACTTCATGTACAAGTTTCTAGTTAAAGTCTGGGTATGAAACACAAAAATGAGTTTCTTGTGAATCCAACATAATGGATATATCGCATTTTTTCCTGAAACTCTTCGTTCATAGCAGATTACATTGTATTTACACTGGGCAAGAGGCTCGCCGTTCCTTTTCAGGGAAGGGTGAGGGTATACACCACCAAAACTTCATTTTAAGTCAGCGTGAAAGTTACTCAAATGCCACACGCTCGAGCAATGTACATGTTTTCCACGTCCTTGTGCGCTGTGGTGTGTATAATTGTGTAAAACATTACTTATTTGCCTAATCCATTTACCCTGAACGTTCGTTGTGTAAACTGAAGTTGTCGTAGCGCGATCATAAACTGCCAATAAATATACACAAAATAAATTATTTGTAACATGTTTCTTCCTCCTTCTAATGAAACTGAGCAGATACTATGTCATAGAATACCCAAATTAATCAAGTTAGTACGTCTCAGCTCATTACACTCTTACACTTCCGTCTGCCATATTTCACAATAGTAATCTCGTGCGTGCAAAGTTAATGATTGCGCATGCGTAGAGCCGTTTGTCGGAAATTCTAGCAGACCCATACACTAATGGCGTGGATGCCAGGCGAGATTCTGTATTTCGAAGACAACTTAAAATAAGAACATCTTTAATCCCTGGCGTTTATTACTATAAGCATAAAGACTGCCGGGTATGTAGCATGCTAGTGTTCAATCAATGTTTGATGATTTCAGGCCGATTCTGCGAGACGGACGTCATTGAATGTGCCAGTGACCCGTGCCTCAATGACGGCGCATGTACTGACAGATCAATGGCTTTACTTGCGCCTGCAAACGTGGATATATCGGTAGTGTGTGTTCTCACAATAAGTGCGACGGGGACAATTCGCCTTGCAAGAACAATGGCACATGCTTTCTCGACACAGAGGACCTGGCGAGGTGCAGTTGTACAAGTGCGTATGAAGGCGACATTTGCGAACGTGATAAATGTTCTGACATATCGTGCAAAAACCTCGGGACCTGTAAGGGTGGAATCTGCACGTGCCTGTCCGGGTACCTAGGCGCATTCTATGAGGTGAATCTTTGTGAGACTATAAAGTGCATGAACGGCGCGACTTGTACAGATGGAAAATGCTCCTGCGCGCCCGGATACACTGACCCTTACTGCGATACACAGGTACGCAAGAATAGCAACACTGACAATGTTGGTTGGACACTTAGTGCCGCCATCATCACCGCTATTAATTTGTTTGGAGGTCACCAGTCACCACGTCATTGCGCATGTGGGCATATGGAATTGTGGGGAAGCTTGCGTTTACCAAATATGTAAATGTAAAGAGAAGAATGTATAAAACAAGATTTGTTTGCTTTGTGATTGGACTGCCGATTTATTTAAAGTATGTTTGTTTTGACCGTACTGTATCAAACTCACTTTGGCCGCACGTATCACATTTATTCTTGTCACTGTTTAGTTAAATTTAATTTCGCGCTATGCAAATGGGCGAAATTTTAACCAGGTACTTTGCCTAGAGCCGAAGTGAACCGATCTCCGGACAGGTCATGGGCACCGTGCTCATACACCTCTAGTGCTGCACCCCCACACCGACAAATTCAACGGTAGACACCGACATATCGCAAACATCATTTCGCCGTTGCGACTACAACCATATATATGTACACACGCGCGCGCGAACGCAAGCACACACGTACGCAAACACAGGCTTACACACGCAAACACACACATATACGCATGCACACACACACATACGTGTATTTTATGTCCAGTGTGGACCCACAGATGTGATATGTCCACTGCGAACTCTCGGTGACATTCGTATTTATAGATCGACGGAGAAGACAGACCCTTCAATCAGCCTGGAGCAGTGTATCCCAGTGACCAGAGTCCCACAGATGGTCATCCTTCCCAGCCTGTGCCAGGTGGTCCAATTACCGGTCACGACCAAGCCAAGTAGGATAAGTGAAAATGGTCCACACGAGCTGCAAAATAATGTTGCGTGAACATAGTGACACGATAACTATAATCAAGAACAGCACGAACAACTAGAGTCAACTTTGAGGTAATTTGAAGTATAGGAGTGTATTCCCCGTTCGTCACAATTTCCATCACCTTCCCACTGCCACAGTAACAGGAGTACATTATTTGGAAGTGCAGTTACCTGCCTGAATTATGCATGACTCGAATGGGGCTTTCTGTGCCCTCATGGTGACTTCATCTGCGTTGCACCGAACCACTCTCGGTCGTCTGTTATGCAAGTGTACTTCTAAATTATGCATAACTAAATCCGGAATAAATCTTACATGCTGAAAAGGATTTTATTAGATGTAGTGTGAAAAGCTGATCTTGTAGTGTTTCAAATTATACCACATTGAAGAATATAAATTCAAACGTACATTCGTATGTATATAGCAATACATATCGCATACACGCACGCACACACTGGTGCAATAAGTGTTTATTCAAAAGTGCTATATATAAAAGTGACCACATTGTATCTACACAGGATAATTGTTGGTAACACTACTGAAATACGTGATCATCAAAACTAAATATAAGAAAGTACGTCAACATGTAATGCGTGTTTATTGCTCTTGTTAAATGGGCTTTATAGATGGGCTCGAAGCAGTTTTCTGTTGCTTACGAGTCATGCTGGCTCAACTAATGCGTATTGGTGCTCATCTTTCAGAACAGTGCACAAGGTAGAAGCAACAATGGGCGTGGGCCAGAGACCACCAGGATACCGAAGAACGAGCATGAGGGGGGTGATCTTCCCCATCATGGTACAGTCGTACAAGTTGATCTACCTTCCGGCGACGACCAGGCTACGTCGCCACATAAAGGCGACGCGGTAACTCAGGCCCATGTAAGTGTCACATTGGTAGAAATGTCTTTCACGACAACAAGACTAACACGGCTCATAATCTGCACAACGGTAGCGTCACGTCGATCAAATCAATCATCGCTATTCAGGGGCACTGTTGAATGCAACAGTCCCAGTCACAGTAATAGTCCAGGCATATCGCCTTGTCGAAGCGTGGACGTGAGGCTGGAAGCGTTGCCCATCCTCACAAGCCCGGGGTGTTGATTATACCTAGTGAGTCATAATCATCAACGGTAGTCATCCTGGCGCGCGAGGATGGCGTTATCCAATCATTTCATTGTCTTTCAAGTTCGGCTGATTTGTGTTTGGGCCTATCATGACTGATATTACATGTCAACGTCGGGAACTAAAGGTAAGTACCTGAACACACACTACCAATAGTTCGTGGGTGTGACCAAACGTAATACCACCGCTGGTTCGTGACGATGGTCTAACGGCAAATTATTGAGATTTCCTGGAAAGTTTGTCGATATGGGGCGCGGACATTTGTGCGTAGTGACACCACGACTTGTAAGCAGGGCAACTAGAACGAAGAACAGTTTACTCGACGAACTACTTGTTGAAACCTGTGTGTATCTACAAGGCAACCAAATGTCTTCCCTCTGTTTACTGTAACACCCTCGTTTTCTCGAGATCACGCAGCAGAGACGATGACTGCACTTTTTATTCAAGCAACGGCAACAGTATTGAGCACATTGTCGTCCAGTATTTCTTGCAAAGCTTCACAGGACTCCTTTAAAGCGATTCTTTGAGAATTTTAATATCTTTATAAAGTACGCAATTATTATATAATCCTGTTAATATGATTATTTCATGCTATTCTATGCCTTTATTTCATTATAATTATGTTTTTTTAATCACTAATTACTCTGACGCAACAGTTACGCCCAGTTTCCACTTTGGCCCCACTTTCACGATCCGCATGGTAACAAGTGTACCAATGGCATGCTCATGAATATTGGAGACTGACCGTCAGACTTCGATTAGCTACGCCGAATTAATAGATACAAGAAAAACGTCATCGACATGAGTGTATTTTGATTAGCCACCGCCATGCGAATGAGTCGTGACCGATAAAATTATCTACAGGAAACGTGAACCAGCTGCTATTTATGTCACAGATTCAGCAAAGAAGAGAAAGAACATATATGGAATAAACGGATTTTGAACATAGCAACAGCTCGTGACAGACGGATTGATTTAAATGAAAACACACCAGCTCTCAACGCACGAAAGTCGAAGTCGCCGATGAGATATTGAATGATTTGCATTGTTTTTGTTGGAATATAAAACATACGAAATCTCATCTATGGTACTATCATGATCCCTTTTCACTAGGTACATCTGGCTATACATTTTTTAAGTTTAGCTTTTATGAAACGCCTAGGGAACAGAAAGTTATTGAATCCGAGAAACAATCAATAATGAAACAATTTTGTTTGCCCCATAAATTCAGCTGCTATTTCAATAAGCAGTATTCGTGCAACATTATACATCGCATGAAATACTGTACGATATCAAAGTAGCATAGGTGGTTATGTACTTTCCTATCTACATAAGATTTACTTTTAGTTTGAAAAATGTAGATCTATAAAGTGCATAATAACATTATTGTTGACAAAATATTAAAATATATTGCATCGGTCAATCAGTTAAGTCAATTTTGTCCCTGGTTCCTGGGCATAGGTCTTAATAAGGGGATAACTGATAACTTTCTATTTATCATAAGTTCCACTTATCAGTATTGTTATGGGTCCCTGGAGGTTTTACCTTATCCAGAGTGTACCTTATGTTTTCCTTTGTTCTTGCTCTAATAATAAATGTTTTATATATACATGTGGGCCATTCTCGCGAAAAATATACAGTAAAAGTAAAATGTCAAAAATAAATGTTTAATTTGTATGTGTTTTAGCGAGTACCATTAATATCAAATGTGCTATTCACATGAAGCAGCACAATTTTAATATTATATTTTAAAAATATATTCGTGGATAAAAACTTATGTATACTAGAGTGCAGATCTGCTAGTGTCAAAATTTCAGGTGTACATCGCAAAATTCCGTGGCAACACGGCATTGTGTACTTTTTAACAAACCTAAAACTTCTACATTGAATGATGACAAGCCAGCCAGGTTTACTAACAATCGTAGCTGTAGCATTAGAAACAATCTGTGAACGCATGGATCTCACATTGTTTCGATTCAAACAAGTGTGGAAACAGGAACTTTTAAAAAACTACTGACTGGAATGGCAAGACCCGCAGACACACAGACCCAACCCACACTGACTGCTACCGTCACCGTCGCCCCCGCGCGGCCAGTCGGATTGATGGATCGGATGTTATAATTATACTTAATCGAAAAGTTACTCAGTGGACGCATCAGAAGCAGAATAAATAAACAATACATAAGCGTCGTGCATTGTTAAAAGTAGCTGTCAATATACATTATGCTACGAATTGCTGATTTAAAAAGCCATTACTTGCAACAACTCACCTCGAAATCTAACATGTTGACTGTGTGTGTGACGTCACCAGTCTCTGTGTGTTTCACTGCGCGTTCATGAATATTCATTATACTCGAGCTGCATACTTAATCATCCATGTGACAGGAAGCTGAAATGATTGGCATAAACACAATTATTTTTCGGCTTTTTGCGCAGATAACACTCAAATTATGTATAAACATGCAAGTTATAAGTAGCAGAGAAAGTAGTTATGGGAAATTATCATGTTTTGATATTAGCTTATAAAGAATCGCTTTAAGTCAGCATTGAAAATACTGCTATTTACTCCTGTTTACAGTGATGTATTTGTATCTCACTTCCTGAACTTACCAGTTACTAGTGTTAACTTATGATGAGTATTTATCTTTGTTCATTTATTTTACTATTTATTTTATATGTTTAGCTTTGCTTAATGATGTCTGTTTATCTTTGTTTATTTATTATTATAATAATATAACCTAATTTATGTATATTGCATGATAATGTACATATAATGCTTATACTAAATTTACAATAGTCCATGTTTATATCTACAGTCCAAGTTTATATTTAGTTTCTTAATTCTTATCATTACTAAATAGTGTAAACCAAAAGGGCGATTTCCATGTTTTTCCTTTTAAGCGGATGTTCCTTATCAGAAGTCCTTAACAGTGAGCACCCTCTGCATGTATCTTACTTGCAGACTGAATGCGTTCTACTTGCAGGTTGGACATAACATGTCCCACAGCTACGAGATGCCATTGATCATAACCGGTGTGAGCATCGTTTGCATAGCAGTCGTGCTGTTCTTTGTCTGGCTTATAAAGAAATGGCGCAACCAACACAAATATCAACGCTCTGAGGAAAGCGGCATTATAGAAATGACTCCGATCGACCAGGGAATTCCCAGTCTATACCAGTCATCGACCTTGTAACTATGGAAGCAACATTTATACCTGCCATTAAAAAAAATTTCTGGTAGATTCCTCAGCGGTTCAGCACTCTTCCCATGTCGCGCTGTCTCGGTTCTTGACATCGGAAGACGGGAGGGGGGTGCTGTTGGAGATTTCTCGCCGGAGCTTTAGCGGTTCTCTGCACGCCTCAGCACGTCTCCTGTGGTGATGCCCTGTCTCGAAGAAGGGGGGGGGGGGGGGGGGGGGTTCTGTTGGATATTTTAAGTGAGAGTCCAGAATATTTGCCTGTATTCCGGGAGAGCGGGAGATACACCCAGAATCAAGGAGACACCAGGAAATTCCGGGAGTGTTGGCAGGTATAGCAAATGTCCTATACGTGGGACGATGCTTGTGCTTGCGCGTGGACACGTTTGAGATAGTTCGGGACCGAATGCTCTATACATTAGTGAAACAAGATGTAGTGTAACCTGGCGGATTGTTGTCTTTTAGCCGGCAAATATACGCAATGTATTTAATCGTGAATACGTGACGTGGCTTGCGCCGATTTCGTGTTCACGCCAAATACATTCCTGTCCACTGTTTCCAATATTTTCTTAACTGTCTTCCGGTAATATTTCCAGACTGATAGATAGTTAGATAGATTGATGCTTTTATTTTTCCATTATTATACAACATTAGTGTAAAACAGTAGTAGAACTAAGGTATACGTACACATATATACTTTATAACGCAACTGTTGTTGTAATATATTTTTGTATATTTATCAATGCAATCACACAACGACATCATGACTACATATTTATTTGGTCTGTCTTATAGATTGCCGCCGCGTATTTGCGTTTATGTATATTCAATGTGATTTTGTTTATGCTAATTTTATATCTTAATTTGTACATTTGTGATGTAGGAGACCCGTATTTTTAACCATTAGAATTTAAGTCGGCCAAACCTGCCCGAAAACTGGCACTTCAATTCATCCAAACTCAACTCTAAATAACCATTGACGCATCATTATTCAATTATGTGTATGCTGTCTATTGCTTCTATAAATACAGTTCATCATTTGTATTAATGTTGTTTATGTTAGTATTTGTTTATTGACAAGAGTAATATAGTGTTGATGTGAAGCTATGTGTTTGCGCATGTGTGTTCATAACCTTGTATGGTATTATGTATTGCACAATGTACACATCTTTATAAGCTGTGTGTGTGTGAGTTTACAGCAGAGGGAGTCACGGAATTTTGAGAATTCTGGCTGTCGCTGCCAAGACAAGTGATGCCCTTAACCTGCAGCACCTGCTAAACTACTATAATACATAGGTCCCGCTTTCTCTCGCCTACGGCGACGGGACTCCACTGAAGACGGACAAAGAAGCATTTACCAAGGTTCTTGAGAAAATACAGGATGTCGTGCTCACCGATGCCACACTTCCCCCTATTACAACTACTGTAATTGGTGGGGGCATCCTCCTTCATGAAACCGTGCTTGAACACAGCAAATCAACGTCGTCATGACTAGGAATCTCCTGGTGAACGTGTGTTCCTATCACGGTGAACAAATCCACTTGGTACTCGACAAGTACCACTCACCATCGATCAAAACCAAGAGCGGAAACTGCGTCGTTCTGGAAATCATCACACATTCATCATCACTGGGCCGGTCAGGGCCAGCGACAGAGTTGGATGGAATTCCTAAAGAACGGTGCATTCAAGGAAGAGTTTGGCCATTCCTCATGGAGAAATGGAAAAAAACACAATAAGGGTCAATTCTAAAGAGGAAGGCCCTGTTCGTATCACATGGTGGTAAATGCATCGCGATGAAGACCAACGAGGAAGAATTTGTACAAACAGAAGAACTGAATCATCTCCAAGGTCAGCACGAGGAGGCCGACACACTCATTGCATTTCATGCAAGCAGCGTCTCCACTGGAAACATTCTGGTGAGGTCAACTAACACAGATGTACTCGTCAGTAGTAGTAGAGGGTTATGTAATACGTAATCTGGAGGGTGCTTGTGCTCCCATGGCTAAATTCGAAGATGTCGCCTGTCCCATAGGGCACTTCCTGTCTCATGATGCACTTCCTGTCACCCGAGGTGCCTCCTAGCGGAAAGAAGTGCACCTAGCCGTCCGTAGCGCCATCTAGTGACTCGGGCGGCTAAGACAGGCGGGCAGAACGGACGGGCAAGTGCGGGGGCGGGTATGGAAGTTGTGCCTCCGGTGACGCGGGCGGGGGTGGGGGCTGGTATTGTGTGTATGTGTGTATGAATGCGCGTGTATGAAATAACGAACGAAACACCAAAGTATACTTGTGCACACGAATTTTATTGACTAAAGATACAAGCGTAATGAGTATATGCTGTATGAAACCGTGTTTTAGTAACCGCAAGTGTGATGATGACACGACTTACGGGTGAATGAACACAACGCCAGCGGCCGTGGGCTTACGGGTCATGACGACCACGCCAGTGGCTCGTAATGTGATACGACTTACGGGTGACTGAACATCGCGGCAGAGGTCGTGAGCTTACGGGTGTGAGACCACCACGCCATAGGCTCAAATCATATAATGATGGTGATACCTGTCCGTTAATGAAACACGGTATGTAGCGAAACGCATGCATCTTAGTTGAATAGTTTAAGCCAGTCGAACACACGACAATCGTTTGCTACCAGATCAGTGCCGAAACCGTTCACGAATTCCTTCATTGGCAGTCCACGACAACGAAACATGAGATAAGTAACACAGTATTGTCTGCAAACGATAAACGGGACTCTGAAATCTCTTTGAATTATGAGTCCATTCTACGCAATGTTTATTCACGTATCGTCGGAATTCGACGTGTCGTGGTGGCAAGCCGTACGAGCAGAAATATTCACGTTGCCCATTATCGTCCAAGTACAGCGCCATCCAATGTTCTAAGCGTCTATCGTCTCGGTGAGGAGTGCGTCTTTGGGTACGATCCTACGAACGATGTCCTTGGCGTGCGTATCCCGGAAGAGTAGATGGGCGATCTGCAGGGTTTCCATCAGTAGTCGTAGATGACGTTGCGGCTCTTGTCGATCTCCAGAACGGACTCGAACACGGTGTAGGCAACGACGTTCACAGTGGTCGTCAGTGCGTCGCGGAAATGAATCTCGATGTGCAGGTTGCCTTTTTGTAGCAGATGGAAGCAGCAGTCGTCGCACGAGTCAGGGGTGAGATCCAAGCCGAAGAAGGTGTAGCCGTGGCAGCAGTCGTCGCGAGACAAGTCGTTTCCTTCGTCCTGCCACAACTTACCCGTCGAGGTAAACAGGTTGTGGTTGCACCTGATGAAGAGGTCGTCGTCGAAATTGGGTTGGAAAGGTTTGGAGGGTATCTGTCGTCCGTCCACGTACACGGCGAGGAAGTTGATGTGTTTTTTTTTGGCGTTGAACGGGTTTTAGCGTAGCTTTCGTTGTAGGCGTCGTTGTCGATGCAGCACAGCACTAGACGTTTTGAAAGAGTGCCAAAAAAGAGATTCTCGTGCGTGTGCGAGCGGGTACCTGTGGGAATGGAGTAGATTTTGCAGTTGACGGGTTGCATCGGGTACTTGGCTGTGCTTTTTTCGAGGGCCTTGATTTAACCAGATTTAACCAGATTTAACAAGATTGCCACCCAGAGAATTAACTCTTGGTGGCACGTGGACAAGGAAGCCCTTTGGCTTATCGAGAGTCCGACCCCTTTATCTATGTGTATCCCGCCCGTCTGAGGTATGTTTCGATTTTATTTTTAAACATTCACGCTACTAGCACCCACACAATCAGCAGGCAATCTGTTCCATTCATTTACAGTCCTTTGTGAAAATGAAAACTTTCTTATATCCAATCTACTCTGCTCCTTTGCTAATGCAAGTTCATGTCCTCTAGTCCTTCTATCTTTCTTAACTGAGAAAAACATATTTCTATCAATATTTTCATAACCCTTCAATATTTTAAACACTTCTATCTGATCTCCTCTCAATCTCCTGGTCTCTTGTGTTGTTAAACCGCATTTTTTTAGGCGTATTTCATAACTAAGATCCCTCAGATTTGGTGTCATTTTAGTTGCTCTCCTCTGCACTCTTTCTAGCATATATATGTCCTTCCTGCGATATGGCCTCCACGCTTGAATACAATATTCTAAAGGAGGCCTAACTATTGTTTTGTACAGCGGTATTATTAGCTCTTTTTCCTTATACGTTGTTTCGCCTAATTAATCCAAGGATTTGATTTCCCTTTGAAGCTGCAATTCCGCACTGCTCTGAAATCTTCATATCAGCACTAATGGTTAACCCTAAGTCCTTTTCTTTTATAGTAGTACTTAGTACAGTACCCCATTGTATATTCTACTACTTCGTTCCCATGTCCTTTGTGAAGGCATTTACATTTCCCAAAATTGAACGGCATTTGCCACTTTTCAGACCATTTGATCAACCTGTCAAGATCATCTTGTAAATGCTGTCTATCTCCATCACTTTTAATCCTTCTAAACACTTTTGTATCATCCGCAAATTTCAACACCTTGCTTGTTATTTCATCATCCAAATCGTTGATATATATTAAGAATAATATAGGACCTAATACCGATCCCTGTGGTACCCCACTCAATACCGATTTCCAGTTTGAAGCCTCCCCATCAACTACTACACGTTGTCTTTTATCAATTAGCCATTGTTCTATCCAGTTTATTATACCATTTCCTATGCCATGGACATTTAGTTTAAGCAGTAATCTTTGATGTGGTACTTTGTGAAAAGATTTTTGAAAATCTAAGTAGACGATATCTACTGGTGATCCCTCATCTACCCAATTAGTGATGTCTTCCAAAAAACATAACATATTTGTTAAGCATGACCTCGCTTTAAAAAAACCATGTTGAGATGGGTTTATCAAGTTTTGTTTAACAAGAAAATCCACCATGTGATCTTTAATTAGTCTTTCTAATAATTTACAAATCACTGATGTTAAACTCACTGGTCTATAGTTCTCTGACTTTTTTCTCGAACCTTTTTTGAATAACGGTATAATGTTTGCTTCTTTCCATTCTAAAGGAACCACTCCCTCTTCTAATGACAAGTTGAAAAATGTTGCAAGTGGTATGCTAATTTGTTCTACAATTTCCAATAGTAGTTTGGGTGGAATACCATCCACTCCAGGTGATTTATTATCCTTCATAGCCCTTATTTTCTTAGCTACCATTTCCGGGGTTACAATTAATTGTCCTAAATAGTCTGAATCTGCCCCCTTGAACTTAGCCTCTGGTATTGGCAGTGAACTAATATCTTCCCTGGTAAACACTGAACTAAAATACTCATTCAGGTCTTCTGCCATTATGAATCCCTCTGATATTATATTTCCAGCACTATCTTCTAGAGGACCAAACTTATCTTGAAATTTCTGTTTGCTTCGAATATACGCATAAAAACTCTTGCTGTCATGTTTTATATTACTAGCTAATTGTTGTTCATAGCTTCTCTTTGAATTTCTAATTTCAGCTGTAGCTTGGTTAAGTGCTTCTTTATAACTGTTGTAGTCTTCATCATTTCCAGAGCGTCTATATGACTTCCACATCATTTGTTTATACTTAATTTTTCTAATGGCTTCTTTCGATAAGTGTTTCTTTTTGGACCGTTTTCTTTGTTTTTTGAAGTGTACAAATTTATCGACTATGCACTTAATTTCACTGTTTAATATATTCCAGCATTCTGTTGCCGTCTTATTTATCAGTGTCTTATTCCAGTCTATCTTTGCTAAATATTTTCTCTTGTCCTTATACCTTCCTTTGTGGAAATTTGTCCTATACTGCTTTTTACTATTCCTTTCTGATTTTACTTTGATGGTAAAATGTATCTGGTTGTGATCGCTACTCCCCAGTGGCTCACATATCTTGACATTGTCAACTAATTCATTCTGTGAGGACAAAACTATGTCTAACACATTCTCACCCCTGGTTGTTTCTAGCACATGTTGAGAAAGGAATGTATCTTGAACTAAAACTAAAAACTTGTTGTCCTCTCTCCCCATACTCTGTAGAGATTTCCATTGTATATGCCCATGGTTAAATTCCCCCATAATAATACAGTCCCGTTTGCTTACTTCCCTTATAGCGTTTTGTATTTTTTCATTCTCTTGTATGCTTATGTTTGGACTTCGATAAACTAACCCAACTGTTAACGTTGAGTTTCCTGTAACTATGTTACACCAAACAGCTTCTTCGCAATCTGCTTCTCTTTCTAATTTTATTTCATAAGCCTGAATAGATTCTTTAATATATAAAATAACTCCACCTCCCTTTCTTCCTATTCTATCTTTTCTAAACATTACATATCCTGTCAGTCCCAATTCAGCATCTGTTATATCGGTGGTGGTCCAGGATTCGGTTATACCTATTATATGTGGGTCAATATCTTCTACCATAATGTTTAGTTCATTTCTTTTGTTTACTATACTCCTTGCATTTAAACAAACACATTTATATCCAGCTTCAGAAGAGTTTTCCAGACTGTTATTTGCTGATTTATTTGTGCTGTCTTTATCTATGCCTCCATTTTCAGGATTTTCTGTGAGTCCCCCTGCGAATCTAGTTTAAATAGATGCAACCTGTCCCACTGTCAACAGATTGCAGCAGATTCTCTGAGAAAACTGCTGCCCCCTTTCCACTAAGGTGGAGGCCATCTCTCATGTACATATCTTCCCTCCCAACAAAGTATCCCCATAAATCTGTGAATCCCACCCCCCTCTTCTTCACACATCTGCTCAGCTAGTGCATTGATCGCCATCCTCTTGCAGTTTCTATACGTTGCCCCCCTTCCTCCCATTACTGGCCAAATTCCTGACAAAATAACCTTTTCGACTCTTGTCTTCTTTAGCTTCCTCACTAACTTTCTATACTTCTGTACTATCGCAGTTGTTCCCTCCCTGTCTGCATTATTTGTTCCTACATGTACCAGTATAGACCCCCCCTTGCCATGTCCCAATACCTTCTCTACCCTGTCAGTTACATGTTCAATCCTAGCCCCCGGTAAACAAACAACGACGTCCTTCCCCTCGCTCAGTGTCTTGTCCGTCTTTCTCTTTTGATGTGAGCCATCAGCACGCCCGGATTCAGGGTGGCCTTCTTGACGACTAGCGTAGCTTTTATGATCTTTATCTTGTAGTCGGGGTTGGCTCCATCGGCCATGAGCGCGAAGGCGTCCTTGCTGCGTACCAAAAGTATCTTGATCTCTACGTCGTTGATGAGGAATTTATCCTGGAGGAACAAATCCACGTGGAGAAGACTCATCATGTCGACCATGCGACTCCCAGTCGTACCGGCGCATCTGGTGACGAACTCTGCGTTGGCTGTATCTCCAGCGGCTATTTCGACGGCTTCCATACGATTACTCGTGTCCTTGCACCACATCTGACTCGTCAGTTGCGTCTCCTTGGCGTCGACTGCGTAACTCAGCAGCGTCTCTATGTAGGCGCGGTACAGGTACATGTTGGTCGAGGGGGTGACGAGCGTTCCGTTCAGGTAGACGTAGACCTGGCTGAAAAGGGAATGGAGCCAGTTATTAATTGGACCGACGGGATCGGCGACATCGAGGTCGCTTCCGTCGGCTCGGGTTACCTTCGCTTGAACGTGTAGCATCGTGCAGACGAGATCCAGGTAATCGTCTCCGGAACCGGCTATAACGAATTCTATCGGTCCACCCGAGTCGAGCGACGACATGGGTTGATGTTGCACCACGTGACTATCGATGATATTGGTCTGAGTCGGAGGCACGGTGAAGATATCGAGTTCGCTCTTGAATCCCTCACACGATTGTTTATGAACGAACGCCATCGTCGAATATGTCGGCTTCGCGTATCCGACGGCGCTGGCGTGTCTTCTTCGTCGTCCGTCTCCCGGCTGTACTGACTCGTTTCGCAGGTTACGCGCGTCTTATTTGCGTCTTACGCGCTTGTACGCCAGCAGGGGTCATGAATTGACTCAACATCTCCCTACCGGCGTCCGTAAAGCGACGTTTGGCGGACGTTTTGATGTTCTCACCCGACAGGACGTCGTCGGCTATGCGCGCGCCGGTCGACAGCGCTCTCTTTCCCAACGCCACGGCGCCTCTCTTGACGAGCGGCATGACGTTACGCACTAGACCTCCGAATAGACTTCCTAGACCGTGTCCTCGTTGGTAGCGGGCACCTGCGAAATAGGGAAGCGCGCCTCCCGCTTGACGAGCGTAGTAGTCGTTGTAATTCATCTCTCTAGAACAGTGCCGCCCGTCGTCGTCGGAAATTAAGCGTCGTCGTCAGTTTTCCGCTTTCGAATGGCACGCGCCGACCGGTATCGTCCCTTATATCGATCTCGATCGTGCCGAAGTCTTTGCACAGCACGGGTAGGTTCTGGATCTTTTGGAAGGTCGTCGTCACGGTGTCGCCTTTTGTACCGTTCAGCGGATCGATACGTAGCAGTGGAACGAGGCTCTCGCCAACGATTCGAGGTTCGATAATGTTCGTGTAGACGTAGAGCGATTCCAAACCCCGCGTCATATCCACCACGGTGTCGGCTTCGACCAACGTTTCCTTCTTCTTCTTCTTCTTCTTCTTCTTAATCTCTCCGAACAGCATGGTCTCATGAAAGCCTAGAATGGTCCTCAATATATCCCCGGTGAATATGGCGTCCGACAGAAACACCACTGTAATCTTGTGCGTGGTTGAGCTATAGTATGGGCGCACAACATTATCTGGTAGTACACGTACTAGACCTTTATTTATCGCTTTGACGAGATTCTGCGGTCCGTGAAAATACCCGACCTCGATATTGGTTTTCGTCGTAGTCATCTCCTCCTCTTCATCCGCATTTCTTAGCCCTATACCGAACCACGCGTCCTTCACTCTCACGTTGTACCAACTATGCGGATAGATTATCTCCGCCAGACCACACTATCACTGATCCGACAGGTTGAGACGTTGCGGTAGCGTCGTGATGTAGTGGGTGAACGTGTTGTCGTTGATAGGTAGCGTCAGGTAGAAATCACTGCTCATCATGTTGTCGCAACGTCGGACTGGGTAGCAGGTAACCAACGAACTACTCAACAGGGCCATCCACAGAGGTGCGTTCTCGTGTCCGATAGATAGATTGTAGATGCTGACCAAGATGACACTGTACAAAACGCTAACCTGACACACAAAAACGATCTCCTCTTTGGGACACGCGATGCCGAAGATGTGCCACGTAGCCCTCTCTTTCTCCAGCGGCGGCGGCGGCGGCGGCGCGTCGACTTCTTCTTCTTCTTCTTCGTCGACAACGGAAACTGTTGTCGTCTCGTCCGTCACGAGCGGAT
Organism: Escarpia spicata; assembly: GCA_963995525.1. Lineage (NCBI taxonomy): Eukaryota > Metazoa > Annelida > Polychaeta > Sabellida > Siboglinidae > Escarpia > Escarpia spicata. Next base: position 17,389,286 of record OZ023215.1, on the reverse strand, counting down.
GAATGACATCTTGTCGGACACGTGACTAGATCTTATAGCCGACGAGGGCCTTGGCATCGATCCAGCTATTGAATTTCGAAGGGTATCCAAACCATTTCACCAACACCTCCCTTCTCTTCCCTACCTTGCGTCGCTGCACTATCGATTCCACGCGGTACAGTTTATCGATCGGAACCGTCACCTTCTGCAACTCCGGTTCGTTGAAGGTGCCGTCCAGTATCTCTCCGAGATCGTCCCTTAGACGATAGACGGGCTGATCGGACGGATGCACCTAACGTATCGTGAATATTTCATGTGTCCAATTCGCCATGTACCCTTTGTCGAAACGTCTCTTGACCTTGCTGATACGCACGCGATCCGCAACGTGGGACTTGGGCACGCCCTTACCGTGGTGACCGCCGTACAAGCGCCGTACAAGCGCTGCCACACCTCCTCCTGATTAGACGCGTTCACCTGCGACGGAGCCATCCCGGTGCTGCGGTGGGGTGTGTCGTTGTACGTCCGCACCAGATCCGGAAGGATATCGATGTATCGCCACGTTTCCTTATGCATCAGGAATCGCCACATCCGCGTCTTTAGCGTGCGATTGAAGCGTTCCACGATGGTCGCCTTGGTCTCCTCATTGTAGGTTGAGAAGTGTTGGATACCTACTTTTCCAGTACACCCCGAACGCCACGGTTCAGAAATTCCAGACCTCTATCGGTCTGCAACGTCAGCGGACGATCGCCGCCGTTGATGAAGAGTCCGTCCAGCGCCCTCGTCATAGACGTCGCCGACTTGTTCTTCAGTGGAACGCATTGGGCGACTTTCGAAAAGACGTCGATCACCGTTAGTAGGAACGTCGTACCGTCGTTGTCTCTTTTCAGACAGGATACGTCGACGAGATCGGCTTGCCACTATTGATTCCGACTTCCGACAACCACGCATCGCCGCTTGAAATGAACTCTGACCGGTTTGTGTAGAGTGTAGGCGTTCTGTTCCGATAGCCATTGTTCGACGATCTTTCTCGGTACATGCAGTATAGGTCGGAAGGAGACCCGTCGCAAAAACTCGATACCCCCGTAACTCCCCATCTTAGCGGGATCGAAGTAGACACCCTGCAGTTTTTTCGGTGACACGCCATAGTCGTATCAGAAAGTCGACGGTGATTCCGGTCAGGACGTAAAGCGCGGCGTAAGTGATACCGATAAACAGACGAGTGCCCCACGACATTATGCGTCGTCGTCTTTAAAGACTCTCCCATGTCTTACGTCCTTCCGACGGTGGTGAGGGGAAGGCGGCAGACGAGTCCATCCGTTGACGACGCGCGAGGGGTGTCCACTGTAGGGTTCGTCGCGCTCTACCGAGCGATCGTGTGGCCGCTGCCGCTACCGCGCTCTTCTTTTGCGACTGCTGAATGTGTCGTTTCCTGTCCTGGTTATCCACCAACTCCATGGGTACGTTCGTGTCACCGAGTTGACGTGCAAACACTTGCCATCCCGTCGGACTGCCGGCGGTCTTGCGCTTGCGCAGCACATCGTTTACGAGATCATCCACGTTACTTCCGGGTACCGCTACTCCTTTGTGTATGAGCTCTCCGCGCGCGTTCCACGCGACGTCTCCTTTGAGAAGTTCCATCAGTCGCGTGGCTTTGGGCCGAAGGGCTTTTGGAACGCTGTTGACGACTTCCGCTTCTATACCTCCCGGCGGGGGCGCCGGAACATTTGCCGCCGCCGCCGCCGTGTCTACTGGCGATGAAGGAGGTGGTGGTGTCTTATCGTTCATCACACGCACCGGTTTTCGCATGCAACGATCGGACAAAGCGATGTAGCGTTGCAACACTTGATTATACATGACGACCTTGTCTCCGTCGATGAGATCCCGTCTGTCGAGTATGACTTTCATCACGTCGTCGAGGACCTGTACCTTCCGTCCTAGAAAATCCGTCGGTGGTGCGCGAAGACTGTCCAACAGTCGCGGATCTACCAAGGCCATCTTCCGTGCGTGTTCCATCGTCGTCGTCGTCTACTTGAGTAGCACCTCTTTGAACATGGGTAGAAAGACCAAACTGGCCAAGGGTGCTAGGAAAGCCGACAGGAAACCACCGGTCTGTCCCTCTCCGACCTGGTTATTATTATTATTACCTCGACGACGAAGACGTCTCCCGACCGGTGCGTTTCTCCGTCCCAAGCCCTGTAGCAAGATGCGACGTCTCCTACCCGCCGGCGCGCCTCTATCTGCAAACTCGCGCAGTTTTGTTTTGTACTTACTCAAACGTCGTCTCTGTATGGGAGTCAAGGGAATGTTCTTCTTCAATATGTTGTAGGCGCACTCGGCCAATGCGCACAAGAGATCGGCGTCGGCGTTGTTGATGATGGCTCGTCTCAATATCGTGCTCTTGTATCTGTTTAGAGCCTGTATGCAGAGGATATGTCTCTTCACGAGCTCGGACATCCTGCGACTGAAGAGACGATGTGCATGCGGAGTCGTCTTATACCTTGGGCTGGTACACGTACTGAACACCGTCGTCCGGAAAGATGGCCGTGCGCAAACGCATGTCTTCGGGTGTGTCCTGTTTCAGATCGATCAGGAGATAACCGTTCGGTAATGACGTGGCGTCTTTGAACACTTCCTGTACAAACTTCAGGCGTCCCGGATACATCTGTCACGCCAAGTGACCTATTTGCGACGCGTCGCGAGGATTCTTGAAGAACACCATGTATTGCGCGTTCAGACTGATCGTGCGATTCTCCTTGTCTTTCGGAAACAGGTTCTGCACGAGATAGAGCACGGAGGTGTTCTGATGAAGACTCTTTTTCGTGAACAAGGTCGTGACCCGTTCATCCGATTCCGCCATCAGATCGTCTATGACCACGAAGTTTCGAGTCGATGCGTTGAACGCGCCGTTTGGCAACCCTTCCTCGAACCATACCGAGTCGTTGTCTATGGATGGGCAGGCGTTCTGCCATTCTCCATAACACCACGTGATCTTCTCCGGAGGCGTATCTATCATCGTTGTAGCGCAGAATGCGCGTCACAAAGGTACTCTTACCACACCCCGTCGGACCCGCGACTATACAGATGAAGGGATGTTTCCATCGCGTATCCATGATCGCCGCGTCTTCTAGTAGTAGGCGGTCGCGTTCTCTGTGACGTTACATACGACGATACCTCCACCGCACGAAGAGCAAAGAGGAACGTACAAGAAGACGTATAAGACGCACAGGTACACTCCGATCGTTCCTACTATCAATACTCCTACGACCACTCGCGTACGTGACATGGTGTTCTATGACGATCGATTGCGTGACATCTGTCTAAGTAACTTTTTTTTCTCTACTGTCTGCCTACTAACCATATGACAGTTAAGAGGCGCCTCAAACCCCAACTAACGTAGGGGCGCATTTCCTCTTTGTATCAGCAGTGTTTCGGCGTAGACATACATGACAATTGATCGTTATCACACGTCCACCGGTCCCGTTGTGACTCCACCCTCGTGGACCACGCGCTTGGCGTAGAAGTAGGTCAAAACCGCGCGTTCCTGCATGTACGTCAACAGGGACGAGTGATTCACCCGGAACCCGCGGTACTTTCCGCTTCCGCTCCGTCGATTGGTGTGCACGTCCAAGAACGTTTGCTTGTTGACGATGTTGAGTCGTTTGTTCGATCCCTTGGTGCTGTATTTATCGACGGGACCCGAACAATAGTAGGTCATGCTGCACAGACCCAGAAAACAGTCACCGGACCATTCGACCTTGAAGAGTCCCGGTGTTCTCTTGTCGTACGCTTTGCGCGCCTTGCAACACGTCTCGGTACCGCTCCACGGACGTCCGGTCAGTCGACAGCGCACGTACTTGCTTCGATGATCATCGCAACATTCGGACGGTAGCCATTCGGAGCGGTGGCGAAAGTAGTCTTAGCGTAGAGCCGGGGTCACGAGGTCGTCGACGGACTCACCCGCCAGAGCCAAATAGGCGCTGTCCGTATCGGTTTCGCAGTACCCGAACAGCGGACGTTCCACGTACCTGATCATGAAATCGGAGTAGAACTCCAACATGCGTAGTTTGGACCACTGCAAAAGGAAGAACCCACGTGTGTGGGCAAGGCGTATTTTACGTTCCTCTTGTGCATCTCTATCTCGTACGCATCGTCGGTAACGACGTCGAGCTGTCGAAAGAGACGATTGTTGATCATGTTCGAAACCCTCTTCTCCCTGCAGTAGACGACTTCGCTGTGCCTATTGACGTTAGTGATCAATTTTCCATAGGAAGAATTCCCCTTGAGTTTATTGGTATCCGCGATCATGACCTTTTCGGGGAGGATGTCTCCCTAGCGACGCGTGGCGGACACCGCCTCACCGAATCGTCGGAAGCAGGCGATCGGTGTGTACTCGATGACCTGGTAGGCGTGGGTCACCTCGAGTCCGTGTTCCAGGTACCATCGCAAGAGAGGTGTAGCCAGCAAGATCTTATCTCCACGATAACTTCCGACGACCATGCGACGCGGGGTTTTCATGACGTCGTGTTCTTCGGCGTATCGACGCATGTACGGTCCGAGGTCATTGCGGGTCATGTGAATGTTCTTGAAGATGGGCTGCATCTCGGCAAAGTGCGCGCGCAATTCCTCCGGTACACGAATGTCGCACTGAATCCTTCCGAAAACGCTGCCATTGCGTACCCCTGTCAGAATCTCTTGTGACGTCATCTTCCATGGCACGCGTCGACGACGGCGGCGAAAGGTGGCGTCCAGAAACAGTTCCACGCACGGATCGCGTCTTGTGACCTTCAAGTCGCATTCCCACATCTCGACGACCCTGACAAAATGACGAAGGTAGCTCGTGTTCTTTCGTGTTTCGGCAAGAAGGAGTTGAGTCATTGGTTTCCCGTTGAGGTCGTTGACCTCACCACCGGTGCACGGATATCCATGATAGAAGCATCCGGGAAAGTGATAGGCCGTCTTTGTTTCGCTGCACCAACCGTCCACCAGGCGTTTACCGATGCGCTTCTCTCGTCCTTTGGACTGGTGACGTATGACGCGTCCCATGCTTTCGGACTCTCACGACAGCCATTCGGAGGCCATATGTCCGGTGGGCTGTGCCGCTTCCGGTCGGAACTCCTTCTGTTCCCGTCGTCGAGTGTACCATCCAGTCGGCATGTCTTGCGATAGAGACCACAGGTACAATGCATTTGTATCATATCCGACAATGGACTGACACGTTCGAGCCGCATCACCGTATTCGTTCCGACGTATCTTCGTAACCCCTTTCTCGTGATGTCTGGTGAAGATGAGTGAAGGTCCTCCGACGATGTTATCTCTGACCAGTTGATGGACATCCTTGTTCCTCTTGTTGAAGAGCGTAAAGAAGGTCTTCTCCGGTACATAGTTGAACAGGTGGGTCAAGGTCAAACCGGGTATACTGATGGCTTGCTTGAACATGTCGAGACCGCGTTGTCGGTAGGAGGCAAACTGTTTGTCGATGGCCTTCAAGAACGGTACGACGTCTCTGTTGTTTCACCAGACGAGAAAGTCCCGCAACGTCTTTATGTCGTTGTCTCTCCACGCCTCTAGATACCGGGTATAGTCCTCGTCGGATATACCTTCGTTCTTCAGTCGACTGAAGAAGGCCTCTTTGGGAGGCAGAGCGGTGTCATCGAGTCTCTCCAACCTGTCCATGTATTCGTATGGGAAATAACCTTTTGTAACCTCGCAACCGTACGCTTTCAGGTACTTATCATACGAGAATCCCTGGATGATATAATGAGTCATATCGAGGAATTTTAGGTCATCCGTCAATAGACACGTAAACGTGTTGCCGCGTTTGATCACGTGAGTCTCCATGATCTTCCTCCTCCTCCTCCTCCTCCTCCTCCTCCTCCTCTCTTTCTTTCGACGTGGACAGGAAGTAGGGTACCAGGAACTGTTTGACGACGTTCAGATCGTACCTGCTCGAGTTGAATCCGATGACGGGCAACTGAACTGATGAAGCCAACCGTACAATTGACCCATCAGTGTCTTGTATGGATTGGTCGGTTGTCGCTGAGACTCGTTGTACACCGCCGCCGCCTCCGCCGCCGCCGCCGCCGCCGCCGCCGCCGCCGCCACCTCGTGCTCGTCCCAGGTCGCGATCACTTCCGCGAGTTCTTGAAGGACGCTCTCGTAATAGTCTATCGTGGCTTCGTAGACAGCATAGCTCATAGACTGAAGGATGGACATCATGTCGGACACCAACTTGTCGCTATCGCCATCGGTTAAAAGACATCGCACTTCTTCGAATCCAGGTACGTTACTCACCAGTGACACACTCAACGGTACGTGACGAGACACCCGATGGACCTTGTCGCTGTCCGATGGAAGGTGTGACGTATCGAACCAGGACTCGAAGTCGAAGGTAACCCGATAGGGGTTGTAGCGCATGCACTCGGGAACACGAATGTTTTCGTCGTCCAAACGCTGGAAGATCGTCGGCGTCGGACGGTAGACACCGCCGGGATAGATCTTTCGCAAGCCACCCTTACCCGTGCGCCCGTGTCTCTCTAGATGGTACGCGTCTTTCCATAACGAGTCACCACATTTCCTGCAACGATAACAGTGACAGTACATATTCACGTCTTGTATATAGGAAAAGTGTGTCTCGTACACATTGACGTACAAGGTGTCGGAATAGTGACACAAGGAACGAAGTACGAGCTCGGCAGTCGCCTTTCCGCCTTCTTCTTCTGTTGGTTCGATGAGGCTGTAGACGCACACCTTGATCTCAAAGGTGGTCTCGACGCGATAGAGGTCGTCCATCGTCACTCCGTCAAAGTCTTTCATAGACACTCCGTCTTGGTCGTACTTCTCGTAGAGTACCTTCACAGCGGGTTCCAGGTGACGTGGGTCACATCCGCGATGCAGAGCCAGACAGCGGAAGAGACACAGATTGTCGGTGTACTTCTTGTTGTTGTTGGCTTCTCTTTCCAGTCCGATGACGACAATGTTTTTCTTGATGTACCTGGAAAGTGTGATGTCCGCGCATCCTATGGGATGGTCTACGATATGGTTGACGAAGAAGGTAACATTCGTGACCACCTCGCATACCCATTGACTGTTCGGACGTTGATTGATAGCCAACTGCAACACGTCTGTTTCTCGGATACGTTCCAGAAATCCATCAAAGTCTTCGGCGTTGGTGATCAGACACGGTTCATCGAGGTAACGTCCGCAATAGTTGCATGACGAATGGAAGTATTTGTATCTATTTGTGATCTTGTTCCTCAACACAAACCCGTAACTAATGTTTATCTTAAAGGCGTGTGTCTGTTGGCGAAACATGATCTTCAGAGACGGTTCTAGAAGAGACGTGTCCGGTGTCGTCACCCTGTAATTGAAAGTGGATTGAACGGGTCCTCTGGTCACGTGGCTTTTGATGGTCAACCAGTGGTCTCGAACGACATCTCGCAGGTCCCTAGACAGATTGTCGGCCAAGGGGAGTCGCGGCAGAGGACATAAGGGATCGTCGTCTTCGTGTCTTTCACGTGGTCGCACTTCACGTCTCGCTCGCTTGGGTGGTTTCCTCCTCCTCCTCCTCACTTCTCGACTGCTACATACCTTGATATGTTGTAACAAGTGGTCACGTCTTCCGAATTCACGTGCGCAAGTCTCACAGCGGTGGGTATCGTTTTTCTGCGCGGGTACCCTACAATATGACGACTTCATGTGACGTAACAAGGTGTATCGTCTCGCGAACTCTTTTGAACATACCTGACATCGGTGGGTGGTTCTTTTGCATTCAGCAGATGGCGCCACTCGCGACGGTGCTTTGCTGTAGACATGATCGTCGTCGACTCGTGGTGACTGAACCGATGACGATGAATGACTTAGATGTATGTGACGTTGTAAATCGTCGTATGTATCGCTAACGATACCGCAGTGGCGATAAATGTGCTTCTTCATGACGCTGTATCCACCTACAACTGAAGGATGAAGGATCCTTGCCTATTTCTATATATCAGACAATATGGGACGTCGTGTAAACATTGTCTATTTCTATATATGGGACACTATGTGATGACGTCACTGTGCCTACGTATAAACCGATAACTATGTGTGTGTATGTGTGTGTGTGTGTGTGTGTGTGTGTATGTGTGTGTGTGTGTGTGTGTGTGTGTGTGTGTGTGCGTGTGCATCGTATACCGCAAAGTCACTCTTTGAAGCGAAAGAACAATGGACAACCGAGAAGGGTATTACATGTACCTTTATTTCTATGATACTAACAATTACAATATTCAAATCGAAAACTACTACTACTACTACTACTACTACTGCTACTATGTTAAGGTTACTATGGCAATTCGAGGCGCCTCTAACCCCAAACACCGTAGGGGCGCACTTCCTCTTTGTCACAGCACTTTCTATTCTACACAACTACATAGAATTTGTGTCAAAATCGATATGGTTATACAGTTCTCTACGAATAGAAGACGCCACGCCCTCAATGTGTTAATCCCGGATGATATTCTGGGCGATCTCATGGCAACATTGACGTACCGCTTGTTTCAGTGTACGCGGTGTTGATGCATATAGCGCATTCGACAAACGTGCTATGTCTCTCTGTAGACAGGTCATATACTCAAACGGTTCTCCATACCCTAAAGAAATGCAATCGAGGAAAGTTGTTCATATTATGTGTCCATCGGAGGATAGACCGAATGTCGATCTATCCGTCCGGAGGGCTTCGTGTTCCGATGTGACGTCGATGTCGTCGTCGTCGTCGTTGTTATCACATCTGATCTGTAACGGGATGTCAGGAGATGTTGTTGTTGTTGGTGGTGGTTGTGACGCGGTGACATCATCACACGACATGTCAAGAGTTGGTGACGTCGTGTGATGGCGTGACGTATGCTGCTGACGCTCATGTAAAACCATGAGGAGACAGCGACGTAATGGAACCTCGATACGGGCTCGACGCTGGATCTTTTTCTTTGGCGCCCACGTAATTTCCGCGTCGACGTCGTCGTCCATATAGGCGCTACGTATTCGCCCTAATTCACCACCGTCAAGACCATCATCCTGTTAAACACAATAAGAAGAAGAACAAGATTATATGATGATGATGATGATGATGAGAACACGTGACAGTTTTAGTTCTCGTCAGACGCCAGTGTTAACCCACAAGTGCGCAAGATGGCTTCGACACGTGGTATAGTATCACGTGCCCAAGCCGGAAAGTCCGCTTTATAACTCATATGTCTCACTGACCACTTCAAAGTGTCGTAGATCATGGCACTGCTAATTTTGTACATGTCATCTTCTTGGTCTTAAAAGGTACGATCCAGTCTTTTGGCTACGCGACGAATCAAGGCGTTGGCTGCAGTTGTGGTCAACAGGTACGAGACCTTCATTTCCTCCGTGAGCTCTTCTTCTTTTTTGAGACTACCTGTCACCGACGTCGCGGACGCGTCCTTCGCCTCATTCAGCAAGGATATACCTCGCGTACGCAGAGTCTCTTTCACTCGTGGGATGGTATACTCGCCCCATTCCGGTGTATACGATGCGTACGCGATTTCGTACAGTGCATCATGCAGACAATTCGGGATCTTGGTATAATCCAGGCTGTACAGTTACTTGTGAAGGCCTTCGTAGTGACGACACAGTGTTTTGGATGCGTCGAGCGTTGGAGATAGTCGCTATAAATACATCGTCGTCTATCATTTCCTCCGTGCGTTTTTGAATGGCATTGACCTTCGCTACACTCTCCTGTAAATCACTGCTACTACTGCAGTCGACAGCAAGATCATCATCGTCGTCACTAGACCACCTACACGACCCACATAAAATGACACTTGCCTCGTCATCGCTGATATCTGAATAACTCAGATATCGTTTCATCGTTTGCGATCCCTCAGCTGCTGGTGGTATAGATTTGACATCCTGGGTATCGTCCATGCAGGTGGACATGTGTTCAAACGATGACGACGCCGAATACAACATAGGAAATTACAGCATGGTCAATTCCGGTCACAAAACACCTTGCTGCAGTTACTGTTGAAACACTTCCAGTGCTGTCACGGAATAGTTCACGTAACCGCCTTTTGATGACTTTCTGATAGTCACCCTAGCTTGTTTGCCGTACAGGACGCTCAATACACGATAACGCTCTTCGTCTGTTTTCAGTGACATATAGTCATTGGCCGAGACATGATCTATAGCCCGTTGGGCTACGGCATCAAACGCCGTGACCCACAGTTCAGTGCCTTTTCGATCACTCAACAGGAAGCCCATGCAGTATTTATATACAGGGTACCTCTTCTGTCGCCCATGAACCGGACATGCTATGACGGTGTGGTGTCCTTTCGTTTCGATGAGGACTTTGCTGGTACAGATACGACACGATGGATAACATACATATTTCGGAGACAGAGCGCATGTTACAATATTCAGAGGACGATCAAATGCACAACAACCATCACTTACTGTTTCTAGGGTTGACAGGTCGATCGTGTCGGAGGTTGCGCTGGAGTTAGCGGTCGCCATCTTGTTGCTGTCTCACGAGGAATGCTTGAAGCTGTTCGAACAATGGAAAGCGATAGAGTGTTATGCCCTACTCGATTTAGCCTAGGTTTATATACACAAAGAAAGAGCCCAGTCATCGATCTTGTGACTGTAGGCGGATATTAGACGGACGTTAAAGATAAGATACTTCCCGGATCCAGTAATCTATTTTTACGGTGTTTTAACGAAGGGTCCCGGATCCAGTCACCTATTTTTACGGAGCATTTTCCGGTCTTAATGAAGCGTCCGGGATGCAGTCATCTATTTTTACTGTGCGTCTTCCTGTTTTTAACGAGGTAGTTTTTAGATGTATAGCGAAGACAAACATATCGCGTGGAGTCTCAAAGAAGCACGGTAAAAATAGATGATTGAATACGTCTTTTTAGTGCTGCTAAAGAAGTCGAAAAAGAAGACGAAGAACAAGAAGACGAAGTCGAAGAACAAGAGGATGATACGAAGTGGACGTAAGTGTTCTAATTATTATTATTATTATATTATTATATTATTATTATTATTATCATTATTATCAACACGGTGTCTGGTTATAGTGTCTTTGTTTTTAATAGCTCTCCTGTGTGTAACATTTAACGTCTCATTCGTATAGTTTTATATAGTTTTCACAGGTTTGATATATACCTTCCAGAGAAGAAGACCTTTGCATTGAACACGAATATCACTTCTATGATGTCCTCCAGGAACTCCTGGCTACAAGACCGCATGTTTCTCCACCTTTAGCATGGTACGATGATTCCCCGGAGCCAATCGACAACGGGGATAAGGAAGCGTATTGGACATGTTATGCACAGGATATCGTTGAGGGATTTTCCTGTAAAGATGAGTAAATAAAACAACGTTTTCTACTTTCATGATATGTTGTTGGGTTATTATTATTATTATTATTATCATTATTACTTTCATAATCATTCTTTCAAGTATACAGAAGATATATCATACCTCTATGACTCCCTGACAGGTCATATGACAGGCGCCATCTTGGTATTTCTCCATAAGTACTCCAGTTTCATCACATGATGAGACTATTTCCACTTCTATATACTAGATACCGCTAGGAGTGGGTTAGATCCACTTCTTACCGTTAGGAGAGGGTCAGGCGACAGGAAGTGCACCATGGAAAAGGAACTGCATCATCATAAAACAGGCGCCATCTTAGAATTTAGCCATGGGAGCACATGCACCCTCCAGATTGAAGCCCTTCCAACTAGTGGAAACGGATGTAGTGCATCAAAACGTGATGGCATTGCAGTTCCTGACCTCAGAAGCAGTCGCCCTACCAGCCATTACGTCATTTGTTTGCTCCCTGTTTGGGTTTCAGTGCACCGACGTCAACGAAGCGAGATATAGAGCCTCCATAAGGTTGAGTGGTGGGAGTGAGAAGGAGCCACTGGCCAAGATCCGGACAATCAACTGTGCATCTCTCTCCCGTGTTGCAAGACCTTTTACCAGCAGACGATGACAGTGACGAGAGCGACGAAGATATCTAAACACTAGTCCTGTGTATGTCGCGTCTGTACTGGTGATAGACCTTTTACAAAATGCATTAATTTTAATCTAAAAACGAGGCCAACCTAACATCTCCTTTCGCGTCTCTATCGTCTCTTATTTGAGCAACATGGTTTAATGTTGTTTTCCTTGTTGCTTCTCCGATTCCAGGAAAGAAAACACTTTATAATTATATTATTCCCAAAGGATATTGATATTCAAAAGGTGTGGCTTAAAAAGATTAAAGAGATCCCGGTACAAACTTCCAGACATGTGTCTTGTAGGGATCATTGTTTAGTAACGTTGCGTGTCCTAAGTTCGTACATCGTTCAATTCAGTGTCCCCTTAATATTGCTTCGTGTTTTATCTTCTGTTTGATTGCTCCGTTGAACATATCTGTTGAGCATGCAGCTACAATAGGCAATAAACCCGGCTAGTATGATATATTTGTTTTTATAAACTATTATATTTGAGAAAACCAACACAATACCTGATTACAACAGAATTTCACGATGGACGAACTTGGGAGACTGTACTATACATACTTACCCTGCATGATGTGGTCATTAACATTGTCCCATGTCCCACCACTGGTAACTGTCCCAACGAAGGTATATATATATATATATATATATATATATATATATATATATATATATATATATATATATATCACCACAGGTAATTTTCCCCTATTCCACCACAGGAAACTGTCCTACCAAAGGTGATATTCCCACTACAGATAACTTTCCCTTGTACCACCACCGGTAGCTCTCCCTGTCCATCACAAATAACTGTCCCATCTCCCACTACAGGTAGTTGTCCCCAGTCTCTCCGCAGGAAACTGTTCCACAAGATGTAACTTCCCCCTCTAATATTACATGTAACTGCCCCCTGTCCAACTACAGGTAACTGTCCCACCAGAGGGAACTGCCCCCTCCTACTGCAAGAATATATTTAAACAGTCATCCTGTCGCGTCTGTACCGACGATAGTGTGCTGAAGATATATGAAAAGTTACTGTGTCACGTCTGTACTGATGATGTGTGTAGTAAATATATAATATTAACAATTATCCTGTCGCGTTTGTATGTACTGATAAACAGAGTCAACAGTTCCATTAAAAAAACGCAGATATGCTTGCGTTTTACGGGTAATATAATGTAGATATGTAAGAACGGTATTGCCTAAAAAGTTGGCAAATCTGTTTTTATAATGGGTGTGCACTTAGTAAATAGTGAATAGTCCCACTGATCGACAATCACTCAGTCACGACATGGTGGACGCCCAAGAAATACTCTACGCATAATTGGCAATTCATCTTTCCTTCAAACTTTCGTACAAAACAGTATTTTGGCTGCGCATGAGCGAAGTTAAACCTGATAACACAGGCTATGCGCCAAATGTTGCTACACGTCCTGAGCTTAGCATTTCTAGCTGAAAAACTATTATTTATGTTACATAGAGATATTGAGTTCCTCGATTACATTATACCATTGTTTTATAGCCACATGGTTTGAGTGGCTCACTTAAAACTACCGATACATGTCACAGATGGTGTTGGCAGGCGCTGTTTTTATTAACATTTCGGTTGTGGGAAGAGGTCGAGTTTCGATCATCTTTTAGTTATTATCGTTCTTTATGGTGTAATTGAGTAATTGAAACAAGGATTATAACAATTCAGTCGTTATATGATTAAATTACAACACAGGTGATCATGCCTACTTGACGTCATTAAGAGCGTGCGTGTGCTCTCTTTCTCTCCTTCTCTCCCTCCCTCTCTCTCGCTCTCTCTCCCTCTATATCTCCCTCCCTCTCTCTCTCTCTTTCTCTCTCACCCTCTCCCTCTCCATCTCCCTCTCTCTCTCCCTCTCCTTTTCCCTCTCCCTCTCTCTCTCCCTCTCTCTCTCTCTCCCTCTCACTCTCTCTCTCTCTCCCTCTCCCTCTCCTTCTCCCTCTCCCCCTCCCTCTCTCACTTCCTCTCCCCCTCTCTCTGTCTCTCCATCTGTGAGTGTGTGTGTATGTGTGTGTGTGTGTGTGTGTGTGTGTGTGTGAGTGTGTGTGTGTGTGTGTGTGTGTGTGTGTGTGTGTGTGTGTGTGTGTGTGTGTATGTGTGGTGAGTGTGTGTTGTGTGTTGTATATGGTGTATTGTTGTAAGTGCGTATGTATATGTGGATGTGTTTGCGTCTGTGTGTTTGTTTGCGTCTGTGCGCGCGGGCGTGTGTGTTGTGTGGTGTGTGTTGTATGTGGTGTATTTGTAAGTGCGCATGTATGTGTGGATATGTTTGCGTGTGTGTGTGTGTGTGTGTATTTGTGAGTGAGCGTGTAGGTGTGTCTGAGCGTTTACGTGTGCGTGTGTATGTGAAATGTTTGTGTGCGTGCGTGTGTGTGAGTGTGTGTGTGAGTGAGTGTGTATGTGTTTGTTCATAATGCAGAGGGCCCCACATGTTCACGTTGGGGCTCATAATGCAGAAGGTTACATTTCTAACTTGAAGAACAATGAAGTGGGTGTGAGATTGGTGGACCATGTGGTTTCGTCTTATAGTCTTTCATCTTATATACAAACAAGTTAAACAAATGTATGAACAAAGGACGTGTTGGGGTGCGTTTTCAAAACAAAGTGGGACACATTTGGTCTGTGGAGATTAGTCCCATTTTGTTGCCTGATTAAGCCTAATTTACACACAATTGTGTTCATAAAAGCCAACACGCAGTGATAGTATGTTGTTAATATAACTGAATTATTTACCATGAAACCCTTCGCCGTGTGCGCAGTTGTTTTGAACATATTCATATTAATGTAATAAACAAGGCACCGAGGAATGTGGGTGTGTCCAAGTTATTTTTCAGAATAAAAAGTTAAACTCTGACATTTACAATCTGGTTTTCACTCAATTAATACATTATATTGATCTGATCTGGTGTGCAAAAGTTCCATAATTGATCATAAACATAATTAAGTTAGTAAATTAACAAACCTTTATAAAAACATGCCCAGTAAATAGAAGATGATAACAATTATTGTCCTCTTGTGGAATTTGAATTAAATTCTAGGTGTCAAACAGTCAAGTACCATATCGTGTACACTACACTGACTCCAGGAAACACAAACTTGACAGTCGGTAGTAAACTTAATTCAGCATACTAAAAATTAAATGCCGCAACTTTTGTTCACTTTTTAACACAGTTATGATGATAAATAATGAATTATTTTATATGGTATAACTTATGTGCTCATAATTGTTAAACCATCGCCACCCTGTTCATTCACCAATATTTTGTCTGCATCTGCCACCTCTGACTCTGAGTGAGTACAATTAGGAATCATAATTTTACGTTTGGTGTAAAATTGGCTTCTTGTGTATTTGTTACCCCCATGCGGAGACCCTGGGATAGTGAGAAGTCCTTCTGCATGGCTAATTAGATGCAATGGTCCTTAGACACACACATTCTTCTACAATCACTAACGATCACTTAATAGATAAGTGTACTCCCTTTAACAAATCAGGCTTTCTTGGCATTCCTTTTCATTCTTGAACACTATGAATGAATGAACTTTATTTCGGTTACAAGTACAAATTAGTGAACACATGTACAATGGATTATAAAAACAGAAAAAAAGAATATTGCAACCTTGAAGATCCTCTAGAAACCCCTAAGGGCTTATAGCGAGGACCATTAGAAATAATAATTTAAAAAAAGTTTCCTTGTTCTATAAATTAAAGCATAAACGTAGAACAGTAAGTTCTTCTGGAACAATACATAAATAGAACACTTTGACTATTGATTAAATTGCACTCATTATAACATAATAATATATAAAGAATAAATTAACAATGATTTGTGTTAAGCCAGACGAGTTTGTCTACCAGGTTTGCAGCTTCTAAGAAATACATTTGTTACATATTTTAAGTTGTTGATTGAGAATAGCCTCTTTGAAAGTCGGTAGTTACTTTAATTAGCATCATAAAAAATGTAAAGCTGCAGCACTCGTTTACCTTTCAAACTTCTGATGAGAAATAATGATTTATTTTATATGGCTTAATTTATGTGCTCATAATTGTTAAATCATCGTCATCCCGTTCATTCACCAGTATTTTGTCTGCATCTGTCACCTCTGAGTGATTACAATTAGGACTCATAATGTTACGTTTGTTGTAAAACTGGCTTATTGTGTATTTGTTTCCCCACGCGTTTACATAACATGAGACCCTGGGATAGTGTGAAGTCCTTCTCCATTAGATGCAATGGTCCTTTGACACGCATTCCTCTAATGACTGCCCTTTTATCACATGACATTGGGAACAGTCCCTCGGCCAGGCTCCCATACATTCAGTGACAATCACGTGATAGAAAACGGATCTCCCTTTATCATCTGCACAAATCAGGCTTTCTTGCCATTTCTTGTAATGCTTGAACACTATCCAGCAGCTTTTAGGAGGGGAGTTAACGATTTTGAGAAACATGGATAACAATTAGTGAGTGACATTTTAAAGATACAATTTTGAGGGGGGTTCACATTTTCGAGAAAGGGGGTTCACAAAAAGGGGGTTCACGTGAACCCCCTGGCTACGGGCCTGTGCGTGTGTGTGGTGTGAGTGGTGTGAGTGGTGTGTGTGGTGTGTGTGGTGTGTGTGGTGTGTGTGGTGTGTGTGGTGTGTGTGGTGTGTGTGGTGTGTGTGGTGTGTGTGGTGTGTGTGGTGTGTGTGGTGTGTGTGGTGTGTTTGGTGTGTGTGGTGTGTGTGGTGTGTGTGGTGTGTGTGGTGTGTGTGGTGTGTGTGGTGTGTGTGGTGTGTGTGGTGTGTGTGGTGTGTGTGGTGTGTGTGGTGTGTGTGGTGTGTGTGGTGTGTGTGGTGTGTGTGGTGTGTGTGGTGTGTGTGGTGTGTGTGGTGTGTGTGGTGTGTGTGGTGTGTGTGGTGTGTGTCTTTGTGTGTATCTTTGTGTGTGTCTGTGTGACTGTATATCTGTGTGACTGTGTGAATGGGTATGTATATTGATGTATGGTGTGTTTATGTGTACATATATCGGTATGTGGTGTGTAGGTAACACGCGGTATGTAACTGTGTATATATGTATGTACGTATATATGCATGTATGCGTGTATGCGTGTATGCGTGTATGCGTGCATACGTGCATGCGTGCATGCGTTTATGTATGTGTAGTACATTGTAGTAATATGTTATTAGAATCTACATGAAAATATGTGTAATACATTCATGCAGTAGTCACTAATTAGCCCATTTGTCGATTATTGCTGATCTGATGAACTGTTGATCTGCAGCTTAAATTACGCATGAATTAACGTGAATACTCTTTCCCCTAGAACCGTACCAGTTTCCCCAGTTTCATACGTGAATGAACCCGTGAATTCACGTGATTGCTCGTTCCCCTGGAACCGTACCATTTTCCCCAGTTTCACACGTGAATGACCCTTGAATTCACGTGATTACTCGTTCCCCTGAAACCGTACAAGTTTCCCCAGTTTCACACGTGAATTAACCCGTGAATTCACGTGATTGCTCGTTCCCCTGGAACCGTATCAGTTTCCCCAATTTCACACGTGAATTAACCCGTGAATTCACGTGATTACTCGTTCCCCTGGAACCGTACCAGTTTCCCCAGTTTCACACGTGAATTAACCAGGGAATTCACGTGATTGCTCGTTCCCCTGGAACCGTACCAGTTTCCCCAGTTTCACACGTGAATGACTCGTGAATTCACGTGATTACTCGTTCCCCTGAAACCGTACAAGTTTCCCCAGTTTCACACGTGAATTAACCCGTGAATTCACGTGATTGCTCGTTCCTTTGGAACCGTACCAATTTCCCCAGTATTTGCACATACCATTCAGTACCACTGGACCATTCAATGATAAATCATGATTCAATGGTATTTGAACATATCATTCAATACCATTCAATGACATATCAGTATGTCTCAGTGGTACTCTCAATGATATTTGAATATATCATTCAGTACCACTGGACCATTCAATGATAAATCAGGTTTCAGTGGTACTCTCAATGGTATTTGAACATATCATTTAATACCAATCAATAATAAATCAGTATGTTTCATTGGTACTTTCAATGGTATTTGAACATATACCATTAACATCAGTACCACTGGACCATTCAATGACATATCAGGTTTCAGTGGTACTCTCAATGGTAATTGAACATATATCATTCAATACCATTCTCAGTGGTACTCTTAATTGTATCTGAAAATATAATTTAGTACCATTAGGACTCACAATGGTATTTGAAAATACCACTCAATATCACAGGACCATTCAATGATAAATAAGTAGGTGCAGTGGTAATTATTGGTATTTGAAAAGTACCATTCATTACTTTGTACCACTAATTTTGACGCTCGTTTCGACCCAAAAGCTATCCTTGTAAACATGCTCTGAATGCATGGAAAGGGTCGACCGGATGCGACTATGGGTCATATGTGACGTCACACATCTCGGCATCCCGAAAAGCGCGTCAAAAATATGCATATTCGAAAATGTCCGGATGCACAGCATTAAATGTGGAATTTCTAATTAATTGATTTTGCTTGGCTTGGTGAACATGGAAATTGATAGCAGGATGTAATATAAAGGAATTCAAGCCATAGATGTTTTTATTCTCTTTATGCCTATGACATTTTAAACTGATTGTGATAATTATATTACAAATAAAATAATGGCCTCACAGCATAAAATATGGAATTTCTAATTAGTTGATTTTGTTTGGCCTGGTGGACATGGAAACTGATAGCAGGATGTAATATAATAGGAATTCAAGCCATAGATGTTTTTATTCTCTTTATGCCTATGACATTTAAAACTAATTGTGATGATTATATTACAAATAAAATAATGGCCTCTTGAAGTTTTTGCTTTGTACAATACACACACATACCAACACTTACATGTTCTAGCTATGAATAAAAAAATTAACTGTTGCAGAAGCCATCACAAGCAACTTAAACATAACGTATATAAAAATTATATAATAGATTGACAGTTAATTTACAGTAAATAACATGAATTTATTGATGACCTACCTTTTTAATAATCTATGTTTTCATAACAAGCCAGTTTGATAAAAAAAAAAAAAATCTGCATTGGGAAATGGGATATCTCTGGAGGTAATTATGCTATACACAAATAAGGTTTTCAGTGTTGCATTCAGCAGACACAGCTGTGTAAAATGATCAGACAATTTTAAAATCATCAATAGTTTGAAAGAGATAAGCAAATTTGTTGCAAAAAACAAGTTTTTTTTGCACTTTACCAACAAATTATTTTAAAAATAAAACACAGGAAAATGATATGATCCTCTCACAATAGAATGTATACAGAACTTGGATATTAAAGAATCATAATTATATATATGTGTTCCAAAAAGAATGGCAGTGTTTCCAAATGTGCTGATGTTGGCTCAAAATGGTGGCCAATTTGTTTGTTACCATGGAAGCAGGGGTTTCGCCTGAACAAAGTTCAATATATTTTTACCCAGTATGATCCATTCCATACTTTGGGCAGACAAAATTGCACAATTTCCACAAATAAAAAAATAATCCTATCTACCTGTTGTGTCTGGCCTTATCATATGGCATGTCAATAAACATTGTAAAGATGGTCAATTTTAAAGGGAAGTGAGAAAGCAGATGCTGTTTGACTGTAAAAAAATCAGTTTGGCTCTTGATATCAAACATCATGATTTTGTATTATTAAGACATTCCAATATTATATCAAAGTTTTCATTTACACTGTAACGATGAAGCGTATAATTGAGTTTCGATATATCGCGCGTTGCCCTGAAACCTTACATATGTACAGGATACATTATATGATATAATATTCAATAATTCACAATGCATACACACACACACACACACACACACTATACCATTGAATATACTATATCATTGAATGATATTGAATGATATGTTCAAATACCATTGAAACTTAATTTATCATTGAATAGTCCAGTGGTACTGAATTGTATGTGCAAATACTATTGAGAGTACCACTGAGACATACTGATTTATCATTGAATGATATTGAATGATATGTGCAAATACCATTGAAACAGAATTTATCATTGAATGGCCCAGTGGTACTGAATGGTATGTGCAAATACCATTGAGAGTACCACCGAGACACTGATTTATCCTTGAATGGTATTGAATGATATTTTCAAATACCATTGAGAGTACCATTGAGACACTGATTTATCACTGAATGGTCCAATGGTACTGAATGGTATATTCAAATATTATTGAAAATACCACTGAATCCTACTGGTTTACCATTGAATGGTCCAATGGTACCGAATGGTATTCAATGGTATTCAATGGTATACCATTGACTCTTTTTTGTAAGGGGAGGGGCAGGGATGGTTGAGGACTGACGAAGGAGTGTTGGGACCGGTGTGGTCCCGCAGTCCTGTCCTGCCAACCTCGCTGGTTGATATCCTGTATACTGGTGATCGTGAAGAGGAGGTGGAGGAGGAAGAGGAACAAGAGGACGAGTTTGACTTTGACGGTTTCATTGAAAGCGATGATGAGTGATGGATCTGATAGTAGAGAACCCTTCCCTTGCAATGTTGGAAGATATCTTCTGTTCCGTTTTTACCTATTTCAATAAATACGTTAATACATTAATTTAGTGGAATTTCTGTATTCAAGACACCTCAAATTGACCCTCTAGCACGTGACCTTGACCAGTGATCGCAAAAAATAAAAGTTTTGAAATTATAGCCCTCACAAACCCCTCAAAAACCCTCTCTCAACTGATCTGCAATATATTTTTTAATCGATTTTTCGGTAATGGCGGCACGAATTTGTATACTAGTATGCCACGGACACTTGTGGTCACTTTAAGAATAGTTTTATTATTATCTTTGACCCTCAAAACATGTGTCTAGACACCTTATTTGTTCAGTTATCTACAATAGTGGCTGATATATATTGAAACATAGATTTTTCGATTTATTTCGGTAATGGCGTCACTGATTTGCATAAATATTATACGTGGGACATCCGAACGACTTTTTAACATAGCTCATCGTTTTCTACGCATTTTTTCCGATCTAGATACGCCGATTAGAAGTTGATTTCCGGGGGATGCACGATACCCCCTCTTCCGACCAGACTACACCTGTCAAACTGGTTCAAAACTCTTGAAAATAGGCAGAATACGTGTATTAACATTAATACACGTGAATGCACGTACTGATGCAGCCGTACCAGTTATGCGTGGCGACAACATCTTGAGTGACGTCGTGTAATTGGCCACCGGGGCGCCGCTGCGGATGCGCCTTATAAACGCTTTCACGCAATTAGGACACATATTCATCGTTTCGAACCGTGACAGTGGTGGCCTCTTCCTCGCTGGAAGTCGTACTGTGTGATTTGTGTCACAAGCTGAGGTGTCATGAAAACTGCCGCATTGTTCGGGTAGGTCACGAAAACGTGATATTTATTTGATTTATTTATACATCAGCATTCGAATACGTCTTTTAAAGTGTATAATTATTGTTAATAACAATATGTGAGGTATTCCCACGAAATCAGTCGGATGTCGCAGATTCTACTTACGCTGTACGGACCAATTAACGAGTATGGGTCGGTATGGTTAGACACTTCAACAAAAAATTAAAAATCATGCTAGCTAGCTTATGGATAAATATTTGCTTTAAAATGTCATAACTTTTTTATTAATACATATATTTAAATACTGTTTTCAGGTTTTTCAAACACATTAACTAATGTAATACATTTACGATATTTAATATTTTTAGTAATAATTATAACCAAATTAATACAATTAATTAGTTAATTTTAGTAATGTAGCATGCAAACTCAACAGACCAACACATTCCAATTAAAGGCCATAATGCCCATGATTATGAAGATATTTATACATATTAATTATGCAATGTGTATAACAACATTAATGTTGGTAATAAATAGGCATTAACAAATAATTTAATAATAATTTAATTAGTCAATATTGGGTAATTAGCACGCGATCTCAACAGATCGACCGACATATTTCTGTAAAAGGCCATAATGTCAATGATTATGAAGATATTTGTATAATTTGTGCAAACAGTAAATCACATTAATTATGGTAATAAATATATACATTAACCAGTCATTTAACATTAATTTAATTAATAAGATAATATTGACTAATATTAGCACGCTAACGACTGACCGCTACATTTCGATGAAAGGCTGGAACGTCCATAATTATGAAGACAGTTATATAATTTATGCAATGTTTACAACCACATTACGTTATTTACATTATAATAAATATACATTATCCAGTCATATAGCATTAACAGTAACTTTATTAATAAGTAAATATTGGCTAAATAGCACACAAACTCAACATATCAATACATGACAATGAAATACAATATTCATACTCCTAGTTCACTGTGTCTATGTGTGACTGTGTCATGACAGGTTGGATGAATGCTGCCGGCTCTGTACACACCAGTAATCAATTGTTACTGCTTCATAATGTAAATATACACATGGCCATTGGCTTGAGCTCTTGATAACTTGTTCAACTTATAATAATATCCAAGCACCTACTGTTTCAGATGGGTTATCAGCAAGTCATCCAAGGTCTCACATTAGCACAAATGTCTTAACTAATGTGTCACAATCGGCATATAGGCAGTTTCGTTCAACAGAGACTGCCCTCTTAAAGGTTCATGATATAATAATAATTGCTTTATTCACAGACTCCATGCAACATACAAGTACATTATCATGGTTCTACAGTTGTGTTATAAACAATAGTTACAATGTAGAGAATGAAAAATCACCCGTCAACAAAATGTATATACAGGGAATTGAACCAGTATTTCCATATTGTAGACATGTATTTCACATCACTATTAATAATGCTACGAATCAATATGTTTTTTGAGAACTGCAGTCGGTATATAAACCTATATGTCAAATTTCTAATAACAGCAGCACAGTTAGGTAAATTATTGTTAACAAACATTTCACTAGCACTACAGTATCTGTCATAGCCTAACACAATTCGAAATGTATTGTTGTAAGAGACATACAATTTCCTGATAGCATAATTATGAAAATTCCACCATAGATGGGCAGTATACATAGGTGAGCAAAAAGTAGTAAACAATGTCTTCTTTACATCATTTGAACACATTGAAATTTTCTTATGATCATGTTGCCTTGTGCATACAACTGGCGACATTATCTAGATATTTCTTTGTCATCTAGCATACTATTTGAAATGATTTTACAGATTTTACAGATTCTACCTCACACAGTTTGTCGTTACCAAGCATAAAACTTTGACATTTAACATTCTTACAACTCTTGTTTCTAATTATCATGACAATATTCTTTTTGGCATTGTACCTTATGTCATGAGATAATCCATATTGATCACAAACGGTGAGAATGGCCTGTAATCCCCTGCTGGACGGACAAAATACTACAAAATCATCAGCATACATAATATTATTTACACAATTATATCCTACATAACATCCTACATTGCAACCATTAAGTACAGTGGATAAACCATACACGCAAACACTGAACAAATAGGGGGATAAAATACCTCCTTGTCTAACTCCATTACTTACATAAATACTGTCAGACACATGACTACCCCATCTTACACACATCTGTTGGTTCGCATACCAAAACACTAGAATTCTAACAATGTAACCAGGACAGTATGGTTTACACGGTCAAAAGCCTTAGATACATCAAGAAAACACATAAACAAACAGCTATTTAAGGCTTGATATTTAGCAATAACCTCTTTTAGTACATAAATGCACATGTCATTGCCATGCTTCTTTTAAAAACCAAACTGGTTGTCACTGGTTGTTAAAAAGTTATCCATTCTGCTGAGCAAGATTTTGTCAAAACAATTTTGACATAACACTTGCCAGTGCTATTGGCCTGTAGTTGTCTTTACTGTTTATCTTGCCGGATTTATCCTTGATTATGGGCACTTATATAACAGAAATCATAGAACTTGGCAGTACGCCAAGCACCAACAGACCTATGAAGCATATTGACAGTAAAGGCAGTATGCGTTCACTGCAGTACTTCAGGTGTTCTGCATACACACCATCAAGGCCACAACTATTGTTACAGTCAAGGTTTCTTATAGCATCTTTGACTTCTTCAGGTAACACTTTAATGCTGCTCTCATAACTACCATCAAATGCTAGAGTTTTGGCACTACTGTTATTTACACAATTAAATAAGTCATGAAAGTGTTGAATCCACATATTCACAATAGCTTCTTCACAACTTTTACCATTTATATTAGTTGGCAAGGGGATTTTACTATTGTTAATAGTTCTGATCTCCTTCAAAAATTTATCATTTACGCCTCAACTCATGTTCATGTTTTTTAATAAACCTTATTGCATATTTGCATCTAGCATCAGCTTTCTTTTTTAACTCAAAAACAAGACCTTGTCTAGGTTTACATATACTGTCCCATAGTTGGAAAGCTTCATAAGCAGCTTCATGGATGGGTGCCACATAATCAGTCCACCCAGGCCGACATGTATAGTTTCTTTGTTTGTGAGTAGACAAACAGCCACTAGCATCAGTTAAACACCTGGTTATATTATCATACATGTTATTAAGTACTTTGTGGTGAGACTCATAATTGCAGTTGACGTCAGTACATATAATAGCATCAATAGGTAATACAATGTTTTCAGTTCAGTATCAGTCTGTCTACAGTAATTATCAATGGAACTTTTGTCAAGTGTTGACCAATTAAGACTTGACTGAGTGTTATTGTTAGTACCGGGTACTACATGACCTTCCAAATGACGAATAAATGTCGGCGTTATAATCCCCTACCACCAGTACACAAGTAGTTTCTAAATCTTCTATAAAAAGATATTAATGTGCCAAGTTTTATATATATATTCATCATTGTTTTGATAACTTTCATATGGCATGTAAACACACACAATTCGACACCAACAACCCAGTTAAGGTCAAACTTTAGAGGGGTGATGCCTGCTTCAAGGTCAAGTTTCCACCTCACATGGTCTGTTTACGTGGTAGATTTGCCGTTAAATTGTTAATTTATAGCAGTATTTTAAGTCTACGCGCATTTACTATGACATAGTATAAGTATGTCGTTGACTACCGGTAGCAGCGACGAAATAGCCTCAGCTCGGCTGCTGAATCGACCAAGCCGCTTCGGTCGGGGGCTGACACTGACAGAAGTTGGCGGTGGCGATAACAGTGGAGTGGGAGTGGCGCGGATCTAGATTGTTTTTTAAATGCTTATTTCTCGCCAAGTGATGCTGAAGACTCGCCGGATTCAGATATAGAAATATCCTAAAATGAGAGCGACGATGACAATTTCGATTTGCATGTGACGGACGCAACGGTGGCCCTTGACCAAGCAGCAACCGACCCGGCTGTCATTGTTGTTGACTGCCCTTCGACTTCGACCGAGTTCTCCAAAGCGACTGCATTTTCGTAAGTATGCTTTGCCTTTAGTAAGTGTTTAACAAAAAATTAGTTTTAATGAATTATATGCTCATCTCTGGAATAACATTTAATTTAATTTAGCTCCAAACGTAAGGCCTGTCAGTTGTATTGATGACACGAGCTATAATCTGTCGGGTAAATTTGTAATGTTAGTTAGGGTACTTGTCATGCTAGTTTATGGCCTAAAACAATGCTTATGATTTGTGTTTTTCCTCAATTGCAAGTGCAAGCAAGAATGCAGATTGCAGATTTGACATCTGGTGAGTAACAGTCTTATCTGTCATTGATTCATTTTTAAAGCCACTTCTAAATTGTGAATATAATTATTACAATTTAGGCAGCCAGATGCTGACAAGTCGGCGAAGATTCGGCAACAGGAGGAACACCTGCGTGTTGTACAGATGGAGCAATGCCTGTACAACACCATCCCGAAAGCCGCCAAGGACACAGCTGCAACCCATGGTCTACACCAGCTGAGTGCAAACAAACCCTGTAGTCGAAGCATGGTAATGCTGCAGTATAGCTTTGACTATGCTCAACAAGTGCACCTGCCCAGCAACCCCATGCAACCTGGACCTTTGTACTTTCTCGTGCCAAGGAAGTGTGGCCTGTTTGGTGTGTGCTGCGAAGCCATACCAAAACAGGTCAACTTCCTCCTCATAGACGAGGCCCACCTTGTGTCGAAGGGGTCTAATGCTGTCATTTCATTCCTCGACTTCTTCTTCACAAGGTATGGCCTGGGAGAGACCGATTCCAGCCTACATTGCGACAACTGCGCGGGGCAGAACAAGAATCGGTACATGTTGTGATACTGTACCTGGAGAGTGCTGACCGCCCAACGCAGGTCCATCTCCCTCCACTGTCTTGTTGCAGGGCACAACAAATTTGCCCCCGACTGGTGCTTTGGTCTGCTGAAGCAGGCTTTCCGGCGCCACGATGTCTCCTGCCTCGCAGACTTGGAGACAGTTGTCAACAATAGTGCTGAAGTCAACGAAGCTCAGCTCGTCGGACGAGAGGATGGTGAGAGGCTCGTTGCGGTCCACGACTGGCAGGCCCACCTTGGCGGCAACTTCAAGTCTCTGCCTGGCATGAAGCAATACCACCACTTCCGCTTCCATGCAGACTCGCGGGGCGTCTGTTTTGTGAAGCGGACGGCAGACGGTGAGGAAATGGCGGTCAATCTGTTGACAACCAAACTTGAGGCGGTCCCCAGAAACAAACCAGCGGTCCTACTGCCAACAGGTTTGGACAGCAAGTGACAGTGGTACCTATACCGGCAGATACGACAGTTCTGCCGAGAGGACACACAGGACGTAATGTGTCCACATCCTGCTGTGCTTGAGGTGTCGGTGGAGGAGGCTGCTGTGCCGACGGCCGGCACGAAACGCAGCCATAGTGCTCAGAGTCAGACTCCAGTGTCGAGTCTGTGGTCATTGTGGGTCAGCATGGTCGAGGTCGTGGGCGAGATCTCGGATCCTCTCGCAGTAAACCTGTGCGAGGCCGTGGCCGTGGCCGACCACAGCGTGTATAAGAAAACAGACGCAGCCCATGCCTACTGAAGCCTGTGTAGCAGCACAAATTGTGTGCAAGTAAGCCGGTACATCACAGCGCCCCCTAGCGGATTTAACTAATTTATGATTCGTTAATAAATTAACAGTTACGTAAACTTGTTGCTCTTGCCAATAATAACTTGTTTACTAAATTCAATTGTGTGTTATGATTTTAGATGAATTTGAGTAATAGGTTCCCATATTGCAATTGTGGTGTAATACATGTAGATAATGTAATGTACTATTTAATTAGATTTGTTAAGATAATACATAAAAAAACTTGTACACATGTAGCAGCACGTCTTCTTACCACAGTCCAAATTTGGTGACTGTAGCCCATAGGAAAATGCATGTATCCAAGGTGTTTGTATTAAAATGTATAGCTATACTTTAAATGCGGTTGTCACAGTTTGAGCATTTTCAACAAAATATTTCATATAATATAGTTCAAAGTATCGTATCTTCGCCAATATTTTAGTGATGACAGTTTGTTATATATCAAATGAAAAAGAATTATACCGACTTTCTGGTGTTATCAATATCTAATTTTTTTGTTTTAACGACATGTGACTGATTTTGTGGGAATGCTCACACATGAGCATTGACGAACTATATTATAGTTCATCAATGCGCATGTGTGAGCGTATTGGTTTCTGTAGAGAAATTATTATTTATGCATCTCAAACAATCAGGACAACCGACGTCGTATAATTATTATCACGCGGAATTTACCATTATGTTTTACTCAAACAAATGACGAATATGACATTTGATGTTTAAACCCCTTTCATCACATTAAGTTTATAACAACATAATATTTAAGTAAACAGTTGCACATAATTTGTGTACACGTGTGTGCGTGCGTGCATGTGTATGTGAGTGTGTGCGGGTGTGTGTGCCTGCATGCGTGTGTGCATGCGTGTGTGCATGCATGTTGCGTGTAAGAAAGCATAATGCAAATGTACGTATATATATACACGTAACTTCACACTAACAGATTCATTACTGTCATTATCATCTTAGTCACATCAATTTGAATGAGTTCCACTTAAGCTAAAACCTACAAACAATGCGATAAATTCATTGTTCCGTGTGTGCCACAGAGTTGTGTTGCTGCTATGGGGAGTGACGGCGTCAACATCCAAGGGCGGTAAGTAAAGAGGTAAAGGTCATTGTTCTAAGCAAGGGATGCATATATAAAAAGGAGGTATTTTGACAGAAGTCAAAAACAACAAAATATGCTATTCTGAAAAAGAAGAATTACATTTCAACGTGTAATGTACCTGACATACAACGGTTGTCAGTTGTTGTATGTACAGAAAATTAACTATTTACAAGGAGGAACCGATGGACCGACCGACTGACCGACCGAACCACAAGACTTTCTTCTTGTTCATCCGCAGTGTCTGTCTTGTCACGCGGACTGCTAAGCAAAATCCTGAGGAAAATGCCGTCTTTCGTCGACCGCGCCAAGCGCTTGCTTAAGGACACACTACACAAGGAATCTTTGCAAGCCTATTCCATGAGACATAGCGGTAAGAATTATAAGTGTGACCCTGTCGGTCCCATGTCAGAACATGTCAATTGAGAGAACAGTCGTCGATGATCCAATCGAAACTTGGAATGTTGAGATTACAGTAGTTCTCTGTGGACATATTATCTGTAAAAATGACTCAGTTGTAGCTTGTTTTAAGAGATTCATCGTAGCAGATGAAGTTGGTGTCGTCTGTACGATCGTTTGTTAAAGAATGCCGTGTTGCAAGGAACCACTAAATGACGACGCATTTGTGTTATCATCACAACAGTCATGTGTTGACCTTCTTGTAAGATAGTGAGATGATCGTTGTCAAACAGTCACTCCAGTCGCTGATAGTCACAGTTACCATGGATTCGTGGTGCAGGCCTATGTCAAAATGTAATACATTTTTTACTGGCGCCGGAATGAAATTAATATAGGGTGGGCTAAGCCGGAGCTTTAACATCACTCCGCTGTCTTATGATGACATCGGAAGACGGAGACGTGTGGGTGGGGTGGGGTGATATTGAATATTTCTGTCGCGGTGGCGTTCAAATATTTGAATCTCACCAAAACCTCCAACTGCACCCCCTCGAAACTGACAAAAAATGTCCACCTGTATCTGCCTAAAAGCTCTTGAAAACAGGTCTAATTGCACCCACCTCTTGAGACTGAGCAACAATCTCCAACTGCACCCCTTTGAGGCATAAACCTCCAATTTCACACCTGAGGCATGCCAAAAAAAATCATGCCCTCAAAAAACCTCCAATTGCACCTTCCTGAGGATCACCAGAAACTTCAGATTCCACACAAACATCCACCCCTTCTCCAGAAATTGGGGGTAATGCTATCTCTAGTCCCAATAACAACATTGGGGTTTAAGTTACTCTTGATTTTGTAGTTTATTCTGCTTTGTTTAGTGATTGTGGTGTGTGTGTGCGTGTGTGCGTGTGTGCGTGTGTGCGTGTGTGCGTGTGTGCGTGTGTGCGTGTGTGCGTATGTGCGTGTGTGCGTGTGTGCGCGTGTGAACGTGTGTGCGTGTGTGCGTGCGTGTGTGATGTTCATGCTTCCTGCTTGGTTGCAGCTCGGAAAGGGCAGCCGGGCCAGGCGTCGTTCAAGTTCGTGCTCGCCATCCTCGGCTCGAGTCCCTACGCCAAGCAGCTCTCCTACCCCTCCTTCGTACAGACCCACGCCCTCCAACTAGCCAGAGAGAAGTATGTCACGAAATGCACACACTCCCCAGCAGAGCGGATGTTGTCAATGGGTCTCCTTGAAATACATAACGTCGCGCCACTATCAAACCTCAAACTTATTCCAGTCCGCCACAACTCTGTTGTAAATTCAAGATGGATGTTTGGTGGAGTGTTGCAATGGTAGACTTGCGAAATCCTTTGTTGTTTATGATTGCACTGTTTATGTTTTAAAAAATGTAGCGTTTTGTTTTATACGTGGGTCTAATAAATACTTCAGCTTCTGATTCAAACTGTTTACGACATTTCAACTATTCGCTAGAGTAAGGCAACACTTAGAAAACGAACGGTTTGCGTTGATGGTAAAATGTTCTACACAAATATTATTCACAGTTGATGATCAGATCAAATAAGCTTACTAAATTGGTCGCCGCAAATATGGAGCATCATGTTGTTGTTGTTTTGGTTTAGAAATTATTGTACAGAATATCATTTGGCCTTTGAAAGTTATTCAAACGAGGACAGAAATCAAACCAAAGAATAACTACCCTACCTGAGTCAGTACTTATTTTGGTATATGCATTGCTGGATCGATCAACACATTTATTCTAGTGATCCACGTTCGTGCTTCGCATAATTCCGTGGCAGGGTGGTATTATCGACGCTTTTCTAAAATGTAACACTTTTACATGGAATGATGACATGCTAACCACGTTTAGTCACTGCTGCTGTTGGCTTAACACAAACCTTAACCGATGCACTCAAACGGAAGACAACAAATGACACAAAAGGCTACGGGGCACTGAACTGTCTGAAAAGGATAATACACGAATTTAGAATACTGGAACCGGTTCAAATTATTTTCAATGCATGTACAGATGTATATGGAATGTATAACTAATTAGCACGTCTTGTTGTAACTGTAAGACAGAATCTCAAATGTTTTGGTTAGTGTGCTCCCCCGACTGCATCCATTCCATTCCCGGCGCTACAGTGCAAGTGACCAGCGCCAGTGGCTACAGCCTACGCACGATACGATTGTCGTTAGGCAAATAACTTTATTTTAACAGCGTGATTGACATAACAAACAAGCCTATGTATTTGCAAACTAACTATGTGTGCACTTAGGTACATGTAAGTGTTTCTATTTGACCAAAACTAGACTTTATCGTCCAAGTACCTCATTTGTTTACCCTGTCTGCGTGTTTATGTTCGCAACATGTGCGAGACATAATTTTATAATCTTGTCGCCAGAAGAGTTCGATTCGATCGGAAGGTAAAAATAGATCAACATCTTGGGAATCCCATCTTCGTTATTTCTTAGCAATTGCATCATTTATAAAAAATAACGTATCATATCACACAAGTTGACACATATGATAGCAAGTATGTTAATAAGCAAATATTGATCATGGTATACATTCACTTTCCTAAAATGCCTTAAAATGGTAATTAACTCAGAATACAAATTTAAGTGAGGTCTATTTAGTTACCCGGAATCAGTCAGGGTGGTGATAGCGTGAAATTCTATTAACAGTTGAACTTGCTCCCATTCTACGGTCGGGGTCATGGAGCGGGTGTCCCCAAAGCACGTGCTAATAACGGCTATTTCCAATTTAAATGTTTGATATACAATGTGCACATTTTGCTGGCGCTTCATTCAAATTTAGAAATGTTGTTTCGAGCTGATTAAACGCAATTTACCGAGCAGCATATCTTCAATATTTTATTTTAGTTTTACGAACATTAGGTATAGCAAACATGAGGAACATATAGCTTCGGCTTAGGGGTGATCTCATAAGTTCACAAAATCCTGTAAGCGTGTAGTGTATCGTATTGTTTCAAGCCACCCCCACCTCTACCAATAAGTGGTCTGGGACTAAACAGATTGAACGATCCAAGACGGCTTCCAAAGCTACAGTCAATATTCACCGGATTCAACAGACATGACTTGGTTGTCAAAACAATACCCACCGCACTGCCTTGTTCTGATATCCACAATAGCATTAATGTGCATTAATACATGTTCCACTGGACAGGTGGCGCCAATGTATCATTTTGTTTCCCCGTGATAGCGGTAACGATTAAACCACCATACACAACATACGTAATGCCACACGTCTTTTGCACTTTGCGAACTTGTCTTCGCCTGTATCGCCAGGTACCATCTGAACAACGCACAGGTGTCCGATCTGATCGCCAAGGCGGGCCCGATACTTCGCTCCAACACCAACGTCTTCGAACCCGACTCGCCCTACACCAAGCCGAGCTTCACTCTCTGTCCTTACACCACCAAGGTCCATTGTAACCCGAACGCCATCTACCGCACTTACGACAGCACGTGCAACAATCTGCGCTACCCGCTGTGGGGTTCATCGAATAAACCCCTTGCTCGCTTTCTTCCCCCGCTCTATGGCGATGGTGAGTTACTTTCATTCCAACAGTATTAGGTGTTTGAATTTTAAAGTTGCCTCCTTTATTCAATTTTTCGCTCATCTCATTTGGTTAAAGAGCAATCCTACTTTTTATCCACTATAATAAGCAGGCTCGTTTGTGCAATCTTTTATATATATATATATATATTTGTATTTGTATAATCACTAGTCAGACGAATTATTATCATATATAATGTTTTCCGAAACATTAATTTAAGTGATTCTCTAACTTGAAGTGTTCACGATAATGCGCCATACGATTGATTATACACGTGTTTCTCTGTTGATATTGTCGACTTTCCTTGCTCTCTGAAAAACCTTGGCCAACCAATTCAGTGATTTGAAGGCTAATTGTCGTTCCGGCAAATGCATAAAGACACACTGCTAAATGAATTAAATGATTATGTTTTCAGGCGGCAATAATGTTTTCGTACGAAAAGATATAAATGAATCGTAGATATTAAGTAATTCGCTCTTACCCTTGCCGCCGCCATTTTGCAGCGATCGCGTCCCCGCGTCTGTCGACATCCGGGTCCTTGCTGCCGAGTGCGCGCCGCGTCAGCGCCACCATCCACCGGGACCGGAACAATCCGCACCACATCTACACCCTCTCCCCCATGCCCATCGGTCAGTTCATCGACCACGATATTTCACGCACGGCCGTGTCCACACTCGCGGTGGATAATGGAGGTAAATTCAGCCCACAGGTCAAAGCGACGTTGCCTTCGCGTATTAATTGCAGCGTGGCTGAATTCTTCCCATAGAAGTCGATATAGTGTTCGATTGAATGGGTCTGCCAGGGAGTAAAGCGTAAAACGAATTGAGCAGTCCTGAGGACTGGATACTGCGCTATATAAGACCTTGCTCTTACTCCACTGGGCTGTTCCGTTTGAAGGAATCAGCCAGTGGTGATACTTATTATTGTCATCATCAGTTGTAATGCGTGCGACTCATTTTGCAGTTATAAGTGTAGGAACCACCCAACTTTAAAGTTATTTGTGGATAGAGACGCGTACCACCAAAATAAGTGCAGATAGCGTTCGGTTGTTAATAAACTAAATGTTAGTTTTTCGAAAAATCCTGCTGAAAATCTTCGCAAATTGTTTATTCTTTCAACATGAAATGACGGGATACGTCAACTTCTTTGAAGGTGTTTCGCATCATCAGGGGGCAATTTTCAACAATCAGCAACCTGAGATGTGTAGAGTAGGGTGGGGCATAGCGCCCAGGGTAACACATATAGTCATAACGGTTGGCTCTATTTAATGCAATATACCTACCAATATCTACAATATGTTGGTAACTATATTGAGTATGTGTCGTGCAAAGTTGACATGATTCGAATAATATGTTTTTGTAGTGTGATTAATTATGTGCATGCACCCGATTTGGGCGCTTTGCCCCGTAGGTGGGGCAAAGAGCACATGGGATGGGCGCTATGCCCCATGTGGAATTGCATGTATTTTTTTATCAGTAGGCTACACAATGATGATCTAATAACAAGAATACAGAACTTTATTTAATGCACTTACAAAATGCAGCCTACAAACCAAATGAAACACGAACAAAGAAGATATCGCACCAGGGAACCTGAATGCAGTTCGCTGGTGGTTTCAGTGTAGCGACATGTGCTATGACGACGTGCTGTTGAATTGGTTCATCCAAATAGTCTGAGTCTGATTCACAGTTGTGGTAAATGTAGTATGGGTTGCCTGCAGTGCACGCGGCGTGTGCCCATTTCTTGCAGCTCAGACACTGAAGCCTCTCTGGACTTGCTGTTGGCGTAAGGCTTGCAGCAAACGACGCATTCTGTGTCTTCGTCGGTGTTCTTTTCTTGGTTTGACAGAGGGACCAACAGTAGGCTCTTGTGCTGACTTGGGCAGCTTGATCTCGCTGATTTTCTTTACCACCAGCGAACGTTTTGGTTTCTTCATGTCGCGTTTCTTCTCAGCAATTAACTTGTATGGCGAAGAAGTCAGCACGACTCTGGTGGTTCTTCTCGCTACATGTTTACGCTTCTTGTTCGGCGGCGGTGGCGAGCAGCTCATCATAATAGCGCGAATGTCACAGGACTTGCAGGATGTTCGGCGGAAAATGCCGGTGCAGATACACCAGTGGCGACATCTGGAGCACTGGCTGCTTCAGTGGGGGGCAACGTGTCCGGTGACGACATGGGTGGCAGCGACATGCAGACTGGAGCTACGAGAGCTGGTTGCTATGGGGTGGTGTGGTGCTGAGATTGCCGGGACAGTAGCTGAAGAGGTGGTGACTCGGGTGCCGGCATCCTAAGTGACGACCACATCCAGAGCTGTGACTTGAGGAGTATAGACAGGCTGAATGAACGGCAATTCAAGTACATTAACTCTGCATCGAACTTGCTCTCGTTGAATAGCTATAAGCCGCACGTTGCAAACCCTTTGACGGCAGACTGCACTGTAGCAGTAGAATTGTATGCTTGCTCACATCATACTGGGTGATGGCATCACATCACATCATACTGGGTGTTGGCATCACA
Organism: Escarpia spicata; assembly: GCA_963995525.1. Taxonomy (NCBI): domain Eukaryota; kingdom Metazoa; phylum Annelida; class Polychaeta; order Sabellida; family Siboglinidae; genus Escarpia; species Escarpia spicata. The sequence goes on along the minus strand of OZ023215.1, from coordinate 17,354,530 downwards.
TCATACTGGATGATGGCACGTCCCTTGTTGGATGTATGCCAGTTGTTACATGAACGGCTGAACGCAGACTTCAGTGACTTTAAAAAATGTCCGGTCGAGTGGTTGGAGCCGGTGTGCGCAGTGTGGTGGAGATGTAAGCAATATGACCCCATGTTCCCGGGCGAAGTCGATTGCCTCAAGCGTTTTTATGGCTTTCGGGTCCATCCAACAGAAGTACGTGTGGTTGGTCTTTGGTGCAGCCAGCACAGAGCTGAGTCGATATAGCCTGAACCGCGATCATTCACTGCACCCATCGAACCAGTAGGGGCACCGTTCATGAGGGCCTCCACCATTCTCTTGCGAGGGAACACAAACAGCGGAGGAATGTAAGAACCGGCAGCGCTTAGTCAGCACAGCGCGGTAATGTTCTTTCTACGCTCACCGCTCGAAACCTTTCGCACCTGCCTTGTTCCAGTTTCGTATACGACCTTCCCTGCCTTCGCTACCGTCGTGAAGCCAGTTTCATCGCAGTTCCAAATGGCAGTAGCTCTGTGATCCCCTCCTTGCAGGACATCTTTGCACAAAGCAAAACACGCCATAACTGCATCGCGGTTCAAACCTTCGACACGGGCCAGGCTAGTGGAAATTGGCGCACGAATCGACTACCAATTGTGCTTCAAAGACACTTGAGAATACGCAACGCTTGCTGCCCATAGTAACAACGCCAGGGAGCTGTACAACACCAGAGCAATGGCGCCTTAATGTGCGCCTTGGTATTCCATAATCTGCCCCTGCACCTCGTATACTCCTTCGTGGACAGCCGCTACAGCTAACGCCAGTCGTTCAGACCCATACGACCCCTGTGTAGACTTTCTTTTGTACGTTCGAACCTTGCTGTCTCTCAATCTGAAACGAACATGCTGTAGCTGTTATCCTTATAATAATCACAAGAACAATTCTATCATTAAAATTCACATGGACACACACACGCGCACACACACACACACACACACACACACACACACACACACACACACACACACACACACACACACACACACACACACACGCACACGCACACGCACACGCACACGCACACGCACACGCACACGCACACGCACACGCACACGCACACGCACACGCACACGCACACGCACACGCACTCGCACACGCACACGCACACGCACACGCACACGCACACGCACACGCACACGCACACGCACACGCACACGCACACGCACTCGCACTCGCACTCGCACACGCACACGCACACGCACACGCACACGCACACGCACACGCACACGCACACGCACACGCACACGCACACGCACACGCACACGCACACGCACACGCACACGCACACGCACACGCACACGCACACGCACACGCACACGCACACGCACACGCACACGCACACGCACACGCACACGCACACGCACACGCACACGCACACGCACACGCACACGCACACGCACACGCACACGCACACGCACACGCACACGCACACGCACACGCACACGCACACGCACACGCACACGCACACGCACACGCACACGCACACGCACACGCACACGCACTTGCACACGCACACGCACACACACACACACACACAAACATACAATATTATAAATAATTGTGTGTGTGTTTGTGTGTGTACGCGCTAAACACAAACAATGATTATATATAATGTATATTGTATTTACACAACGACATGCCATCTAAAATATATTCACAATGCTAGTTTTATATCAATAATTGCAGATGGGGCATAACGCGCAGGCATGGGCGCTTTGCCCCAATTCACAGGTGGCGCTATGCCCCACTGGCGACTATGCTGAGAACGTTTGAGTCAAGACATTTTCTTGTATCGCTCACCGTAATTGAGGGCATGAAAATGCAGGTTATACAAGATAGCGTAGAAAGCTATTCGAAGCGTTTCAAAATTCGTAACCATTTAGGGGCAATTTATTGATTAATATGGAAGCGATCTTATAACAAATAATAAAGAAACGGTAAATCAGCTGTATTTACATCGTGTTCGATTCTGTAGAGCCATAGCACGTTGATGTGTCGTGAGGACTCAGTCATTAATCATTTGATCGCTATGTGGAGCCAACAAATGCAATATTCGTCAAGATAGTGGCATGGGCGCTATGCCCCAACATGGGCGCTTTGCCCCACCTTACTCTACCGAGTGTATTTCTTATAAGCGGCAAACACGTAAACAAATTAATTTGGCCTGACACGAATATATTGTTTTCACTTATTGCGCAAGAAAACATATTTAGGAAATAATGATATTAAAACACATTTTGTAGCACCTACGTTTAACTGAGCGCGCTGATGAGAAACTGGGAATGTTTTTTTTCTGTGGCACTATGTAAAACGGACAATCCCTACGAATGAGGGAGAGTCAACGTGTATACCATGGAGGTGCTTGAAGGCTACGGGAAGGAGATGGAAGACGTTGAATGTGGCGCCAATGGGTGTCAGACAAATGGGCTAGAGAACCAGGCGTGTCTGCCCATCCCTATCCCAAAGAAAGACGCGGTGTTCGGCGCCGGCCATAAGCCCTGTCTCGTGTTCGTGCGATCGCTGCAGGTGCCGAACGCCTACACGTGCAAGCTGTGTAAGTTGAATCTTTCGCGCAGTACAATAGACAAATGCTTCACAGAGAAGGCGAGATGGCGTGTTCTGTTAAACAAATTTACCACGGAATAAAGTGTAATGCGCTTTGAGCAATTCTCAGGACTAGATAGTGCGCTATATATATATATATATATATATATATATATATATATATATATAAGAAATGAAATTTACCTTTTGCTAAAGGAAGCGTTTTTGTTCTGTCAGTAATCGTTGGTAGAAAGTTCGTTTATAGGTTCTTAATCAGTTGGTTTGCTCATCGCCAATCCGGTTCTTTTAGGTCCAGATGTGTAATGTGTGAATAGTTTAACTAGTGTGCACAGTCGGTTTAATAAAAAAATGCGTACTTCTTTTTAATCGTGCTTTACGTGAGATCGGCATCCCAAGCGTACAAAAATAATAACAATAGACACGTACTTTGGTGAATGTTGTTGTGCTTAGTCCAGATAGGACATAGCAGCTGTCTCCAATTAGAATGCTTTGTTTACAATTTTGTAAGCGCGACTTTCAAATTGCGAACACTGTTTCAGGCGATTTAGCGGGAAGTACTTGTCAACATATGTATCCTAGGAAGCCCTATTGTGGAAAATGCCGGATTTCCTCCCTTTAAAGCCAGGCACGCCACATGTTTTTAGTTGATATCCGCATTTTTAATTGAAAATCCTTATAAATACGTATTAATCAGTACAACAGTTTACATCGATTGAATAGCATTCTTATTCCGTTCTGGCTCCTTGCAGCGCCGCCAGAGCAGTTGAACCAAGTGACGTCATACTTTGACGCCTCCCAAGTGTACGGCAGCACGAAGAAAGAAACGTTGATGCTACGAGACTTGAAGAATGCATGTACGTTGCCCCACCATATATATATAGTATACGGCTGTATATAATATCAGCATGATATAAAGCTTACGGTGCTGGAGTTATGACCCAATAATAGGTGACGTTCTAATAGCAGTCTCCTGCTTCGCTTGTCTCTTCGCAGTTGTTGGTGCTACTCAAACAAATAATGCAACTAACGATAGCTAAGGTGATTGTTCATGGTAGTATTTGAGTGTCCTCTTTGGTAGTGCAAATGGTCGCATATGACTACACACGTATTGTTGTCAATGTGTGTCCGTGATCAGTTGAATATATTATATAATTTCGCCGTCATTTAAAAACTTACCTTTATAACCTTGCGTACCAACCTTACCTCCTTGGCGTATCGAGCCATCTGTTGACGACTTTAGTGTGGTTTATCGATTCTGATAGTGACTAACCCTTTTGCTATGATGCGCCTCTGAGCTTGGTTTCCGAAGATTTAGGCGCAAAAGAAGTTACCTTATTATATATATATATATATATATATATGCTTACTAAGGCATAACAATGTTCTCGAATGTTGGAGACGTTTCTCGTTAACAGAAAGTCTTGAAAGCAAATTATACTAACTAAAGACACCTTGTATAGCATTATAAGTTTCGTATACAATATTAACAATGGCAACGATACGTGTCCATCCAGCAAGAGGCCGTCTAAGGATGACTCCGAGCCAGTATGGTCCACGCTACCAAGACCTTCTGCCACAAGATCCCAAGTTCAAACTGTGCAAATTCAAGACGAACAAGGTCAAGTGTTTTACGGCCGGTGAGTACGTTAAATATCAACTCTTGTGTGCCGGTATAAAAGGCCGAGAGTAATCCCGTGTTAGAAGTAGGCCCCTACCAGGACCGTGCCAGAAGTATGCGTTGCTTCTAGGGTGGTTTGCGCTAATAATACGCTTACATTTTAATTAATCAATTAATTGTTATAACACGTGACATAAACATAAGTATACTGTAGTAACATGTGCAATTATTAGCTGGAAGCTATCTATGTTAAGAATTACGAAACGCATAAACTAAAACCCAGCAGTTGATGGTCAAAGTTCAAAAGGGTACGCCAAGTACTTCATCGCGCCTACTCGTGCATGTGCAATACGCAAAGGTCTATTCGTGCACGGGGACACTTTCGACCCATTACACCGGGAAATACTTGGGTCCTTTCCAACAGGTGATCCCACTGTCGGAGGACCGAGACAATCAGTACGTCGTAGAAATATGATGGCTGTATGTTTGAGCCTTGCTACCTGAGGTTTTCTTTAACGTTTTGATAACGTAAGTTTTACGTTTTGAAATACTGTTTTGATGACGTAAAACAAAGTTTAATATATAACGTTAATTAAAAAAAATTCATAACATTTTTGTAACGTTAGTATAATCTTACTTTGTCCATAACCAAAACTAGAATCATATTATAACGTCACGAAACGTTACGAAAACTTTATAATGTTATTTGGGTTGGGTAGAGTTAAATGCAGTTCTATCCTATTATTACTCTGCTCCATCAGGAGATAATCGCGTCAACGAGCACGTCGGTCTGATGGCCATACACACGCTCCTTGCCCGGGAGCACAACCGTGTGGAGAGCGTGCTACACAAGCTCAACCGACACTGGAGCGGTCATCGGTTGTTTGAGGAGAGTCGGCGCATCGTCATCGCCGAGTGGCAGCACCTCGTCTATAACGAGTGGCTGCCCATCATCCTGGGAGAACGCATCATGAGGGAGAATCAGCTGTCTCTGGTCCAGCAGGGATTCTGGAACGGTAGGGACGATTGATGGACGGGAAATCGTGACTATGCGGAGTCGATTTGGAGCAGTTAGTTAGATGCTGCGTTTGATGTGTGTTGTTGGGTTAATGCTGACATAAGTTGCGAAATGTGTGCGTCGGTTTGTACGTTAGTGAAATCAGATCGTTGACGTAGATGGGTTCACACACGAACATGTGTGTTCTCAAGCACGTATGTACACAAGTACTTACACGCATACTTGCTTACGGTACTTTCACGCGAGTTCGTATGCCCCCGCGCGCGCCCACTCACGCACTCACGCACCCCCCCCCCACACACACGACAACATATCACCGCATAAAGCATAAGCCCCCATAATAACCGATTTGTTCTTGTAGCCCAGATCTCAGATGGTCTCTCCTACCAATATATATGTTCGTGGACATATGTTTACATTATGGGGGCTTATGCCCACGCACATATATATTGGTAGGAGAGACCACCTGAGACCTGGGCTACAAGAACAAATCGGTTTACACTGCTATGAACAACCTATTAAACACAATAAACACCGTCTTGCTGCATGTCGTGCCTGTCTCACTACGTATCCGTGTAGGTTACAACGCCGAAGTTCCCACGGACGTCTTCAACAGTTTCGCGACGGCCGCCTTCCGGTTTGGCCACAGCCTCATCCAAGGCATGTTCCATACCAAGAACAACAATTACAAGACTCTGGCCAAAATACCGCTCAGCATGGTAAGTCTAGTCCCGTCTGCTGCCACAATCCACGGTGCAGACCTAATCGCCAACGGCATCGGAGTGTATAGGCGATTGTTGTTCTCCTCGTGTTTCCCTGTTAGGCTGGTCTACCGGTCCTCGATTTATGTTTTCTTTTCTTTTCTCCCCCCTCACGTTTCTTGCGCTGCTGTCTTCACCAACCGTCTCGACTACCTACTATCTTTCCGTCTCATTCTACACCCATCAGCCGTTCATCGCAAAATTAGGCTTTCAGATTTGGTAGTTGGGCGACTTGGCACTGTGTGCAGAAAATGGATACAACACAATTATATTCATTGTCAATGATATTGATTACATTTATTGTGGTTGTTCATCTGGACTACTTCTTGTAGACGTACGGCCCGTTGGTGTTGCGCCTTTCTGACCGACACAGAAACAGTTACAGTCAATAGTATCGCAGCAGAAGAAACATTACAATTGGAATTCGTATTGCCAAACAAAACAGCTTTGTTTAGCTTTGTTTAGCTTGATCGAAACACAATACGGGGACATTTCCATTTACAAACATAAACTTAAAATAAATACCCGCGCACCAACAGTTCATCAACACAATGTATGTAAAGTCAAAATAATGTGGAAAACGCAAAGTTAAAACGATATGGTAAATGCAAGTGAAAGAATTGTGCAAATATAAAAAAATACTAATCGAAATGTAGTGTTTTACGCAATTGTGAAACGTACAATGTTTATGTCACTCAACATAGAAGGAGACAAAGAAAACCAAAATTGGTCAAGTTGTCATATGTATTTAAGTCAAATAAATAAATAAACATGTACGTATTGTCATTATATTGCCGACAGACGTTCCGAGACCCCCGCATCCTCTACAAGAAGCCTAAGTACGGCATGGACGCACTGGTGGCCGGGCTGGTCGGCATTAACGCACAGACCCGAGACCCCTTCATCACGAAGGAGGTGACGAACCATCTGTTCGCTGAGAAGCCGCCCCACGGTCTCGGGGAGGACCTGATGTCGCTGAACATACAGCGCGGTAGAGACCACGGCCTCCCGGGTAGGTTATTATTATTATTGATTTTTATTTATCATTATAATAATGTATAATTCATTATTTAATATTTATTATTATTTATTATTATTTACTACTCAGTAAAGTCCATATTAAAATTATGTAAAACAGGTTGAAACGGAATAGTAAACAAAATTACATATTAAGGGGATGAGATGGTCAGAGCATGAACTACTTTTTCGGATTTTTGAGAAACAAATGAGTTTCGAGTTGTTGACATTTCCGTGTAGAAATATTATTCAACTATGTGTTTGCTAGAGTATACATTGAAGAACATATCTGCAAAGTTTCGTTCATCTAGGTTACAGTTTAGATGTTGAACTGTGCGTTCCAATGTACCCAAACTTTGAAAGCGATTTACGCAAAAACATGTTTTTCCCTTCACCTCTTATCTTCCGTGTCACTTATCTGAGCTGTTACTCGACAGAACTACTTGAAACTTGCCACAGTGTTTCATGATAGTATGCTCTTGAAAATTGTTAAGTAACTTTTCTGAAAACATTGCCTGGTTTTTGCATAATGGATTTTGAATGTAAAATTTGCCCTCTGTTTTTGCCAAAAAAAATTTTTTTTAAATATCAATGAAAACTATTAACAGTTTTTATTGGGATAAGGCGTAACTACACACTAAATGTGGGCTGTCTATGTATAATGGTTACTGAAATAAATGGAACGAAAATTTAGTCCAAGATGGCCGCCATACCGTGGGAAAATATAAAAAATTCTGAAAAAAATCCACACTCGGTTTCTAACCATGACTCACAACCTCTGAAAATTTCAACTCTCTAAGTAGCCTAAATAACCAGCCAGTTGAATTGTAGCTATCACCCGCCACAAAACTCGCTTTTCTCAATTCATTGATAATTGGAAAGAAATATCTGCCTACCGATGTTTTACCCACACCTTTCTGTCGCGAGCACGCGCTCCGTGCTACAGAAACATGTAAACACAGATTAGTGAGAGAGAATACAGGAACTTTAAATGTAATAGCAGGAAGGGACGCGTGCCTCTGCAATAAGAGCCAATCAGAGAGAATAATGTCAGTTTAAACACTGTTTAGGGCTAAGTGAAAACTTCCATATCATGTTATAAAGAAAATATATTTAATCATTTCGGGTTAATTAAGCGCAATTTGCCGGGCAACATGTTTATTCCTCTAGCTCCTGTTGCGAAGAATACATCAACTAACATTGCTAAATGAGAAAGGGACATTGGCCTGTAGGCCCTACCTATATAATGCTTATGTCATTTTAGGTTACAATTACTTCCGCCAAGCGTGTGGATTACGGCGAGCCTACAAGTTCAAGGATCTGGCGACCGAGCTGCCGCGGCCGATTATTAAGCGACTCCGTCGCCTCTACAAGTAACGTAACATATGTATATTAATTTGCTAATAATTTGAGGGCATCGTAAGTGTATCTCCTCCCATAGTCCACGAAAGATACCATTTTACATCAAACTAATTGATATTTTGGCTATTTCTTACTCAGAATGGTGTCGTTAACAACCAAAATGTCCTAGGAAATCCTAGCCCGGGAACACCCCTAAAACATCGAAAAAACAAAATGGCCGCCGAACAGCGTACATTGCTCACAGCAATGGTTCTAAGTGAGTTAGATTCATGATTTAAAGTTTGATTCTAATGTTTTCGACATTGCAGAATCCAATAAATGCAATAAAAATTTCGTTTTCTGCCAAAACACAATTACTGATTTAACATTTAACTGCATTATTTATAAATTATCCCCCAAAAAATATTTGAATAAATTGAAATTTATGTCCACACGTCTTTATTCTGACACCAACATTGCGGCTCTAGGTGGCGTAATTCATAAGATATAGAAACAATAGTGTCGATGGCTGCCATTAAAAAAAATGGCGGATGTGAATGTCGGACAAGATCACCAATAACACATTTGAAATCAGTACCTCTGCAAACCTAATTTTGATCCCACGGTGACGGCTGTGTGTGACGCAGTTCTCAAGATATGAGGATTATTAGTTTTGACGGCCATTAAAAAAATTGCCGCTAACGGCATCCAGGGCAAATTCATAGTTGTCCCGGGGCCTAAATAACTGTGTCTCGTAACGGTGGCGTTGGTGAGAGTCCAGTCTGTTCACCTCTCATTATATAACGTATATATGCACATGTTTCGTTTAGTACCACATGATACGTTGCAGACACGTTGTTGTCAAAGATACAGTGAATATTTGAAAATGTGAAATCAGTATTTGTGTTTTTGCAGCATCATATAATATTGAATGACCTTGACTTTGGACCATTGACCTTCACAGAATATTCAAACGAAATAAATTTCGATAGTATTTATTGGATTCTGTGATGTCAAAAACATTAGAATCAAACTTTAAATCGTGAATCTACCTCACCTAGAACCATATTTGTGAGAAATAATATTATTTTGTTTTTCGATGTTTTGGGGGTGTTCCCGGGATAGGATTTCTTAGGACTTTTTTGGTGGTTAAGGACACCATTCTGGGTAAGAAACTACACAAATACCTTTTGTTGCAATTAGTTTGAGGCATAACCATTTTTTTTCTTCATAGAATGCTTGGACTACCAGGCGCCAATGTCCACGTGCCTATGATCTACTAATTGGCAATGTATTTGAATAAATAGTTATTTCAAATTATTTACTTAAGAAGTTATGTATTTGCGTTGCGTTGGAAAAAATGAAAATTGTAGATTGGCTGCCCACTCTCCAGATGGCGTCACTGTGACCCGGTTTAAAATCAAGATACTGCAATGCCACAGTAATGGTGATGCCTGATCCCCTTGGGTGGTTACTGCAAGGTTCGATGTAATTACGCTAATAGGTACGAATACCACTTCTCTGTGACAGACACGTCGACGACATAGACCTGTGGCCGGCCGGTATCTCGGAAAACTCCGTGGCCGACGGCGTCGTTGGTCCGACCTTCGCTTGCATCATAGCGTGCCAGTTCCATCGCCTCAAGATAGGAGACAGGTTCTGGCACGAGAACAACGTCGACAACCCGTACCCCTTCACGGCTCGTAAGTCGTTGAATTTTTGTAAATCCGATGGACGTCTTTGATTTTCTCACATCCTCTTTCCTTGTATTTCATCGTTAACTTTGCGCCTATCTAGATTATTGTGTCTTCCACTTTAGTAATATGTATATTCTGTATGTGGGAATAAATATGCTAATTAAAGAATATTGCCCGCCAAACTGCGTTTAATAAACCCGAAAAAGTGTTCGTCATTTGAAAATTGTGCCCATGAATTGTTCAAATTATAAACAAAACGTTCAATGTGTATACAACCGCTACTGGCACTAATCGCTTACTGGACTTACTGACTTGAAGTTGGCTCGTTCTTATGCTCCTAATCAAATTAGAACTAAGAACAACTGATTCAGCGAACATCCGGCGAATAATTCCCTAATGGGACAGACAATGTCTCTTTAACGATAATTCTACCGTATCATTATAATGATGGTGTAACGAAGTGCTTGCTGATGGTATTTTGGCAAGCAAATGTGGGCGACTGAACGTTCTTTAGTTGTCCTTTGTGCACAAACAGACGGCATTGATGTAACACGTAGTTTATAGAATGTTTGATTGTGAGTGAAACGTGCAGTATGACATCCGGGATTGTCTTATGCGTTGCAGGTCAACTGGCGGAGATCCGCAAGTCAAGCTTTGCCAAGTTGTTCTGTAACAACATGGACTCGTTCAACAAAGTGCAACCTCGCATCTTCCTGCACCCGTTGTCAATCGTGCTGGGGAACATTAGGTCAGTCAAAACATATATTATATATATGTGTGTGTGCGTGCATGTGCATGGTGTATTGGGTGGGCTGAGCCGGAACTTCAGCACCACTTCGCTGTCGGATCGTAACATCGGAAGACGCGGGGAGTTTAAAATTCTTCATGCTCTCCAAAACATCTCCAATGGCACCCATTCAGGTTCACACAAAACCACCACCACGCTCTCCAAAAATCTTCAGTTGCATCCCCCGATGTTCGCCAAAAAGACCCTCACGCTCTCCAAAAACCTCCAATTGCATCCGCCTTGAAATTTGCAAAGAAAACCTTCATACTCTAAACAAAATCGGGAGGACTAATCCTATCTCCAGCCTCCCACCAGCTCTACAAAACATCAAATTGCACTCAAAATTGCGCCTGCTTCCATAAATATTGGCTAATCGTATATCCAGCCTCCTATCACAAATATCGGGCGGCCCCAGTTTCTGGCGCCTATGTGAAAATGTTGCATGTACGTCGTGACTCGAGCATTTATTATTTATTTATGATGTTTTGATTACACGAAGACGTTGAATTGAATTAATGTAAAAAAGCCTTTAAGATTGTTGGCTTGTTAAAGCAAATGTCCTTGAAGTCCGTGTATATTTCTAGTTGGTAGACATCCTGCCATGAGGATCGCGATAGATAGACAAAGAAGGGGATACGTTATTAAACATCCTGAATGACAGCGTAATTTGCTGGGCTGAACTTGTCATCCACGTCGTTGTGAGATCGCGCACTGGGGTGACCATTCCATTTTTAGGAATAATTTTAATTAACATTGGCTCCAACATTAAAGACGTTAATCGTTTATTTAATGATTAAAAACAAACAATTGCAAGCCAGTACATTATAGTGTATACTAACTAGTTTTGATTGTTCACAAGATGAGTTGGAATTGAGACGACCAAAAAAAATGAATAAAGGAGGCACCTTTAATTTCCGTTTCAGAACCCAGCACAAGATCGACAACCTGGCGACGTTCAAACGCCTCACCTACAGCTCCTATAACGAACGTCTGCCTTGCCATGCGATCACCGGGATGGACCTGGGTGCTTGGAAGGAACTGAGACACTAACGAAACGATGGAACTTGCTGGGCGCCGAGTAACGCTTGTTGAAGGAGAGCTTAGTTGACCAACAAACAGCGAAGTGCTTCCAGGACAACGTAGTGCATTATAAATGACGATATTCTCACTGCGTATGAACAGCGAGACTTAACAAATGTGCCATGGAGCTTGACCGTATACGTAATAATGTTATATGGTAGTAAAATAAAATAAATGGACACCCCAATATTTTAGTCGCTCACTCACTCACTCACTCACTCACTCACTCACTCACTCACTCACTCACTCACTCACTCACTCACTCACTCACTCACTCACTCACTCACTCACTCACTCACTCACTCACTCACTCACTCACTCACTCACTCACTCACTCACTCACTCACTCACTCACTCACTCACTCACTCACTCACTCACTCACTCACTCACTCACTCACTCACTCACTCACTCACTCACTCACTCACTCACTCACTCACTCACTCACTCACTCACTCACTCACTCACTCACTCACTCACTCACTCACTCACTCACTCACTCACTCACTCACTCACTCACTCACTCACTCACTCACTCACTCACTCACTCACTCACTCACTCACTCACTCACTCACTCACTCACTCACTCACTCACTCACTCACTCACTCACTCACTCACTCACTCACTCACTCACTCACTCACTCACTCACTCACTCACTCACTCACTCACTCACTCACTCACTCACTCACTCACTCACTCACTCACTCACTCACTCACTCACTCACTCACTCACTCACTCACTCACTCACTCACTCACTCACTCACTCACTCACTCACTCACTCACTCACTCACTCACTCACTCACTCACTCACTCACTCACTCACTCACTCACTCACTCACTCACTCACTCACTCACTCACTCACTCACTCACTCACTCACTCACTCACTCACTCACTCACTCACTCACTCACTCACTCACTCACTCACTCACTCACTCACTCACTCACTCACTCACTCACTCACTCACTCACTCACTCACTCACTCACTCACTCACTCACTCACTCACTCACTCACTCACTCACTCACTCACTCACTCACTCACTCACTCACTCACTCACTCACTCACTCACTCACTCACTCACTCACTCACTCACTCACTCACTCACTCACTCACTCACTCACTCACTCACTCACTCACTCACTCACTCACTCACTCACTCACTCACTCACTCACTCACTCACTCACTCACTCACTCACTCACTCACTCACTCACTCACTCACTCACTCACTCACTCACTCACTCACTCACTCACTCACTCACTCACTCACTCACTCACTCACTCACTCACTCACTCACTCACTCACTCACTCACTCACTCACTCACTCACTCACTCACTCACTCACTCACTCACTCACTCACTCACTCACTCACTCACTCACTCACTCACTCACTCACTCACTCACTCACTCACTCACTCACTCACTCACTCACTCACTCACTCACTCACTCGATCATTCAATCACTCATTCGCTCGTTCACACGCGCACACACACAAATGCCTTGATTTGTGTACGTGTCGCAGTAGTAAAGTACATCGTGGTAACAGCACCGACGTGCTATTCTACAGCATTCCTTCTGGGCTGATATCAGACTACACACCAACATACGCCAAATGTGTTAATAAAATGGAAATTACGGTATTACAAACGAACACATTAAAACTGCGTCAACCAGCATATATTCACATATTATACATTATTTAAGAAGAACGCTGTACATTCGTCGAAAGTTGAGGAAACGATTAGAATAAGAAATGTATTCTCTACTAGTTAACCTAATCCATTCCATAGGAGTTCAACAACTGTCACGCCCGAGTGTGACATATCGACACACATGTGACAACTATACACAGAATACAGCATCATAATGCCTAGAAGGTCATTCTCAATCGAGAGGACCAAAAACCTTGTGTTACCTTTAAAAGCGTGTGCAATTTTGTTCACACGACACTGCTCCAGTTCACTCTGTGCAAATGTGCTATAACTCATGCCGACGTATAGTTGTCTATCCACAACTATCTGTACCTATCTATAAAGGAAACGTTGAGATCACGTTGGCGGGAACAGGTTGTCAGGTGCGCAAGTAGTATATAGACGAGGCAACGGCTCGCCCCGCCCCCTTTTAGGCCTAGCTCTATGCATAAAAAACGTCCTTATCTTTTTCGGGAACATACTTATAAAAAAAAGATCAAAGGGTTTTGGTGACACTAAACGTTTTCGGGAACATACTTATAAAAAAGTGATTGATGACCTGTCACTTTTGATTGATTACCCTTCCCCTTTGAGGTGCCACCTAGCGGTTATCCCAGTGATTAATTTAGCCCTAGCGATCAACGTAGGACCTACCGTTGTGCTTACGTAAGCATTTATATAGCGTACCTAGCGACCGTTGTGCTTACGTAATATATATATATATATATATGATATTATATAGCGTGTGCTTACGTAAGCCTTTATATAACCACTACGGTTATAGTTAAAACCACTGTGGTTATAACGGCGCTAAACCCATTGTGTGAGGTTATAGCTAAAACCACTGTGGTTATAACTGCGCTAAACGCGCTGTGTACCCCGCTGTACCCTACGCGGCGCTGATCGATTGCAGTAGAGGTGGCCTATGGCCCGGCGGCCTAGTTGCGAGCGGTTAAATTTAGCTCTACGGCTTAACTGTTCGTTTAACGGCGTAAATTTTCTACGGCTCAGCTGGAGCTGCTAACGGCGTAAATTTAGCCGTATAGTTGGCGCTGTGCGACGAATAAAATGAAACCAAAATGATTGCAGTGGTGAAACGTTTAAAGCGGCCTGGTAAGGCGGGATGGTTATGTGCGGTGGACGAATAGAAAGCAACGGTGTAAGTGATAATAATTTTATTAAAAAAGGAGAATGTTCAATCACGGATTGGTGCTCTTGTAATAACCGTCAGTGTCACTCCCAAGATTAAAAAGGAACTAGAATGTTCAATCACGGAGGGTACTTGGCGTCCACGCTCTTGTAATAGCGCCGCGTGAACCGTCAGTGTCACTCCCAAGACGCGGGAGATACGTTGAACGGGAATTGTCGGCGTCGAAGCGCCGTTGTAGCATGGTACCCCGGCAAAAGGAACTAGAACGTTCAATCACGGAGTGTCGCCCGGAGGGTACTTGGCGTCCACGCTCTTGTTATAGCGCCGCGTGAACTGTCCCGTGGCGCAATCCCAAGACGCGGGAGATGCGTCGAACGAGAATTGGCGGCGTCGAAGCGCCGTTGTAACATGGTAGCTAACACGCTAGCACGTCCAGCGGCATGAAAGGCGCATGAAAGCCGCGTCGTTCATACATTTCGTCCCGTGGTATCGGCGTGTACGATTCTGTGAAACATGAATAACGCCTGTGAATAATGAGGAGGCTCCCAAATTAATGAGAACTAATTCACAACATGAATAATGAGGCTCTTATTAATTAAAAGTAATTAATAAAGAATAGGACTCATGTAAAAGCCAACTTACCGCTCTATTGCTAAAGAACTAAAAATAAATAATAAAGAATAGAACTCATGTAAAAGCCAACTTACCGCTTTATTGCTAAATGCCTGTGAATAATGAGGAGGCTCCCAAATTAATGAGAACTAATTCACAACATGAATAATGAGGTTCTTATTAATTAAAAGTAATTAATAAAGAATAGGACTCATGTAATAGCTAACGTACCGCTCTATTGCTAACAATAATTAATAGGACTCATGTAAAAGCCAACTTACCGCTCTATTGCTAAATAATAAGAACTAAATAAAATCAATAATAATAACTCACCGCTGCTTTTTCGTAGAAGACGTTGTACCCGACGCCATACTTGTATGAAAATGAGCAACGACCGCTGATTTTTTCCTAAAGCAACACTAATCAGTTATGCGTTAAGAGCGCATGCGCGAAGGCGACGCAAAAACACTGAATGTGAAGAGAGAACGAAAAGCTAAAAGCATGAAATTAAGCGTTGTATATGATTAGTTAGGACTCGGGAAACGTGTGGTGCAATAATATTAGAGAAAATCGATGTAAAAGTCACATTTGACAACGAACGCACTAACATGACCGTTGATTTTTTTCCTAAAGCAAATACCTCGGAGCCGAGTGGCGACGCAAAACATTGATAAGCTTATCGCGATAGGAATGTGAAGAGAGAACAATGCCGTTTCAAAAACACTAAACGAAACGTTAATAACATGAAATTAAGCATTGTATAGGATCAGTCGGTCGTAGGGAATTATGTGGTGCATTTATATTATAGAAATTCGATGTAAATACACATTTGACAACGAACGTACTAACATGACCGCTGATTTTTTTCCTAAAGCATATACCTCGGAGACTATTCAGTTATGCGTTAGTGCGCATGCGCGAAATGTTGTAATAGAACTGTAGAATTAAGTGACGAGGCCCTTCGTGATACTGTGCTGGAGTTAGCCGGCACGAAAGTGGAGCTCAGTGTGCGTAAGACGACTTGGCAAGGAGAGGCGTCTTATACGGTGCGCACACTGAAGAGATACGACGACGACGCCGATGATGACTAATGTGTTTCTTGTGTTGTTTGTGTAGGAGTCCCCGCTGCTGGTAGCGTTGGTGACGCGTAAACCGACAAGTGACGAGGCTGCGCGTCTACTAGCCGAGATAGCCGAAAATTACATAATGGCATGGTGCTCACATTACGAAGCGAACTTATTTAAAGCATGACATTTTTTTCCTGTATGAGGTGCGTCGCGTACTGCTGGACATGTTAGCGAACAACGAAAGGATGCGTGGAAGGATCAAATCGCAGACATCCTCGCCCTGAAACTGAGCGCGCGCCTTGAAAAGCTAGAAAAAGAGGCTTCTGTACTCACCAAAAAGGTACAAACGCTGGAGGAGAAGGTGGAAATGTTGGAGACGGAGGCGGACAAACGTGAACAATACACGCGTCGTCCGAACCTCCGCATCTCCGGCATTCCAGAGACATCAGATGAAGTCACAAACAACTTAGTCATCGACACAATAAAGAAACTGGGGTTAGAAGACATTGGTATCAGTGACCTGGAAAGAAGTCACCGCCTAGATAAAAAGACCGACGAACGTGGACGCCCCCGAAAACGAACAATAATTGTACGTTTTCGTAGTGAAGCGGTGAGAGACGAAGTGTACCGTCAACGCACCAAACTGAAGAACCATAACCAGCACCACCGGGACGAACAGATATATATAAACGAAGATTTGACGTCTAAGAGAGCAGCACTTACTTTCAAAGCAAGATTCCTTAAGAAGGAAAAGAAAATCAATGATTGCTGGACATATGTAGGAAAGGTTCTTGTCAAAACAAACGTGGGAACAGTAAAATAAATCCTTTCTGCAAAGGACCTGGACATGTATTAGACGGATCTTTGTGTAACGCCATTATTGGGACAAAAAGACTTAAATACATATTGAGCGTCTCCGGACGTTATTTTGAAACATTTTTTCGGATCATTTGAAGTTTCTACTACTGCGCCTCTGAACTGTCCAAGTAAGATACTATGATTATCGTGTTAGAGACTGCAACATATAATTTACAACCTACTATGCCATCACTGTATTACTATATTATTATTATATTATTGTATTACTATTATTATTATTATTATATACTTATTATATAATAATTATTATTATATAATTATTACGGCTTTTAAGTCTTCCCGAAAACAACATTAAAAGTCACTACTACTATGCTTTTTACCTTTTTAGTGACACGTGATATTTATGATTATTGGGCCAAATATTGCAACATGTTAGTTCCAATATATTATGCTGTCACTGTATTATCGCATTATTCTATAATTATGAGGGTATTTTAAATCTCCCCGAAAATGTTATTTTGAAATAATCTTTGATATTTCAAAGTTGGTACTATTGTGCCTTTGAACTTCTAAATGATCACTGGGCCAGAGACTGTAATGCACACATTATGTTACCATTGTAATAATGGATTATTGTTCTATAATTAAGGGTAATTTTTTTGTTTTTATTTTGACACTTTGGCATTTTTTCAATCAAATTTGCTATTACTTTGCCTTTCAAGTTTCTAAGTTGGCATATGATATTGTGATTATCGGGATATATACTGCAACATATTAAATTCAACATATGTTACTACTGTAAAATTGCTTGATTCTATAATTATAAGGTTTTGTTTTATCATTCAAAGCAGCCTTTAAACGTTCAAAGTGGCGTATGATAGTATGATTGTCAGGTGGTCAGAGATTTATATATGTCATATTATGTTAGCACTGTCAATGGCAGTGATTAATCACTTGCAGTCAGTGGTGTTTAGTATGTTTTATATGCTAACTTGCAAACCGGCCTAAAAAGTGAATTTATTTTTCTTTTCTTTTAAGTCTCCCCAAATTTTTGTATTATTCTCTCCCAAGTACATATCATGATGTTATTGACTCTAAGCCTAGTTGGCCTTTCTTTTATTATTTTGTAAGTTCCCTGATAGAAATCCATGCGATGTCTATCTCTACTTACTCTTTGATACTAACAATTGAATTTGTATTCTTTTGGTTAATCGTCAACATCAACGTGTTTATCATTACTTGTATGTATACAACTGTTCAACGGATATGTACTTATGATGTATATTATGATATGCATTCATACACTAGTTATATTTATGTACATATTTTTGAATGTTTTTGTAATTTTTTTTCAACGAACTCTGAAAGAATCACTATGATGTGCTCTAATACATTTGTAAATGGCAGAATCTATTAATATTAGCCGGATCCAAACAAATAAAAGCTTTGACTTAAAAACAATATTCAATGAAGCCAAACACATTGAAAATGAAAAGTATGATGATTCTCCATTTTCTCTTAACACACATGATTGTAAATATTTTACTGCAGTTGAGTTTTCTGAAGCATTCAAACTAGAAAACATATCTTTATCAATGTTCTGCATCAATTGCCGTAGTTTGGAGACACAATGGGATTCTCTTCAAGAATTACTTTTTAATATGTCGTCAAAAGGCCTGACTCTAGATCTCATTGGACTAACTGAAGTTTTTAAAGTTCAACATGTTTTACGTTATAAAATAAATGGGTATCACAATTTACTATTCAATACAAGACTAGATACAGACGACGGGCATGGTGGAGTTGGCCTATACATCAGTAAAAAATACACCTATTTTAAACGTGAAGACTTGTCAATATTTATTCCTCGTGTATTTGAGTCCATTTTTGTAGAGGTTCAAATTAAGAAATGTAAACCTATAATTGTGGGTGTAATCTATCGTCCCAACTCTCATCCACGTGCAGATCTTGATCTAGTTATGGGTACCATACTAGACATCCAAGACAAAATTTCAAATGAAAATAAAGTAGCGTACCTGATGGGGGATTATAATATTAATTTACTAAACTTTGTTACTCACAACAAAACTAATGATTTTATAGATAATGTAATAGCACAAGGATATATTCCACACATAACAAAACCAACACGGATAACACCTGTTACAGCAACTCTTATAGACCATTTATATTCTAATCATACTCACCCCAACTATGAATCGGGGATTATCGTTACAGACATGACTGACCATTTTGGAATATTTCATTTAATATATGGTAAACCTGCTACACAAAAATTAGTATATAAACAAAAACGCCAGTTAAACTTGACCAACATTTTAAAATTTAGGAGTCTTTTGGCCACGGCTGACTATTCCTCTTTCCTATCTACTAGCAATGCAAATGAAGCATACAACAACTTAATGTTAACATATACATCACTTTATGAAATATCTTGCCCAGTTAAAACTATCAGAGTAAATAGTAAATATATTAAAAGAGAGCCCTGGGTAACATCAGGCATTATAGTGTCCTCAATAAAAAAAGACAAATTACTCCGCAGAAAGCTAAATAAGCCCAGTACAGCGAGAGAGGATGCTTATAAGGTATATTGTAGACTATTTAATAAGATCAAAAGAGCAGCAAAAATTAGGTATTATACTGAAATACTGGAAGAACGTAAACATAGCATCAAAGAAACCTGGACCATACTGAGAAAGGCAATATTTAATCAAAAAAAGAGTTTTCAATTACATCAAACTTTCATTGTAAAAGGAGAAAAAGTATCAAATTCTGCTTTTATTGCTGAAGAGTTTAACCGTTTCTTTGCTGATATAGGTAAATCAATGAGTGATCTAATACCTCCTCCCACAACCTCGTTTCATGCACACCTAAAAGATAACTATCCTGTAAACTTTTTCATGCAACCTACTGATGTAAATGAAATCAAAAGAATAGTGCAAAAACTAAAAACTAAATGCACTGAAGGCTTCGATAGTTTATCTACAAAACTTGTACAACAGACCATTGAGGAAATAACAATCCCACTTGTGCACATCATAAATAATTCCTTTGTTACAGGTGTTGTACCTGATAATTTAAAAATCGCTAAAATAATTCCAATTTATAAATCAGGAAATATTAATGTGTTTAATAACTACAGACCAATAAATATTTTACCAACACTTTCTAAAATAATGGAAAAAATAGTATGTAACAGATTAGTAATATATTTAGAGAAATATAATATACTGTATAAACATCAATACGGATTTCGTTCGAAACTTTCCACTATACACCCTATATTGCACTTACTTAAAGACCTAGCAGATGCAAATGACAAAACTACCAAAGATATTACTTTGGCTGTGTTTCTCGACTTATCTAAGGCGTTTGATACAATTAACCATGACATTTTGTTGTATAAGTTAAATCATTATGGAATCAGAGGAATAAGTAATAGATGGTTTGCCAGTTACCTTTCTAATCGTAAACAATATATTGAAATAAATAATTGCAAATCTCCACTGATCAATATGACACATGGAGTACCAAAAGGATCCATACTAGGACCTGTGCTTTTTTAATTTATATTAATGACATAGTGAATTCTAGTTCTCTAAACTTGCTATCCTTTGCAGATGATACCACTGTTTATTATTCAGGATATGATATTGAACATTTAGTCATAAAAGTGAATCAAGAACTAAAACAATTATACAATTGGTTGTGTGCTAATAAATTGTGCTTGAACGTCAAAAAGACACATTTCTGTGTTTTTAGTCCAGTAAACTCAAACTACGAAGTAAACAATAGCATTAAAATAAATAATGAAGTCATCAACCAAGTTGGCAAGTATAAAAATGACGAATCTGTAAAATTCCTGGGATTGTATATAGATAAGCACTTAACATGGAAAGAACACATCAACATAATTAGTTCCAAAATATCTAGAGCTATTTTTGCAATAAATAGAGTGAAATATTTCTTACCATATAAGTCATTAAAATCATTATATTACGTTTTAATTCACAGTCATATAACATATGGTATACAAGCATGGGGCAATGAAAATACAAAGAAAATAGAAATCTTACAAAAACGTGCTTTAAGAATAATTAATAAAAAAGGATATAGGAGTCATACTGATCCTTTATTTAAGTCTGACAAAATACTAAAAGTGTCAGATGTATATAAACTACAGGTCTCACTATTTATGTACGACTTTAAACATGATTTATTACCCAAGTCATTTACAAATTTTGCGATCAAAAAGACTTTAGACAAAAGTATAAGAATAACCCGACAATGCAACCTTCTTGTTAAACAGACACCTAGAACACATTTTTCGCCTAAACTACCAAAACATAATTTCACAAGAATCTGGAACAATATAAACGAAAAAATAAGAAACACTAAACACAGGTTAAAATTTAGACGCGTGTTGTGTGACTTCTACTTTAACGCATATCTTCGTCAAGTGAATTGTATAAATCCTAGATGTTCAGAATGTAATGAAACTGATTAAATGAAACTCTACCTTTGTTTGTAAGTCTATTACCGTTATTACACTACGTTGTTAACCAAATACAAATGTTTGGATCGCCTTTCTATTCACTTACATATACTACAATTGATCATACTTCTCAGTTCGTTGTTATATATCACCAACAACAGCACATACTATATGTTAAAATAATACACCGGTTTAATATTATCTAGTACGGAGATGGGTTGGTGATGAATTGGAGTGAGTTGTTCAACATGATTTTGATGATTGTCATGATTGTAATCATTGAGTAATGATAATTAAATGGTGTCACTGGAAGACGGCTTTTAGCCAAGTGACATCCATGCAATGTAACAAATTTCCATTTGTATGACATGTATATGTTAATTGTATGTTATGTTGTTACGTTGTAAAATAAAGTTACTTACTTACTTACAAGGTATGCGGAGGTTGCCTCGTTCGTACAAACACTGCTGGACCGGGGAGTGGCGGATAGTGAGATGAAAGATGCTGCGCTGCTGGCCCGGGTTGATAAAAAAAGAGGCGGACTAATCATAATAATGTGTGTTTGTAGAGGGCACAGCAGCTTGAACGTGAAAACGCCGCTGAGGTTGCCGCGTTCGAGAGAATACTACTGAACTACGACAATGCGGTGCGTGCAAAGTATGCGGAAGTGTTAGTACAAACACCGATGGACCGGGAACAGTGAGAATGCTGCTGCGGACTAATTATAATGTATGTTTGTAGGCGGCACGCACCATGTATGTGCGTAGACGCTTTGCTGACGCCGAACGTGCTTTGTGCTGTAGGGGTGCGTGCGTGTCGATAACGAGTTGGACGTTATCATCGAGGAGGCCCTTGGTGCGCGAACCCCACTGCCGGCTTACGAAAGTCTGTACCAGTTGGCGCCCCCGTACGTGCATATGGTCGGCTATCGTGCGGGTCGGCCGACTCGTGTGTACACACAGCGCTACGACAACGTGTCCGACCTCGTCACGCATCACTTCAACGCCGTGTTGGAGACGTGTCTACATCGATCGTTGATACCGACCTTCACGCGTGTCGTGCAGCTACTGCACGCTAAGGCGAGCGGACAGCAGCAACCGGGGCGTGCGGGGGAAATGTATCTGGTCCAGTTCGTGTCGGACTGGCTACTAGGCACGGACTGGCGCGACTTCGTCAACCGCGCTCTACTGGAATCAGCCGTCCATGTGTACATCCTGTGCCGAAGTGGTCTCTAATCTGAATGAACACTTGAACATTACTGCTTATTTGCACTTGAACATTACTGCTGATTTGCTTTGTCGCGCTTGTTTTAATAAATTCGCTTTACGTTGTACGATACGCTTAATAAAACGTTGAAAATGTACGTTCCGTTTCCGAGTTACTTAACAAAACACACACACAACACTAGGTGTTCGAAAGCACCCACCACCCCCACGTACACCACTGTTAATAAAATGTTGAAAATGTACGTTCCTTTTCCGAGTTACTTAACAAAACACAACACTAGGTGTTCGAAAGCACCCACCACCACCCCCACCCCAACACACCACTGCGCGTGTCCGTACCACCACCCTGGGCCCTGTCAGAGTCCCAACCTTCCGTCTATATGTTATATGTGTATAGGGGTGACTGGGGCCTGTCAGAGTCCCAACCTTCCGTCTATATGTTATATGTGTATTGGGGTGACTGGGCCCTGTCAGAGGCCCAAACTTCTGTCTATATGTTATATGTGTATGGGAGAGACAGGACCCTGTCAGAATCCCAACCTTCTGTCTATATGTTATATGTGTATGGGGTGACTGGGCCCTGTCAGAGTCCCAACCTTCCGTCTATATGTTATATGTGTATGGAGGTGACTGGACCCGGTCAGATTCCTAACCTTCTGTCCATATGTTATATGTGTATTGGGGTGACTGGATACTGTCAGAGTCCCAACCTTTCGTCTATATGTTATATGTGTATTGGGGTGACTGGGCCCTGTCAGAGTCCCAACCTTCTGACTATATGTTATATTTGTATGGGGGTGACTGGGCCCTGTCAGAGTCCCAACCTTCCGTCTATATGTTATATGTGTATGGGGGTGACTGGACCCTGTCACAGTCCCAACCTTCTGTCTATATGTTATATGTGTATGGGGGAGACTGGACCCTGTCAGAATCCCAATCTTCCGTCTATATGTTATATGTGTATTGGGGAGACTGGACCCTGTCAGAGTTCCAACCTTTTGTCTATATGTTATATGTGTATTGGGGTGACTGGACACTGTCAGAGTCCCAACCTTCCGTCTATATGTTATATGTGTATTGGGGTGACTGGACCCTGTCAGAGTCCTAACCTTCTGTCCATACGTTATATTTGTATGGGGTGACTGGACCCTGTCAGAGTCCCAACCTTCTGTCTATATGTTATATGTGTATGGGGGTGACTGGACATTGTCAGAGTCCCAACCTTCCGTGTATATGTTATATGTGTATGGGGGTGACTGGGCCCTGTCAGAGTCCCAACCTTCTGTCTATATGTTATATGTGTATGGGGGTGACTGTTCACTGTCAGAGTCTCGACCTTTTTCCGTCTATATGTTATATGTGTATGAGAGGTAACTGGACACTGTCAAAGTCCTAACTTTTCGTCTATATTTTATATGTGTATGGGGGTAACTGGGCCTTGTCAGAGTCCCAACCTTCTGTCTATACGTTATATGTGTATGGTGGAGACTGGACCCAGTCAGAGTCCCAACTTTGCGTCTATATGTTATAGTTGTATGGGGGCGACTGGACCCAGTCAGAGTCCCAACCTTGCGTCTATATGTTATAGTTGTATGGGGGCGACTGGACACTGTCAGAGTCCCAACCTTCCGTCTATATGTTATATGTGTATGTGGGTGACTGACATTGTCATAGTCCCAACCTTCCGTCTATATGTTATATGTGTATGGGGGTGACCATGCCCTGTCAGAGTCCCAACCTTCCGTCTATATGTTATATGTGTATGGGGGTGACTGGACACTGTCAGAGTCCCAACCTTCTGTCTATATGTTATATGTGTATGGGGGTGAATGTTCACTGTCAGAGTCTCGACCTTTTTCCGTCTATATGTTATATGTGTATGAGAGGTAACTGGACACTGTCAAAGTCCTAACTTTTCGTCTATATTTTATATGTGTATGGGGGTAACTGGGCCTTGTCAGAGTCCCAACCTTCTGTCTATACGTTATATGTGTATGGTGGAGACTGGACCCAGTCAGAGTCCCAACTTTGCGTCTATATGTTATAGTTGTATGGGGGCGACTGGACCCAGTCAGAGTCCCAACCTTGCGTCTATATGTTATAGTTGTATGGGGGCGACTGGACACTGTCAGAGTCCCAACCTTCCGTCTATATGTTATATGTGTATGTGGGTGACTGACATTGTCATAGTCCCAACCTTCCGTCTATATGTTATATGTGTATGGGGGTGACCATGCCCTGTCAGAGTCCCAACCTTCCGTCTATATGTTATATGTGTATGGGGGTGACTGGACACTGTCAGAGTCCCAACCTTCTGTCTATATGTTGTATGTGTATGGGGGTGACTGTATACTGTCCCAACCTTCTGTCTATATGTTATATGTGTATGGGGTGACTGGACATTTTCAGAGTCCCAACCTTGCAGTACTCCGTTTCCTTCTACGCTATAAAGTCAACTTCAGCTTATTAGAAACCAGCATTGTTTCAATAATAGCGTTCCCCGGCTAGGCCCCACCGTTTAGTATTATTATTCCCTGTACAAGGATCCATCGAATTGGCCGAGATTCTGACAGTATCCAGTCACCCCCATACACATATAACATATAGACGGAAGGCTGGGACTGTGACAGTATCCAGTCACCCCCATACACATATTACATAGAGACGGAAGGTTGGGACTCTGACAGTATCCAGTTTCACCATACACATATAACATATAGACATAAGGTTGAAATATAACATACACACGGAAGGTTAGGACTCTGCCAGGGACCAGTCACCCCCATACACATATAACATAGAGACGGAAAGTTGGGACTCTGACAGTGTCGAGTCACCCCCATACACATATAACATTTAGACAGAAGTTTGGGACTCTGACAGTGTCCAGTCACCCCCCATACACATATAACATATAGACGGAAACTGGTTGAGACTCTGACAGTGTCCACTCACCCCCATACAAATATAACATATAGATGGAAGGTTGGGACTCTGACAGTTTCGAGTCACCCCCATACACATATAACATATAGACGGAAGGTTGGGACTCTGACAGTGTCCAGTTACCCCCTATACACATATAACATATAGACGGGAATAGGTTGAGACTCTGACAGTGTCCAGTCACCCCCATACACATATAACATATAGACAGAAGGGTGGGACTCTGACAGGGTCCAGTTACCCCCATACACATATAACATATAGACAGAAGGCTGGGACTCTGACAGTGTCCAGTTACCCCCATACACATATAACACATAGACGGAAGTTTGGGACTCTGACAGTATCCAGGTACACCCATACACATACAACATATAGACAGAAGGTTGGGACTCTGACAGGCGCCAGTCACCCCCATACACATAACATACAGGCAGAAGGTTAGGACTCTGACAGGCGGCAGTCACCCCCATACACATATAACATATATACGGAAGGTTGGGACTCTGACAGTGTCCAGTCACCCCCATACACATATAACATATAGACGGAAGACTCTACATGATGGCGCCGTCCATTAGGTAAAAGTATCTAATTAGGGTTAGATTGAGACAAGAATTGGGGGTTAACCTCGCGAAAATTTAATGTTTTGTACCTGTGGGACAAAACTATTTTTGTGGAATTCCAGATGTTTTGTAGTCAGGAATGTTGTCCGTGCCTTGCCCACACTTGCTGCAACATCTGCGCTAATGCCAATAGCATAGCAATACGAATATTAGTTGACAATTCTACACTATCACGCAAAGGCCTATCGATATACGTGAATTTCACATTCTCTCCGACCTTGGTAATTTTGAACAAACAAGTATCAAAGTAAACGAGTATCTGCGAGCGTATGATAGTGTTTATGTATCAATGCTATGTGTTTTGTGAATAGTATTACCAAGGCGTCCCATCACGTGACGGGCATTTTTGCTTGTTGTATAATCGGAAGAAATATAGAAATCAGGTCTTGATTACGGTATCAAACTAGCCTTCTTATCGCATCCTACTGTACGCAAAAGAAACATTGCACTCTCATCCGCAGATTACTGGATATTCTCCATGGTATAGTTTAGGCCTTTTTTCAGATAATTTTTTTACATATCCAATTGTAATCAGTTGCTTCGTAGTGGCTTTCGTTTTGCGTAACATGCACGCTTTGACAGCTGTTTTGACAGCTGCGTTCCCACAGCCACGTACCCTCAGTAACACCAAACGTTCCCCATGGTAACGTATCAGGACCTACTCTCTTTCTCGTGTTACTGCAATGGCCGCAATGACGGATTGAATAAACTCAACAATACCCTGACCGACCACCGTAGTCCCATCAAGACAGCACTTGACTCCATAAAACCACAAATTGACATTATAACGCTGGAATCGTTGGGAGATTGCTGGCAGACGACCTTCAATCTCAGACACGGAACCGGATGCATTCTAGCTTCTCCCTATACAACCAAACCCCTGAACAAGTCACCAGTATAAAATATCTAGCAGTAAGTTCATTGAGCGTCTCAACCGCAGCCAAAGCCAACGAAGTTAGTGCCTTCTCCTACAGAAACCTGATGGGATGTCAAACAGCTGCCCAGACACCTTGTTACGAAAGCCTCGTAGGCCGGTTTGGGAATATGTTTTAGTGGTGTTGGATCGCCACCAACAACATC
>OZ023215.1:17268021-17326651 GCA_963995525.1 Escarpia spicata | reverse complement strand
GTATAATATCAATAAAAATATATCATAAACAGGCAACCACAAAATAGGTCTATTTAAGACGTCGTTCTTATGTCGCACCGTAACTTAGCTATTACGCCACTGAATGAAGAAGTTTCCGCACCGAAGTGGAGACATTGCGATGGATAAAAAAATTACTCAAATGTTTAATTGATCAAAACTAAAAGCTCGCCCAGATATATAGATTTAACAAGATTGCCATCCAGAAAATTATATGGCAGATGGACAAAGAGAATCCTTTTGGCGTATCGAGAGTCCAATACTTTTTATCTACGTGTATCCCGCCCTTTTACGATATGTGTCAATTTTATTTTTAAACATATTCACGCTACTAGCACCAACACAATCAGGAGATAATATGTTCCATTCATTTACAGTCCTTTGTGAAAATGAGAACTTTGTTAAATCTAATCTACACTGCTCTTTTACTAATGTAACTTCATGTCCTCCGGTCCTTCTATGTTTCTTAACTGAGAAAAAAAACCATTTCTATCAATATTTTCATAACCATTCAATATTTTAAACACTTATATTTGATCTCCTCTCAATCTCCTGGTCTTTAGTGCTGATAAAAACCACATTTTTTACGCTATTTTCCTAACTAAGATCCCTCAGTTTTTGTATCATTTTAGTTGCTCTCCTCTGTACTCTTTGTAGCATATATATGTCCTTCCTGCGATATGGCCTCCACGCTTGAATACAATATTCTAAATGAGGCCTAACTATTGTTTTGTACAGCGGTAGTATTAGCTCTTTTTCCTTATACGTTATGTTTCGCGTAATTAATCCAAGGATTTGATTTCCCTTTGAAGCGGCAATACCGTATTGCTCTGAAACCTTCATATCAGCACTAATGGTTAACCCTAAGTCCTTTCCTTTTACAGTAGTAATTAGTACAGAACCTCCCATTGTGTAACGTACATCTTCGTTCCCATGTCCTGTGTGGAGGCATTTACATTTCCAAAAATTTAACAACATTTGCCTTTTTTCAGACAATTTTATCATCTTGTAAATGCTGTCTATCTTCACAAAATGTAATCCTTCGAAACAATTTTGTATCATCCGCAAATGTCAACACCTTGCTTGTTATATCATCGTCCAAATCGTTGATATATATTAAGAATACTATAGATCCCAATACTGATCCCTGTGGATCCCACTCAAAACTGATTTTCAGTTTGAAGTCTCCCCATCAACTACTACCCGTTGTCTTCTGTCAATTAGCCATTTTTCTATCCAGTTAATTAAACCATTTCCTATGCCATGAGCCTTTAGTTTAAGCAGTAATCTTTGATGTGGCACTTTGTCGAAAGTTTTCTGAGTAGATCTAAGTAGATTATATCTACTGGTGATCGCTCGTCTACCCACTAAGTGATATCTTCCAAAAAACATAACTATTTGTTAAGCATGACCTCGCTTTTAAAAACCCATGTTGGGATGGGTTTAACAAGTTATGTTTCACAAGAAAATCCACTAAGCTTAATTAATTAGTCTTTCGAATAATTTGCAAATCACTGACGTCAAACTCACTGGTCTGTAGTTCTCTGACTTGTTTCTGGAACCTTTTTTAAATAACAGTGTAAGGTTTGCTTCTTTCCATTCTAAAGGAACCACTCCTTCTTCTAATGACAGGTTGAGAACTGTTGCAAGCGGTATGTTAATTTGTTCTACAATTTCCGATAGTAGTTTGGGCGGAATCCCATCCACTCCAGGTGATTTATTATCCTTCATAGCCATAATTTTCTTAGCTGTCATTTCCGGGGTTACAATTAACTGTCCTAACTAGTCTGGTTCTGCCCCCTTGAACTTAGCCTCTGGTACTGGCACTGAACTAATATCTTCCCTGGTAAACACTGAACTAAAATACTCATTCAGGTCTTCTGTCATTAATAATCCCTCTGATTTCGATGGAAATATCTTCTAGAGGACCGACCTTTCTGTTTGCACCGAACATATGCATAAAAACTCTTGCTGTCTTGTTTTATATTACAAGCAAATTTTTGTTCGTAGCTTCTCTTCGAATTTCAGTTGTAGCTTGGTTTAGTGCTTCTTTATAAATGTTGTAGTCTTCGTCATTTCCAATACATCTATATGACTTCCACATTGTTTGTTTGTACTTAATTTTTGTAATGGCTTCTTTCGGTAAGTATTTCTTTCTGGACCGTTTACTTGTTTTTTTCAAGGGAACACATTTATCGACGATGCACTCTATTTCACTCTTTAAGATATTCCAGCATTCTGTTGCTGACTTATTCTTCAGTGTGTTGTTCCAGTCTATTTTCGCTAAATATTTCCTCATTTCCTTATGTCTTCCTTTGTGAAAATGTCTCCTGAACTTTTTTTATTATTTCTTTCTGATTTTACTTATTATGGTATCATGTATCTGGTTGTGATCATTACTCCCCAGTGGCTCACATCATTTGACATTGTTAACTAATTCATTCTGTGAGGATAAAACTATGTCTAACACATTCTCACCCCTGGTTGGTTCTAGCACATGCTGAGAAAGGAAACTGTCTTGTACTAAAACTAAAAACTTGTGGTCCTCACTCCCCCCATACTTTGTAGAGATTTCCGTTGTATATGACCATGGTTAAAATATCCCATAATAATACAGTCCCGTTTGTTAACTTCCCTTATGGCGTTTTGTACGTGTTCATTCTCTTCAACACTTATGTTTGGACTTCGATAAACTATCCCCACCGTTAACGTTGAGTTTCCTGTACTATGCTACACCAAACAGCTTATTCGCAGTCTGCTTCTCTTTCTAATTTTATTTCATAAGCCTCGATAGATTTTTTAACATATAAAATAACTCCACTTCCCCTTCTTCCTATTCTATCTTTCCTGAACATTACATAACCTGTTAGTCCCAATTCGGCATCTCATATATCAGTGGTGGCCCATGATTCGGTTATACCTATTATGTGATGGTCAATATCTTCTCCCATAATGTTTAGTTCACTTCTTTTGTTTACTATGCTCCTTGCATTTAAACAAACGCATTTATATCCTGATTCAGAACAGCTTTCCAGGCTGTTCTTTGCTGATTTATTTCTGCAGTCTTTATCTATGCCTCTAGTTTCAGGCTTCTCTGTGAATCCCCCCTGCGAATCTAGTTTAAATAGATGCAGCCTGTCCCATTGTCACCAGATTGCAGCAAGTTCTCTGAGAAAACTGCTACCCCCTTTCCACTTAGATGGAGGCCATCTGTCATGTACATATCTTCCCTCCCTCCCAACAAAATATCCCCATGAATCTACGAATCCCACCCCTCTTCTTTACAAATCTGCTAAACTAGTGTGTTGATCGCCATCCTCTTGCATTTTCTATATGTTGACTTCTTTAACTTCCTCACTAACTGTATGTACTTCTGTACTATCCCAGTTGTTCCCTCCCTGTCAGCATTATGTGTCCCTACGTGTACTAGTATAGACCCTCCCATGCCATGCCCCAATACCTTCTCTACCCTTTCAGTCACATGTTTTATCCTAGCCCCCGGCAAACAAACAACGACGTCCTCCCCTTCGCTTATTATCTTATCCGTCTTTCTCAGAATAGAGTCGCCCATATACACCCTCTGCTTTCTCAATGCCCCCTCAATCACAACCTCAGAGTAGCTCCTTCTCCGGTTTGCATATGTCTGGTTGTAGTCTTGTTCCCCTGTCTTCTGCTCTCCTGTCACAATCCCGTCCGTTCCAATCTTTCCTGACGCTGTTTCTCTTGTCACCTTTCCTCCTGTCATCATCCCTCCCAACTTCTCTTCTGTCACATTTACTCTCATTTCCTTTCTTCCCGTCATCTTTCCTCCGATTGCATTTCATTCTCTCCTCTCCCGTCTCTTATTCCCTCCTACTTCTTTCTCTACGGTCACTTTTTCCCGTCACCTTCACGCCTGTCACATTTCCTGCCGTCGATTCTCCAATTTCATCCCCTACGATCTCCTTCCCTTCTCTGAGTCTCCTTTCCTCGGTCTTCTTGCCATTACTCTGCTCCTTCAGTCTCACAGTATTCCCAACTCTCTCCATGTCATCTCTCTCCATTCCACCTGTCTCCTTGCTGATTCTCATCTCCATCCCCTTCACAATATCTATCAACCTAGCTACCTCCTTCTCCAGACATTCCACCTTCCAACACCCCACACACTGAAAGGTGAATCCCTCTTCCTTGGTCTCTGCCCATAACTTACCACAGCCGGATAGGGCAAAATCCACCCAACTGTGGCAGTCGTCGCACACCAAGTGTCTCTTTGCCTTGACTTGCCGCTTGCAATGCGCCATATCAGAATTTATTTAATAATAATAATTTAATGAGCTTTTTAAAATAGTTCAGTTAACTGTGTTTACATTATTGACTGTCTATGTAGTCTTTAAGAAGCTGTTTATCGCGCACAAATGTTACACTTTACGTAAGATTACCTTGTTTATTTCGGTTACAGTTTTTGGTTATAGTCACAGCTGACTATCTATCCTATCAGAAATGCTAACGTTAGCGGTAGTGACCTAATTTAAATACAATAAATTACTTTACGATAGACTGCCTTATTTATTTAGGTCATACCGCGCCCTAGCGAATACGTGGGACACTAGCTACATAAGCTTACTTCGCCCGGTTATCGGAATTAAATGCTTAATTTTAACAACAAAACTACCTAATCAAAATGTCTAGCAGGTACCGGCTTACACATGTATTATCTTATGTAAGTAGTTTTATGTTTGTTACTTTATCACCTATATATTCTACCACATAATGAGGTTTGTTCAATCTTGTTTACAAATTTATCGTAGGCTAACCTACCCTATTATCACTCACTAGACTAAAGTGTTCTAAAATACTTTATCTAACTAACTTTAAGCACAACTGCTTCTCAATATATGTTTACTGCTACTTTATGAATGATATTAAGGCAAGAATAATACTTATCAATCAGGAATTCGATTTGTTTATCATTTTTTCTGCACCACCTATATCTCCGCTAAATATAGCCTCCTTGTATATTACACGAACACATCTTATTATAAATATACAAATTATTTATTATAGCATACTCTAATAGAAACATGATAGCTGCAAATATGCAAAATACACAAGTCAAAATGAAGCAAGTGTAACTATGATGTAACAATAACAATATAAGTTAGTATAACAATAAAACTAATAGTACCGGGCAGAAAAAGCAAAGCATAAGTAATGTTCATCTTAACAAGATATCAACTGTTATTAGCCCATGCTTGGTGTTGCACATTTAATATTTATTCCATAAGAAACATCCTAATTTTTTTATGTAATGCAATATGCGTCTCTGAATGGTCCCATTGACGATGACATGTCGAAAATGTGGTGTTATAATAAGGCGTAATTTATAATAATAAAAGGATTATAAATTCAACGGAGGTCGTTTTATCTGAAGTAATGTATCCTAAATGTAGACTACGTATAGGCCTATGTTATATCAGAACCTATAGCCTCGTTTTTTTAACAGAGCGACCATCTTGGAATTAGACCTTTGGTGTCAAGTAGTAGTCGTGTGGTATTTACCCCCGTGTAAAAAGGTCATGTACCCAAGATCAAAGGAAGATCAAAGGAATAGGCTCCGCCCCACCATTTTTTCCTAAAATCTTAGCACCTATAGAGAAAAAGTTAACATCAAAGGATTTGCACTTTTTCCTATAAACTTAGCACCGGAACTAAATACCCTTAAGTACCCTTAATTACCTTTGATTGACAGGACCACCCAACGACGCTGACCCGTTGCCCTTAGTGCGTGTAATGTACGTGTTTCGTTTCTCTATACGTGAGGGGCGTGATTGACAGGCCCAACAACAAATCAGAGGCTTAGAATGAGTTCGGGGCAACAATCTGCTGTATTATGGAGATGTTCAGCGTTGACCCCGTGCCCTTTGCGTGTGTGTTTTCGTTTCTCTGCACTCTAGTGGCGCCATTTTGATCGTCAGACCTAAGGTAGGGCTAAAATAACTGAATATTGCCTATAGCCATTGTACCGGCACAAAAACCACTGTATAAAAGAGTTGCCTGCTAATTTGAGCTGCGTTGATGAGTACGAAATTAGTACTGAGTGGTTATAATCACTGTACCAGTACATAACCACGTATAAAAGTTCTACGCTGTTAGGCGGATGTGTTGTTGTGAAACTTGATACAGGGACTGGTGTAAAGTCCGTACGCTGCTAGTGACCGCTGTAATGTGTGTTTTCGTTTCTGGGCTTGATTGACAGGCCCAACAACAAATCAGAGGCTTAGAATGAGTCCAGGGCAACAATCTGCTGTATTAAGGAGATGTTCAGCGTTGACCCCGTGCCCTTTGCGTGTGTGTTTTCGTTTCTCTGCACTCTAGTGTCGCCGTTTTGATCGTCAGATCTAAGGTAGGGCTAAAACAACTGAATATTGCCTATAACCATTGTACCGGCACAAAATCACTGTATAAAAGAGTTGCCTGTTAATTGGAGCTGCGTTGATAAGGCCGAAAGTGGCTATAATCATAACCACGTACATAACCACCTAACCACATAACCACGTATAAAAGTTCTACGCTGTGTTGTTGTGAAACTTGATACAGGCACTGGTGTAAAGTCTGTACGCTGCTAGTGACGGCTGTAACATTCCTGCTTTGTCGTGAGTCGTGACGCCTTCTAGTAGTAGTGTATTTATAGCGGACAGTGTTTCGTTTATAAGCAAGGCTACTATAGTTCGTTTAGTTGGCGCTCGTAGGGACATACAGTGGTTTTGTGCGTTGGAAAGAATCAAACGACTAGTCGTTGACTGTTATAGTTTAATGAGGTAGAAATGAAGCCTTAGTCTAGCTACGGAGGATGCCGATAAATATTCTATTGCCATCCTGCGATGATGAATCTGATGACGGGACATGATCATGTGGCAATCCAAAGCAGTGCCGTTGTTGTCGCCGCCGCGCTGGGCACCGAGGTAAGGCTAATGGGGTGCGTGGAGGCGGTGGTCTAAATTTTGGCCGCCCTGTCCGCACCCATGGGGCAGGAGCGGTCAACCCCCATACATCGGTGTCCGAGTCTCGCTCCCGTGGGCGAGGAGGGAGCGACACCCATAAATTTGTGTCTGGGTCGCTCCACTCTTGCGCGGGCGACCTAACGATGCCGCGTACGACTGCAGTCGGTCGATCGGTCCGCCTTGGCTGCAATGGAGGCGGCATTTCGCAGGTTCGTGTTGGCGGTCGGGCCGTAGCGACAGAGGCGGGTGTATTCGGCGCCGCTGCCATAGCGCGGAGCGTGTAGCCACGTCCCAGTCTTTGGGTGGCCACTCATTAGGCGACCTGTGAATAGAAATGACTGAATAAATAAATGAAAATATTCTTGTATATATATTTATAGTTGTATATGAATGTTTGTTTGGGGACCCTCTCATTAGAGGGACAGTGAATAGAAATGAATAAATAAATAAATGATTCTTGTATATGAATGTTTGTTTTACCATACATAATTTGTGTCAGTTGTTTGTTTAGCCGGTTGAGTTGTGAAGTTTATGGTGAAGACGTGTCGTGTGTGGCGTGTTCAAATCTCGCCTGTGTTAAGTAGCCAAACACAACAGGTTGTGCACACTCACGGATTCCATTCAACAACTTCAGCCGCAACATCACCGAATTGCATGGATATTTCCACCTATATTTATAGTTGCATATGAATGTTTGTGACTCATTAGATGACCCGTGAATAGAAATGACTAAATAAATAAATGATTCTTGTATATGAATGTTTGTTTGCATTTAGGTGCACCCGTGAATATAAATAAATAGTTATAATGATTGGTTGTTTGTTTAAAAGAGTGTGACGTACCGTTCGTGATGTGTGACGACTGTTTTGGAGCGACCTGTCATGGCGGCCTGTTTACGCGGTGGCAAATAACGCATTAGTTTTATGTAGGTTGTTGACTGCGCCATCTGGGTGCGCACGCATCGAGAGGCGTGTTTACGCGGTGGCAAATGACGCATTTATTTTATGTAAGTTGTTGACTGCGCCATCGGGTTGCGCGCGCATCGAGAGGCGTCAAAATCAAACGACTAGTCGTTGACTGTTATAGTTTAATGAGGTAGAAATTAAGCCTTAGTCTAGATATGGAGGATGCCGATAAATACTCTATTGCCATCCTGCGATGATGAATCTGATGACGGGACGTGATCATGTGGTAATCCAAAGCAGTGCCGTTGTTGTCGCCGCCGCGCTGGGGCCCTCGGTGGTTGAGGTAAGGCTAATGGGGTGCGTTGAGGCGATGGTATAAATTCGGGCCGCCCTGTCCGCACCCATGGGGCAGGAGCGGTCAACCCCCATAAATCGGTGTCCGAGTCTCGCTCCCGTGGGCGAGGAGGGAGCGACACCCATAAATTGGTGTCTGGGTCGCGCCACTCTTGCGCGGGCGGCCCGACCGCCAATACGAACCTGGAAAACGCCGCCTCCATTGCAGCCAAGGCGGACCGATCGACCGACTGCAGTCGTACACCGCTCAATTAGATGGACAGTGAATAGAAATGAATAAATAAATAAATACATAAATAAATGATTCTTGTATATGAATGTTTGTAAATAAA
Organism: Escarpia spicata; assembly: GCA_963995525.1. Classification (NCBI taxonomy): domain Eukaryota; kingdom Metazoa; phylum Annelida; class Polychaeta; order Sabellida; family Siboglinidae; genus Escarpia; species Escarpia spicata. The sequence continues at coordinate 17,318,062 of OZ023215.1, read as the reverse complement.
TAAATGATTCTTGTATATGAATGTTTGTTTTGCATTTTGGTGCCATACATAATTTGTGTAAGTTGTTTGTTTGTTTAGCCGTTTTTTAGTGTTGTTGAGTTGTGCAGGTTATGGTGACCCAGTGTCGTGTGTGGCAGGTTCAAATCTTGCCTGTGTTCAAGTAGCCAAACGTAACAGGTTGTGCACACTCACGGATTCCATTCAACAACTTCAGCCGCATTTTGTAACATTACCGAATTGCATGGATATTTTATTTCCACCTATATTTATAGTTGCATATGAATGTCTGTGACTCATTAGATGACCCGTGAATAGAAATGAATAAATAAATAAATAAATGATTCTTGTATATGAATGTTTGTTTGCATTCAGGTGCACCCGTGAATATAAATAAATAAATAGTTATAATAAATGGTTGTTTGTTCAAAAGGGTGTGGGGCTGCGTTGAGGTGGCACTCCAAAGCCGCGCCGCGCTATGGCCCTCGGTGGTGTCGATGATAATAGCGGATGTCCGTGAAGTGTGGCTTGTGATGATGGCTGAGGTAAGGAGACTGGGGTGCGTTGACGTGGCAGTCCAAAGCCGCGCCGCCCTGTCCTCTCCGGTGGGACTGGGGTCGACCATAACTCGGTGTCCGAATCTCGTCGATCTCGCCAATCTTTCGCGTGCGGATCAGGCCTAACGACGCCGCGTACGGCGGCAGTGGCTCGGTTGGTCCGTCTCGGCTGTAACGGTGGCGGCGTGCTATAGGTTCGTCTCGGCGGGAAGGTCGTGGTAATAGAGGTGGGGTTATTCGGCGCCGCTGTCTTAGCGCGGAGCGTATATCCACGTCCCCAGCCTTTGGGCGCCTCCTCATTAGACGGCCTGTAAATGGAAATGAATGAATAAATAAATGAAATATTCTTGTATACATGATTTGTGTTAGTTGTTTGTCTAGCCATTTTGTTGAGTTGTGCAGTTTATGGCAAAGGTGTCCCAGTGTCGTGTGTGGCAGGTTCAAATCTTGCCTGTGTAAAGTATCCAAACACAACAGGTTGTGCACACTCACTGCCATTGCGATATCTGAATCACTCGAACCAAGAATACACACATATGGTTTACCCGCCTCTTTATACAGGCCTGATAAAGGGCGCGCGTGCGCCTGACCACGTACGCTACACAACAGGCGATTCTGCCAAGGCTATTGTCAATAGAAAAAAAATTAAATGGTCATGCGGTACATGGGTCGTAAGTCGCCTCTTTGGTGCGAATGTTTTCTAATACAACAGCACCACGCGATTCCTGACCCCCGATTTGTCTTCTAACATACTTATGTACGAACATTTCGAATTTCATTAAACGATTTTGAACCATTACTCAAAACAATAGTCAACAACTTACATAACGCCGCACGTGACGCGCCCCTCGATGCGGTGCTTTCCCGCGTAAACAATAGTCAACAACTTACATAACGTGGCGCGCCTCTCGATGCGTCACCGGTATTTTTTCCCACGCAAACAGCATTCGCAGGAGCGCCTAGCCAAGATGATAACGAGTCGCGAAGCGGGCGTCGCACGAAAGGGCCTCCCACATCACGAAAGGTGCGTACGTCACGCTCTTTTAATAAATAAACAAACAAACATTCATTATAACTATATACAACTATAAATATATATATATACAAGAATTTTTGTTTTCATTTATTTATTTATTTATTTCTATTCACAGGGCATCCAATGAAGCGGCGCCCGCGTCCTGCGGCCGTGGCTATATACTCCGTGCTAAGGCGACGATTCCTAATAGCGCCTGCAACGGGGGTGGCGTGCAAGGTCGGTTCGGCGGGCATGCCGTGGCAGTATAGAGTTTAGCAGGAATTTCCGCCTTAGTACGGAGTGTATATCCGCGCCTCCAACTTACACTTTGATTGACAGGACCACCGGACCACCCATCTGACAGGTCTACCCAGCTGCGGCAATGGAATACCCAGCGCTTCCCTCTAGCGTGTGTAATGTATGCGTTTTCTCTACCCTCTAGTGGTATTGTTTATGAGCCATGAAACAGACTTATGGAAGTTCCCAGGGCCGCTTATTCATTGTTAGAATGATGTTTCTACCAGTTGTACTTGGAAATGAATGAATAAATAAATGAAATATTCTTGTATACATGATTTGTGTTAGTTGTTTGTCTAGCCATTTTGTTGAGTTGTGCAGTTTATCCCATACACATGTAACATATAGACGGAAGGTTGGGACTCTGACAGGGCCCAGTCACCCCCATACACATATAACATATAGACGGAAGGTTGGGACTCTGACAGGGCCCAGTCACCCATATACACATATAACATATAGACGGAAGGTTTGGACTCTGACAGGGCCCAGTCACCCCCATACACATATAACATATAGACGGAAGGTTGGGACTCTGACAGTGTCCAGTCACCCCCATACACATATAACTTATAGACGGAAGGCTGGGACTCTGTCAGGGTCCACGTCTGCCTGTCTATTAAGACCAAACATAGCTGGCATGAGCCTCTCTGTTGTAGTGCCCTCTGTCATCTTGTAGCTCCCAAACAGTGCTAGCGTCAGCCTCTCAGTTGTAGTGCCCTCTGTCATTTCGTAACACCAAACAGTGCTAGCATGAGCCTCTCCATTGTAGTGCCTCAAGCATACACGTTGAAATCGATCCGCGCATTATCTCCATCGCCTCGCAGTAGCCGTGTAACTAGGACAAAAGATCACCAGGTCAACGCCATACTAGTGACTGCTTAAATATGAAGAAAAGTCTGTTGTAGTTTTGGTCGCTTAATAAAACGTATTCTTCCTGTTTACTGTTCCCGCATACACGATCAGAAATGTTGATTAAAACGTTGAATTCTTTCTGTTGAACGTTCCCGCATACACGATCAAAAAAACGTATGAAAATCCTCGCCCGTTGAAACCGATCCGCCCGTTATCTCCATCGCTTCGCTGCAGCCGTTTAACTAGGACAAAAGATCACCAGGTCAACGCTATACTAGTGACTGCTTAAATGTGAAGAAAAGTCATTTGTAGTCGCTTAATAAAACGTATTCTTCCTGTTCCCGCATACACGATCAGAAATGTTGCTTAAAACGTTCTTTCTGTTGAACGTAACTTTCCCGCTTATTTCCACCTATACTGGAAACTGTAGACAGCATTAGCATGACACTTTTAAATCACCAGTGGGTCCAATGATACAGTGTATACACTGCCTGTCTAGTAAGACCAAACAGTGCTAGGATGAGCCTCTCTGTTGTAGTGCCCTCTGTCATCTTGTAGCTCCCAAACAGTGCTAGCGTGAGCCTCCCCAATACACATATAACATATATACAGAAGGTTGGGACTCTGACAGGGTCCAGTCACCCCCATACACATATAACATATAGACAGAAGGTTGTGACTCTGATAGGGTCCAGTTACACCCATACACATATAACATAGAGACAGAAGGTTGGGACTCTGACAGGGCCCAGTCACCCCCATACACATATAACATATAGACGGAAGGTTGGGACTCTGACAGTGTCCAGTCACCCCCATACACATATAACTTATAGACGGAAGGTTGGGACTCTGACAGTGTCCAGTCTCCTCCATACACATATAACATATAGACAGAAGGCTGGGACTCTGACAGGGTCCAGTCACCCCCATACACATATAACATATAGACGGAAGGTTGGGACTCTGACAGGACCCAGTCACCCCCATACACATATAACATATAGACAGAAGGTTGGGACTCTGACAGGGCCCAATCACCCCCATACACATATAGCATATAGACGGAAGGTTGGGACTCTGACAGGACCCAGTCACCCCCATACACATATAACATATAGACAGAAGGTTGGGACTCTGACAGGGCCCAATCACCCCCATACACATATAACATATAGACGGAATAAAAAAAAACCCCAGTACATAACATGTGCGTTTTCATCGTTTTTTATTGAGTACAGTAAGCGGAAAGCGAGCCCTCTAGCGTGTGTAATGTATGTGTTTTCTCTACCCTCTAATGGTATTGTTACCAACCGTGAAACAGACTTATGGAAGTGCCCAGGGCCGTTTATTCATCGTTAGAATGATGTTTCTGCCAGTTGCACTTACGTAGATTGAAGGTATGGGTAAAATCAGTACATAATCACTGAAGAATACGTATAACCATTGTACCAGTACATAACAACATATAGCCACTGTATAAAAGTCCTGCGCCGTTAAAAGGGGCCATAGGCCTGTGTTGATGAAGGTATGGGTAAAAGCAGTACATAACCAATAAAGAATACATATAATCACTGTACCAGTACAAAACCACGTATAGCCACTGGATAAAAGTCCTACGCCGTTAAATGGCTATAGGCTTGTGTTGATGAGCAACCTTCCGTCTCTATGTTATATGTGTCTGGGGGTGACTGGACACTGTCAGAGTCCCAACCTTCCGTCTATATGTTATATGTGTATGGGGGTGATTGGGCCCTGTCAGAGTCCCAACCTTCTGTCTATATGTTATATGTGTATGGGGGTGACTGGACCCTGTCAGAGTCCCAGCCTTCTGTCTATATGTTATATGTGTATGGAGGAGCCTGGACACTGTCAGAGTCCCAACCTTCCGTCTATAAGTTATATGTGTATGGGGGAGGCTCACGCTAGCACTGTTTGGGAGATACAAGATAACAGAGGACACTACAACAGAGAGGCTCATGCTAGCACTGTTTGGTCTTACTAGACAGGCAGTGTATACACTGTATCATTGGACCCACTGATGATTTAAAAGTGTCATGCTAATGTTGTCTACAGTTTCCAGTATAGGTGGAAATAAAATATCGGTGATGTTATGAAATGCGGCTGAAGTTGTTGAATGGAATCAGTGTATGTGCACAACTTGTTGTGTTTTGATTACTGAACACAGACAAGGTTTGAACCTGCCACACACGACAATGGGACATATTTGCTATAAACTGCACCATTTTGACAACGGAAAAGCAGACAAGACAACGTTAATACAGAAAAAAACGAGTGAATACAGAGGCATTTTCAACCTACCTACTTATTCACATTTAAGCAGTCACTAGTATAGCGTTGACCTGGTGATCTTTTGTCCTAGTTAAACGGCTGCCGCGAAGCGATGGAGATAACGGGCGGATCGGTTTCAACGGGCGAGGATTTTCATACGTTTTTTGATCGTGTATGCGGGAACGTTCAACTGAAAGAATTCAACGTTTTAAGCAACATTTCTGATCGTGTATGCGGGAATAGTAAACAGGAAGAACCTAATTAGCGGCGCAGTACTTTTATACAGTGGCTACACGTGGTTATGTACTGATACAATGGTTATATACGTATTCTACAGTGGTTATGTACTGGTTTTGCTCATACCTTCGATACGTAAGTACAACTGGTAGAAACATCATTCTAACAATGAATAAGCGGCCCTGGGAACTTCCATAAGTCTGTTTCATGGCTCATAAACAATACCACTAGAGGGTAGAGAAAACGCATACATTACACACGCTAGAGGGAAGCGGTGGGTATTCCATTGCCGCAGCTGGGTAGACCTGTCAGATGGGTGGTCCGGTGGCCCTGTCAATCAAAGGGTAAGTTGGGGACGCGGATATACACTCCGTACTAAGGCGGAAATTCCTGCTAAACCCTATACTGCCACGGCCTGCCCGCCGAACCGACCTTGCACGCCACCCCCGTTGCAGGCGCTATTAGGAATCGTCGCCTTAGCACGGAGTATATAGCCACGGCCCCAGGACGCGGGCGCCGCTTCATTGGATGACCTGTGAATATAAATAAATAAATAAATAAATAAATAAATCTAAACAAAAAATTCTTGTATATATATGTATAGTTGTATATAGTTATAATGAATGTTTGTTTGTTTGTTTGTTTACTAAAAGAGCGTGACGTACGCACCTTTCGTGATGTGGGAGGCCCTTTCGTGCGACGCCCGCTTCGCGACTCGTCGTCATCTTGGCTAGGCGCTCCTGCGAATGCTGTTTGCGTGGGAAAAAATACCGGTGACGCATCGAGAGGCGCGCCACGTTATGTAAGTTGTTGACTATTGTTTACGCGGGAAAGCACCGCATCGAGGGGCGCGTCACGTGCGGCGTTATGTAAGTTGTTGACTATAGTTCTGAGTAATGGTTCAAAATCGTGTCAATTGAAAAAAATACGCGGTCACGCGGTACATGTTCCGTAAAAGCACCTCTTTAAAGCTTTTTTCTCAAATACGACAGCACCACGCAATTCCTGACCCCCGACTGATCTTATAACATGCTTAGGTTCGACTATTTAGAATTTCATTAAACAATTTTGAAACATTACGCAAAACAATAGTCAACAACTTACATAAAGCTGAACGTGACGCCTCTCGATGCGCGCGCAACCCGATGGCGCAGTCAACAACTTACACAAAACTAATGCGTCATTTGCCACCGCGTAAACACGCCTCTCGATGCGTGCGCACCCAGATGGCGCAGTCAACAACCTACATAAAACTAATGCGTCATTTGCCACCGCGTAAACAGGCCGCCATGTCAGGTCGCTCCAAAACATTCGTCACACATCACGAACGGTACGTCACACTCTTTTAAACAAACAACCAATCATTATAACTATTTATTTATATTCACGGGTGCACCTAAATGCAAACAAACATTCATATACAAGAATAATTTATTTATTTAGTCATTTCTATTCACGGGTCATCTAATGAGTCACAAACATTCATAATACATAGGTGTTATATATAAATATAGGTGGAAATATCCATGCAATTCGGTGATGTTGCGGCTGAAGTTGTTGAATGGAATCCGTGAGTGTGCACAACCTGTTGTGTTTGGCTACTTAACACAGGCGAGATTTGAACACGCCACACACGACACGTCTTCACCATAAACTGCACAACTCAACCGGCTAAACAAACAACTGACACAAATTATGTATGGTAAAACAAACATTCATATACAAGAATCATTTATTTATTTATTCATTTCTATTCACTGTCCATATAATGAAAGGGTCCCCAAACAAACATTCATATACAACTATAAATATATATACAAGAATATTTTCATTTATTTATTCAGTCATTTCTATTCACAGGTCGCGTAATGAGTGGCCACCCAAAGGCTGGGACGTGGCTACACGCTCCGCGATATGGCAGCGGCGCCGAATACACCCGCCTCTGTCGCTACGGCCCGACCGCCAACACGAACCTGCGAAATGCCGCCTCTATTGCAGCCAAGGCGGACCGATCGACCGACTGCAGTCATACGCGGCATCGTTAGGCCGCCCGCGCAAGAGTGGCGCGACCCAGACACCAATTTATGGGTGTCGCTCCCTCCTCGCCCACGGGAGCGAGACTCGGACACCGATTTATGGGGGGTTGACCGCTCCTGCCCCATGGGTGCGGACAGGGCGGCCCGAATTTAGACCACCGCCTCAACGCACCCCATTAGCCTTACCTCAACCAGCGAGGGCCCCATCGCGGCGGCGACAACAACGGCACTGCTTTGGATTCCCACATGATCACGTCCCGTCATCAGATTCATCATCGCAGGATGGCAATATAATATTTATCGGCATCCTCCGTAGCTAGACTAAGGCTTCATTTCTACCTCATTAAACTATAACAGTCAACGACTAGTCGTTTGATTCTTTCCAACGCACAAAACCACTGTATGTCCCTACGAACGCCAACTAAACGAACTATAGTAGCCTTGCTTATAAACGAAACACTGTACGCTATAAATACACTACTACTAGAAGGCGTCACGACTCACGACAAAGCAGGAATGTTACAGCCGTCACTTGCAGCGTACGGACTTTACACCAGTGCCTCTATCAAGTTTCACAACAACACAGGGTAGAACTTTTATACGTGGTTATGTGGTTAGGTGGTTATGTACGTGGTTATGATTATAGCCACTTTCGGCCTCATCAACGCGGCTCCAATTAACAGGCAACTCTTTTATACAGTGGTTTTGTGCCGATACAATGGTTATAGGCAATATTCAGTTGTTTTAGCCCTACCTTAGGTCTGACGATCAAAACAGCGCCACTAGAGTGCAGAGAAATGAAAACACACATTACAGCGGTCACTAACAACGTACGGACTTTACACCAGTGCCTGTATCAAGTTTCACAACAACACAGCCGCCTAACAGCGTAGAACTTTTATACGTGGTTATGTACTGGTACAGTGATTATAACCACTCAGTACTAATTTCGTCCTTATCAACGCAGCTCCAATTAGCAGGCAACTCTTTTATACAGTGGTTTTGTGCCGGTACAATGGCTATAGGTAATATTCAGTTATTTTAGCCCTACCTTAAGTATGACGATCAAAACGGCGCCACTAGAGTGCAGAGAAACGAAAACACACACGCAAAGGGAACGGGGTCAACGCTGAACATCTCCTTAATACAGCAGATTGTTGCCCCGAACTCATTCTAAGCCTCTGATTTGTTGTTGGGCCTGTCAATTACGCCCCTCAAGTATAGAGAAACGAAACACATACATTACATACACTAAGTGCAACGGGTCAGCGTCGTTGGGTGGTCCTGTCAATCAAAGGTAATTAAGGGTACTTAAGGGTACTTAAGGGTATTTAGTTCCGGGGCTAAGTTTATAGGAAAAAGTGCAAATCCTTTTATGTTGACTTTTTCTCTATAGGTGCTAAGTTTTTAGGAAAAAATGGTGGGGCGGGGCCTATTCCTTTGATCTTCCTTTGATCTTGGGTACATGACCTTTTTACACGGGGGTAAATACCACACGACTAATACTGTGTCATTTCCGTACTGTAGTTTTTCTCCCTGTTAAAGAATAAGGGCTAAACCCTTGCTGGCCTACAGCTCATAACCACTGAAAAACAACTTACAAACACTGCCATACAACATACATACACCAACCTACAACACTTATCCAGTGCTAAACATTGACCTACAGTCTGTAAAACACCGACATACATCATAGGTCAGACATATAAACTAGCGTTATTAGGTAGTGATTAAATTCGTGTCTCTTATCAAACTCGCACTCGAGTCGTGTCTGGACATGTTTGTTTGTTGCGAGCGGGAGCGTGCGCACCCTGTATGACGTCAATAAACTGCTAAGCGCAGTAATTGTGTATGCGAGCTGATTTGGTCAAGCAGGTAGTGCTTTGGTTAGCCATTGTTTTGAAATGTGATGTTATGATCAGTGACGTTGTGTTACATCGAGTGAAAAATTCCCCTGTAAAATATCATTCTAGAAGTTTCTTTAATAATTTTAAACAGGTAGCGCTTTGAATATAACATATAATTTTTTCAGTACACTACAAAACTGACGCTACTAACCGATATAAACTCGTAATGAATGCTCTGTGTGTTGGAAGAACAGTCGGGTATTGACATATAACATTTAAACTTATCAGTCGTATCTCGCATAAGTGCCAATTTGAAAACTGATTGCAAACTGGTTTCAAACTGTTTTGAAGCGATATTCCTTGTGCAAGTAATAACGACTCGGTGACCTTGACACTAAAGTCGGCAAACCTCTTTTTCGAAACAGACGCGTAACAAAGTGAAGCGTTATGATAGAACAGTGCAGGTGTACAGGAGCATAATAAACGTTCAGAGAGGATATACCAGTATTTATATAGTTTACCGTATTAGGTCCAATACAGATACAAACATAGAGACATACATAGAGATATATATAGATACGGACATAGATGCAGAAAAAATACATACATAGAGACAACACACAACACATACAACACACACAACATACACAACACACACAATACACACAACACACAACATACACAACATAAACAACACACAACATATACAAGACACACAACACACACAACACACACACAACATACCCAAAACACAACATACACAACATACACAACATACACAACATACACAACATACACAACATACAAAACATACACAACATACACAACATACACAAAATACTCAACACACACAAAACATACACAACTTACTGTAGCGTCAAAGTAACATAAAACAACTCACTGGTGAAGAGAGAGAACGTTTTAATTGCAGCACTCACACACACGTCGCTTTTCGTCTGACTGCCCCCAACAAGCCAGTGTTCCACATACCGGTCAACCTCGCATAATGTCATTGCATAACAACGCGGCATTGTGCCAACGTCGCCGCCGACGACGACCGCCGAGCAATAAAGGACACGCCCAAAATACACTGCACTTCTATGCCACACTGCACTTCTATACAACACTCCCCCCTGATTTTCAGAACATCATATACATCATGGTTCATTTACAACATTCCCACCTGATTTTCAGAACATCATATACATCATGGTTCATAACGATCTGGGGGTCGTTTCTCCCGGGAGCTTTGCCAGGGCAGAGGTCGATCTACGTCTTCCTCACTGTCAGAAGACTCCCCCTCAGATCCTTGACGCGCAGAAAGCCGCGGAAGATCTTCGTCGTCACTGAATGTCTGCGCCCCCTCGGGAGGAGCAGCCTCCGGTGGTACAGCCGAGCGTAGGTCGCATACGTGTCGTGGCATACCATCCACCTCCGTGGTGTGATCGGAGATCACTCCCGTCACAGTTCCCAACTTGAACTTCGTGTGGCACCGGTTCTCTGACTGCTTCACCCACACGGCGTCTCCAACGTCATATGGACTGTCGATTGCGCCTGGCTCATTGTGTAGTACGCGGTCGATTCCAAGCACTCGTATCTCGTAGTTGTAGAGTTTGTTCGCAGGGGCAGTTGCCGGGTCGACATCATCTTTCGGCGCCACATTGTACCAATAAACGGCCTCCGCAATTGGACAACACTTCCTCGCCGCAATGCGCTTCACCGATCGATGACACCTCTCGGCAATCCCATTCCCGGAACCAACATAGGCACATCTAAAACGAACCCGCAGTCCCCATCGCTCCACAAACTGCTTAAACGCACCACTGCGAAAGGCCGAGTCGTTGTCCGTGAGCAGCTCCACCGGCGCCCCACGCTCGAAGAACACCAACTCAAGCTGCTGAATCGCACTGTCAGTGTCCTGTCGTTGCAGGCGTCGCCAAACGGCGAACCGTGTCGGCCCGCAGTCGATTAGAGTAAGGCAATGACAGCCCTTGACATGGGTCACGTCCATACCAACCCTCTGCCAGACTTCATCAACATTCAGCTCTCCCTTTACAGGAGCTGGGTCGATAGACTGGCAAACTTGACAGGCTTTAACAACTCGCTGCACCTCCTTTCTGGTCACCGCCGGGCTCAGCTTTCGCGATAAATATAGCGTGCGCTTATTTCCATGATGCCCGATGACCTCGTGAATTCTAGCAATCGTTTCATCAGGCAGAGGGTCAACGGCACCGCCGCACACAGCAAAAGTCGGCTTCTCGCACATGTTTGGCTTCCCAAGCCATTTCTGAGGCACACGATTACATTCTGACAGGACAAGTTCGATGTCCAGGGCCAGACCATATTCGTCTACCAGTGCCTTCATTGTGTTAACACGTCTACGAATCAACATCTCACTGGATGCTTTGGTCTTCAAACGGACTTTACCGCTCAGAGCGTTCAAGATCCAGTGATAAACAGTTAGAGAATCAATTCGCAGGTGCAGCTTCTTCAAATTCCACGCGAGCGCCGCATTGACTCCTTTTACCACTGCGTCCAGTTCAGCCATATTGATGTGGGAGGAGGCATCTTCGGACCGCAGCCAGCTCGCATATTCCACCACGTGACCGTCCACCTCAATCGCGACGCCCAGTGCCAAGGAACTTGCGTCCACCCACACCGTCGCCTCCTCACCAACGACATCCCATCGTCCTTTTGCTGGATGATCCTGTTTCACTCTTCGAACCGTGTCTTCCAGCATTGCGCGCAGCAACTCATCACAGACCTCCTCATCCCACGTGCTGGTCGACGAATTGGCCTTCCGTTTTATGAACGCCGTTGCAACCCGGAGCCAGCCGCACACCGGCAAGTGGCCGACGAACTTTCCACAAAACGTGAACACCGAGCGCCTCGTCAGCATGTCCGGAACCTCGTCGAACGCGTTGTTGCGCTTCCAACGCAGCTCTCCTCGCTCCCCCAAACTTCTAGGCCCAACACTCTAGCTCCGTCAGCCACACGTTCCGCTGGTTTACATTCAAGTCCGTACCGCAACAGATGGTTCTCGACGCATTGAACTGAGGCCACGTCCTCGTTTACGAAGATGTCATCAATGTAAGACGATGTGGTACGGTCGACAGTCTCGTCCTGGGTCAGCACCGCGGTAAGCACAGATTTCATAACACTAGGCGTCACATTCAAACCAAACCCCTACCTCGTGAGGCAGTACCTTTGCCCACGAAAGATCACAGTTTGGAAGGGCCACAAAGATTCATGGACTCGTATCTGCAGGTACGCTCTGCGAAGGTCAACAATTGCCACGTTAGTTCCTAGTCGCCGCCAATCTCGTAGCTTGTCAGCACAAACATCCGCGCTCGCTGTGAACGCGTCCACGTACGAGTTCAACTCACGGAAATCCATCACCGGCCGTTCCTTGTCTTTATTCTGCTGAACAATCGCCATCAGCGGTATCAACCCTTTTGCAGGCCCAAACTTCTCATCATCATAGGGCTTCAACCACCCGTTCGTTATCCACTCTTCAATTTCCGCCTCGTAGCTCAATCTGGCACTAGTCGGGATGGAATACTCGGCAACTCTGTTTCGCAGAGCGTGAGGCTCGGCGTCATCCGACCATTTCCATGCAACAGTCCAAGCTTTCTCCCTAGCGTCGAACGAAACACAGAAGTCCGGCTCGTCAATCTTGATCGCAGCCGCGCAGACCGGTTTCTCGTCTGTCTTAGGCGAACCAAAACGTGTCGCAAGCGAAGGGAAGGTCGTCACGCCGCCTAGAGCTGAGATGCCGTTGATTCCCAGGATGAACTCAAAACCCAGTGGTTTGAAGTCAACAACATAAACATCAACCACCACTGAGTCGCCGTTACTAACACGGAGCTGAACGCGGCCAACACCTTCACAGCGTTGCCTTTGACCGCTCACAGTCAACACGTCGGCACTTTTTCTCGTCCACGATGCGCAGTACGGCGCGTGAACGATGCAGTGTGAGCACCCAGAGTCAATGAGAGCAACACACATGACACCGTCAACGGATAGCTCCGTCACCGGCAAAGCCGCGGCGCTTACTGGACGTCGGGGTTGGAGGCTAGCGCAAACGGCCTCCCCCCGTTCTCGTTTCCAAGACACGACGACGCAAAGTGACCCAGACCATCGCATTCGTAACACCTCATACCGCCTCGTTCGCCACCTCGTGCACGCCCGCCATATGCATTGTCGCGACCTTTCCGGCGGAGCAGACAATCTCTGGCCAGATGATTCGGCAGTTTGCACTCGAAACACAGTAACCCTGACGTCACAGCCGTTCGCTTCATTGGCGCACCAGCACCCATTCTCAACGCATTAACAGCGGCCGCAACACCAACCTCATCCTTTAGGATGGCTCTCGCTCTTGTCAAAATTTGATTAATTGGCAGCTCATCCATATGCGAACCAGCACTAAGCAGTTGTTTCACACTATCAGGCAGTCCTGCTACAAAAGCGCACGCAAGCGCTTTGACACTTAGTCCGCCGAACGGCACAGCGAGCCTACGCTGCTCCGCCAGAAACACATCTACCTTCTCCCCGGGCTGCAGCCTCCTTGCTACAAATTGTTCATAAGCTATGAACGAATCAACAGCAAAGGCTGTTCGCAGCGCTTTCTTAATCTTCTCACTGTCTTTCTTATCCGCGTCAGGGAGTTGCTGGTAGACGGCGAAGGCGCCGCCAGTCAGACGAAGCGGTATAACACTTTCCAAGTGGATTATGCCGCGCAAATTTCAAACACGTTCCGCTTTCTCCAGCCACTCTACAACATTCTGGGTGGCATCTCCGCTGAATTCCGGGATTAGACGCAGTTCCATCGCGCTCTCCACCATTGCTTAGTATTGCCGGAATAGCTTGTAGCGTCAAAGTAACATAAAACAACTCACTGGTGAAGAGAGAGAACGTTTTAATTGCAGCACTCACACACACGTAGCTTTTCGTCTGACTGCCCCCAACAAGCCAGTGTTCCACATACCGATCAACCTCGCATAATGTCATTGCATAACAACGCGGCATAGTGCCAACGTCGCCGCCGACGACGACTGCCGAGCAATATAGGACACGCCCAAAATAAACTGCACTTCTAAGCCACACTGCACTTATATACAACATTTATACAACACACATAACACACAACACATACAACACACACAACATACACAACATACACAACACACACAACACACACAACATACCCAACACATTACAACATACACAATACACAACAAACACAACACACAATACATACACAACACACACAACACACACAACACACACAACACACACACATCACACACAACACACACAACACACACAACACACACAACACACACACACAACATACCCAACACACAACACATACAACACACACAACACACGCAACACACACAACACACACAACACACACACACACACACACACACACACACATTCATCAAACACACACAACACACATACACAACAAACACAACATAAACAACACACACAACACACACAACACACACAACATACACAACACACACACAACACACACAACCCACAACACATACAACACACACACACAACATATCTAACACACAGCACACACAACATACCCAACACACAATATACACAACAAAAAACACACAACATACACAACAAACACAACATACACACCACACACAATATACACAACACACACACAATACACACAACACACACAACACACACAACACACACAACACACACAACAATCACAACACACACAACACACACTACACACACAACACACAACACACAACACATACAACACACACACACAACATACCCAACACACAACATACACAACATACACAAGACACACCCAACACACAACATACACAACACACATAACACAAACAATACATACAACACACGCACAACATACACAAAACACACAACACACACAACATACCCAACACACAGTATACACAACATACACAAAATACCCAACACACAACACACACAACACACACAACACACACAACACACACAACACACACAACACACACAACACACACAACACACACAACACACACAACACACACAACACACACAACACACACAACACACACAACACACACAACATACAACACACACACAACATAACCAACACACAACATACACAACACAAACACTCAACACATACAACACACACGCAACATACACAACACACACAACATACCCAACACACAACATACACAACATGCACAATATTCACAACATACACAACATGCAACGGAATGGTTCTTGGAACACGTAGTCTCATGCGATGTCTCGTCCGTAGTCTCATGCAATGTCTAGACCGTAGTCTCGTGCGCTAAGTTTGGTAGAGTTGTCACGCGATAACCCGTCGAATTGCCTGAAAGCGGTGAGATGTCACGCGATTACACGTCGAATTGATTGAAAGGGGAGGGATTTGACGCGATAACACGTCGAATTGCCTTAAAGGGGAGGGATTTGATGCGATAACACGTCTATTCTGATGGAATTCCATCAAATTGATGGAATCTCACGCGGTAACCCGTCTATTCTGATGGAATTCCATCAAATTGATGGAATCTCACGCGATAAGCCGTCAATTCTGATGGAATTCCATCAAATTGATGGAATCTCACGCGGTAACCCGTCTATTCTGATGGAATTCCATCAAATTGATGGAATCTCACGCGATAAGCCGTCTATTCTGATGGAATTCCATCAAATTGATGGAATCTCACGCGGTAACCCGTCTATTCTGATGGAATTCCATCAAATTGATGGAATCTCACGCGATAAGCCGTCTATTCTGAAGGAATTCCATCAAATTGATGGAATCTCACGCGATAAGCCGTCTATTCTGATGGAATTCCATCAAGTTGATGGAATCTCACGCGATAACCCGTCTATTTGCTCCCTTCTGGCGGAATCTCATGCGATAACCTGTCTATTCCGAATTAATGCCACGTGTTCGGCTATGTTTAATGTTTCGTTTGTCCGATAAGTTTGTTTCTTGTCACTTGTTGATCTAAGTGTTTGGTGCTTCGTTTGTCAGACAAGTTTGTTTCTTGTCACTCGTTATGTTGAGAATGTTGTGAATTGGGTATGTTGTGTGTTGGGTATATTGTGTGTTGAGTGTGTTGTGTATGTTGTGTGTGTTGTGTGTGTTGTGTATGTGTTGTGTGTTTTGTGTGTTTTGTGTGTTTTGTGTGTTTTGTGTGTTTTGTGTGTATGTGTTGTGTGTGTTTTGTGTTTTGTGGGTTGTGTATGTTGTGTAAGTTGTGAATGTTGTGTATGTTGTGTATGTTGTGTATGTTGTGTATGTTGTGTATGTTGTGTATTGGGTATGTTGTGTGTGTGTTGTGTATGTTGTGTGTGTGTTGTGTGGGTTGTGTGTGTTGTGTGTGTTGTGTTTGTTGTGTGTGTTGTGTGTGTTGTGTGTGTTGTGTGTGTTGTGTGTGTTGTGTGTGTTGTGTGTGTTGTGTGTGTTGTGTGTGTTGTGTGTTGTGTGTTTTGTGTTGTTTGTGTTGTGTGTGTTGTGTGTGTTGTGTGTGTTGTGTGTGTTGTGTATGTGTTGTGTATGTGTTGTGTATGTGTTGTGTATGTGTTGTGTATGTGTTGTGTGTGTATTGTGTGTTTTGTGTATTTTGTGTATTTTGTGTATGTTGTGTGTTGGGTATTTTGTGTTTGTTGTGTATGATGTGTGTTAGGTATGTTGCGTGTGTTGTGTGTGTTGTGTGTGTTGGGTATGTTGTGTGTGTATTGTATGTTGTGTGTGTTGTGTATGTTGTATATGTTGCGTATGTTGTGTATGTTGCGTGTTGGGTATGTTGTGTGTTGGGTATGTTTTGTGTTGGGTATGTTGTGTGTGTTGTGTGTGTTGTGTTTGTTGTGGTTGTTGTGTGTGTTGTGTGTGTGTTGTGTGTGTTGTGTGTTGTGTATGTTGTGTATGTTGTGTATGTTGTGTATGTTGTGTATGTAGTGTATTTTGTGTATTTTGTGTATATTGTGTGTTGGGTATTTTGTGTTTGTTGTGTATGCTGTGTGTTGGGTATGTTGTGTGTGTTGTGTGTGTTGTGTGTGTTGTGTGTGTTGTGTGTGTTGTGTGTGTTGTTTGTGTTGTGTGTGTTGTGTGTGTTATGTGTGTTGTGAATGTTGTGTGGTGGGTGGGTCTTGTGTAAGTTGTGTGTTGGATATGTTGTGTGTGTGTTGTATGTGTTGTGTGTTGTATGTGTTGTGTGTTGTATGTTTTGTATGTGTTGTGTGTGTTGTGTGTGTGTTATGTGTGTTGTGTGTGTTGTGTGTGTTGTGTGTGTTGTGTGTTGGGTGTGTGTTGTGTGTGTTGTGTGTGTTTTGTGTGTTGTGTGTGTTGTGTGTGTTGTGTGTGTTGTGTGTGTTGTGTGTGTTCTGTGTGTTGTGTGTGTGTTGTGTATGTATTGTGTTCTGTGTGTGTTGTATGTTGTGTGTGTGTTGTGTGTGTGTTGGGTATGTTGTGTGTTGGGTATGTTGTGTGTGTTGTGTGTGTTGTGTGTGTTGTGTGTGTTGTGCGTGTTGTGCGTGTTGTGTGTGTTGTGTGTGTTGTGTGTGTTGTGTGTGTTGTGTGTGTTGTGTGTGTTGTGTAAGTTGTTGTGGCGTATTTTGTGTATGTTGTGTGTTGGGTATTTTGTGTTTGTTGTGTATGCTCTGTGTTGGGTATGTTGTGTGTGTTGTGTATGTTGTGTGTGTGTTGTGTGTGTTGTGTGTGTTGTGTGTGTTGTGTGTGTTGTGTGTGTTGTATATGTGTTGTGTTTTGTGTATGTGGTGTGTGTTGTGTATGTTGTGTATGTGTTGTGTGTGTTGTGTGTGTTGTGTGTGTTGTGTGTGTTGTGTGTGTTGTGTGTGTTGTGTGTGTTGTGTGCGTTGTGTGCGTTGTGTGTGTTGTGTGTGTGTTGTGTATGTGTTGTGTGTTGCGTGTGTTGTTTATGTTGTGTATGTTGTGTTTTGGGTATGTTGTGTGTGTTGTGTTTTGGGTATGTTGTGTGTGTGTTGTATGTGTTGTATGTGTTGTATGTGTTGTATGTGTTGTGTGTTGGGTATGTTTTGTGTGTATTGTATGTTGTGTGTGTTGTGTATGTTGTGTATATTGCGTATGTTGTGTATGTTGTGTGTTGGGTATGTTGTGTGTTGTGTGTGTTGTGTGTGTGTTGTGTGTGTGTTGTGTGTGTGTTGTGTGTATTGTGTGTGTTGTTTGTGTTGTGTGTGTTGTGTGTGTCGTGTGTGTTGTGAGTGTTGTGTGTGTTGTGTATGTTGTGTTTGTTGTGTGTGTTTTGTATTTTGTGTATGTTTTGTGTTGGGTATTTTGTGTTTGTTGTGTATGCTGTGTGTTGGGTATGTTGTGTGTGTTGTGTGTGTTGTGTGTGTTGTGTGTGTTGTGTGTGTTGTGTGTGTTGTGTGTGTTGTGTGTGTTGTGTGTGTTGTGTGTGTTGTGTGTGTTGTGTGTGTTGTGTGTGTTGTGTGTGTTGTGTGTGTTGTGTGTGTTGTGTGTGTTGTGTGTGTTGTGTGTGTTGTGTGTGTTATGTGTGTTGTGTGTTGGGTGGGTGTTGTGTATGTTGTGTGTTGGGTATGTTGTGTGTGTTATATGTGTTGGGTGTTGTATGTGTTGTATGTGTTGTGTGTTGTGTGTGTTGTGTGTGTTGTGTGTGTTGTGTGTGTGTTGTGTGTGTGTTGTGTGTGTGTTGTGTGTGTTGTGTGTGTTGTGTGTGTTGTGTGTGTGTTGTGTGTGTTGTGTATGTGTTGTGTGTTGTGAATGTTGTGTGTGTTGTGTGTGTGTTGTGTATGTTGTGTATGTTGTGTATGTGTTGTTTGTGTTGTGTGTGTTGTGTGTGTTGTGTGTGTTGTGTGTGTTGTGTGTGTTGTGTGTGTTGTGTGTGTTGTGTGTGTTGTGTGTGTTGTGTGTGTTGTGTGTGTTGTGTGTGTTGTGTGTGTTATGTGTGTTGTGTGTTGGGTGGGTCTTGTGTATGTTGTGTGTTGGGTATGTTGTGTGTGTTATATGTGTTGGGTGTTGTATGTGTTGTATGTGTTGTGTGTTGTGTGTGTTGTGTGTGTTGTGTGTGTATTGTGTGTGTTGTGTGTGTTGTGTGTGTTGTGTGTGTTGTGTGTGTGTTGTGTGTGTTGTGTATGTGTTGTGTGTTGTGAATGTTGTGTGTGTTGTTTGTGTGTTGTGTATGTTGTGTATGTGTTGTTTGTTTGTTGAGTGTGTTGTGTGTTGTGTGTGTTGGGTATGTTGTGTGTGTTGTGTGTGTTGTGTGTGTTGTGTGTGTTGTGTGTGTTGTGTGTGTTGTGTGTGTTGTGTGTGTTGTGAGTGTTGTGTGTGTTGTGTGTGTTGTGTGTGTTGTGTGTGTTGGGTGTGTTGTGTGTGTTGTGTGTGTTGTGTGTGTGTTGTGTTTGTTGTGTGTGTTGTGTGTGTTGTGTGTGTTGTGTGTGTTGTGTGTGTTGTGTGTGTTGTGTGTGTTGTGTGTGTTGTGTGTGTTGTGTGTTGGGTGTGTGTTGTGTGTGTTGTGTGTGTTTTGTGTGTTGTGTGTGTTGTGTGTGTTGTGTGTGTTGTGTGTGTTGTGTGTGTTGTGTGTGTTCTGTGTGTTGTGTGTGTGTTGTGTATGTATTGTGTGCTGTGTGTGTTGTATGTTGTGTGTGTGTTGTGTGTGTGTTGGGTATGTTGTGTGTTGGGTATGTTGTGTGTGTTGTGTGTGTTGTGTGTGTTGTGTGTGTTGTGTGTGTTGTGCGTGTTGTGCGTGTTGTGCGTGTTGTGTGTGTTGTGTGTGTTGTGTGTGTTGTGTGTGTTGTGTAAGTTGTTGTGGTGTATTTTGTGTATGTTGTGTGTTGGGTATTTTGTGTTTGTTGTGTATGCTCTGTGTTGGGTATGTTGTGTGTGTTGTGTATGTTGTGTGTGTGTTGTGTGTGTTGTGTGTGTTGTGTGTGTTGTGTGTGTTGTATATGTGTTGTGTTTTGTGTATGTGGTGTGTGTTGTGTATGTTGTGTATGTGTTGTGTGTGTTGTGTGTGTTGTGTGTGTTGTGTGTGTTGTGTGTGTTGTGTGTGTTGTGTGTGTTGTGTGCGTTGTGTGTGTTGTGTGTGTGTTGTGTATGTGTTGTGTGTTGCGTGTGTTGTTTATGTTGTGTATGTTGTGTTTTGGGTATGTTGTGTGTGTTGTGTTTTGGGTATGTTGTGTGTGTGTTGTATGTGTTGTATGTGTTGTATGTGTTGTATGTGTTGTGTGTTGGGTATGTTTTGTGTGTATTGTATGTTGTGTGTGTTGTGTATGTTGTGTATATTGCGTATGTTGTGTATGTTGTGTGTTGTGTATGTTGTGTGTTGTGTGTGTTGTGTGTGTGTTGTGTGTGTGTTGTGTGTGTGTTGTGTGTGTGTTGTGTGTATTGTGTGTGTTGTTTGTGTTGTGTGTGTTGTGTGTGTCGTGTGTGTTGTGAGTGTTGTGTGTGTTGTGTATGTTGTGTTTGTTGTGTGTGTTTTGTATTTTGTGTATGTTTTGTGTTGGGTATTTTGTGTTTGTTGTGTATGCTGTGTGTTGGGTATGTTGTGTGTGTTGTGTGTGTTGTGTGTGTTGTGTGTGTTGTGTGTGTTGTGTGTGTTGTGTGTGTTGTGTGTGTTGTGTGTGTTGTGTGTGTTGTGTGTGTTGTGTGTGTTATGTGTGTTGTGTGTTGGGTGGGTGTTGTGTATGTTGTGTGTTGGGTATGTTGTGTGTGTTATATGTGTTGGGTGTTGTATGTGTTGTATGTGTTGTGTGTTGTGTGTGTTGTGTGTGTTGTGTGTGTTGTGTGTGTTGTGTGTGTGTTGTGTGTGTTGTGTGTGTTGTGTGTGTTGTGTGTGTTGTGTGTGTGTTGTGTGTGTTGTGTATGTGTTATGTGTTGTGAATGTTGTGTGTGTTGTGTGTGTGTTGTGTATGTTGTGTATGTGTTGTTTGTGTGTTGTGTGTGTTGTGTGTGTTGTGTGTGTTGTGTGTGTTGTGTGTGTTGTGTGTGTTGTGTGTGTTGTGTGTGTTGTGTGTGTTGTGTGTGTTGTGTGTGTTATGTGTGTTGTGTGTTGGGTGGGTCTTGTGTATGTTGTGTGTTGGGTATGTTGTGTGTGTTATATGTGTTGGGTGTTGTATGTGTTGTATGTGTTGTGTGTTGTGTGTGTTGTGTGTGTTGTGTGTGTTGTGTGTGTTGTGTGTGTTGTGTGTGTATTGTGTGTGTTGTGTGTGTTGTGTGTGTTGTGTGTGTGTTGTGTGTGTTGTGTATGTGTTGTGTGTTGTGAATGTTGTGTGTGTTGTTTGTGTGTTGTGTATGTTGTGTATGTGTTGTTTGTTTGTTGAGTGTGTTGTGTGTTGTGTGTGTTGGGTATGTTGTGTGTGTTGTGTGTGTTGTGTGTGTTGTGTGTGTTGTGTGTGTTGTGTGTGTTGTGAGTGTTGTGTGTGTTGTGTGTGTTGTGTGTGTTGGGTGTGTTGTGTGTGTTGTGTGTGTTGTGTGTGTGTTGTGTTTGTTGTGTGTGTTGTGTGTGTTGTGTGTGTTGTGTGTGTTGTGTGTGTTGTGTGTGTTGTGTGTGTTGTGTGTGTTGTGTGTGTTGTGTGTGTTGTGTGTGTTGTGTGTGTTGTGTGTGTTGTGTGTGTTGTGTGTGTTGTGTATTGTGTGTGTTGTGTGTGTTGTGTGTGTTGTGTGTGTTGTGTGTGTTGTGTGTGTGTTGTGTGTGTGTTGTGTATGTGTTGTGTGTTGTGTGTTGTGTGTTGTGTGTTGTGTGTTGTGTGTTGTGTGTGTTGTGTGTGTTGTGTGTGTGATGTTTGTGTTGTGTGTTTGTTGTGTGTGTGTTGTATGTTGTGTGTGTTGTGTATGTTTTTTGTGTTGAATATGTTGTGCGTTGTGTATATCGTGTGTGTGTGTTGTGTGTGTGTTGTGTGTGTGTTGTGTGTGTGTTGTGTGTGTGTTGTGTGTGTGCTGTGTGTGTGTTGTGTGTGTGTTGTGTGTGTGTTGTGTGTGTTGTGTGTGAGTTGTGTGTGTGTTGTGTGTGTGTTGTGTGTGTTGTGTGTGTTTTGTGTGCTGTGTGTGCTGTGTGTGCTGTGTGTGCTGTGTGTGCTGTGTGTGCTGTGTGTGCTGTGTGTGTTGTGTGTGTTTTGTGTGTTGTGTGTGTTGTGTGTGTTGTGTGTGTTGTGTGTGTTGTGTGTGTTGTGTGTTTTGTGTGTGTTGTGTGTGTTGTGTGTGTTGTGTGTGTTGTGTGTGTTGTGTGTGTTGTGTGTGTTGTGTGTGTTGTGAATATTGTGTGTTTTGTATGTTGTGTATGCTGTGTTTTGGGTATTTTGTGTGTGTTGTGTTAGGTATGTTGTGTATGTTGTGTGTGTTGTATGTGTTATGTGTTATGTGTGTTGTATAAGTGTTGTATAGAAGTGCAGTGTGGCTTAGAAGTGCAGTTTATTTTGGGCGTGTCCTTTATTGCTCGGCGGTCGTCGTCGGCGGCGACGTTGGCACAATGCCGCGTTGTTATGCAATGACATTATGCGAGGTTGACCGGTATGTGGAACACTGGCTTGTTGGGGGCAGTCAGACGAAAAGCGACGTGTGTGTGAGTGCTGCAATTAAAACGTTCTCTCTCTTCACCAGTGAGTTGTTTTATGTTACTTTGACGCTACAAGCTATTCCGGCAATACTGAGCAATGGTGGAGAGCTCGATGGAACTGCGTCTAATCCCGGAATTCAGCGGAGATACCACCCAGAATGTTGTAGAGTGGCTGGAGAAAGCGGAACTTGTTTGCAATTTGCGCGGCATAGTCCACTTGGAAAGCTTCGTTTGTATGGCGGCGCCTTCGCCGTCTACCAGCAACTCCCTGACGCGGACAAGAAGGACAGTGAGAAGATTAAGAAAGCGCTGCGAACCGCCTTTACTGTTGATTCGTTCATAGCTTATGAACAATTTGTAGCAAGGAGGCTGCAGCCCGGGGAGAAGGTAGATGTGTTTCTGGCGGAGCTGCGTAGGCTCGCTGTGCCGTTCGGCGGACTAAGTGACAAAGCGCTTTCGTGCGCTTTTGTAGCAGGACTGCCTGATAGTGTGAAACAACTGTTTAGAGCTGGTTCGCGTATGGATGAGCTGCCAATTGATCAAATTTTGACAAGAGCGAGAGCCGTCCTAAAGGATGAGGTTGGTGTTGCGGCCGCTGTTAGTGCGTTGAGAATGGGTGCTGGTGCGCCAGTGAAGCGAACTGCTGTGACGTCAGGGTTACTGTGTTTCGAGTGCAACCTGCCGAATCATCTGGCCAGAGATTGTCTGCTCCGCCGGAAAGGTCGTGACAATGCATATGGCGGGCGTGCACGAGGTGGCGGACGAGGCGGTATGAGGTGTTACGAATGCGATGGTCTGGGTCACTTTGCGTCGTCGTGTCCGGGAATCGAGAACGGGGGGAGGCCGTTTGCCCTAGCCTCCAACCCCGACGTCCAGTAAGCGCCGCGGCTTTGACGGTGAAGGAGATATCCGTTGACGGTGTCATGTGTGTTGCTCTCATTGACTCTGGGTGCTCACACTTCATCGTTCACGCGCCGTGCTGCGCATCGTGGACGAGAAAAAGTGCCGACGTGTTGACTGTGAGCGGTCAAAGGCAACGCTGTGAAGGTGTTGGCCGCGTTCAGCTCCGTGTTAGTAACGGCGACTCAGTGGTGGTTGATGTTTATGTTGTTGACTTCAAACCACTGGGTTTTGAGTTCATCCTGGGAATTAACGGCATCTCAGCTCTAGGCGGCGTGACGACCTTCCCTTCGCTTGCGACACGTTTTGGTTCGCCTAAGACAGACGAGAAACCGGTCTGCGCGGCTGCGATCAAGATTGACGAGCCGGACTTCTGTGTTTCGTTCGACGCTTGGGAGAAAGCTTGGACTGTTGCATGGAAATGGTCGGATGACGCCGAGCCTCACGCTCTGCGAAACAGAGTTGCCGAGTATTCCATCCCGACTAGTGCCAGATTGAGCTACGAGGCGGAAATTGAAGAGTGGATAACGAACGGGTGGTTGAAGCCCTATGATGTTGAGAAGTTTGGGCCTGCAAAAGGGTTGATACCGCTGAGGGCGATTGTTCAGCAGAATAAAGACAAGGAACGGCCGGTGATGGATTTCCGTGAGTTGAACTCGTACGTGGACGCGTTCACAGCGAGCGCGGATGTTTGTGCTGACAAGCTACGAGATTGGCGGCGACTAGGAACTAACGTGGCAATTGTTGACCTTCGCAGAGCGTACCTGCAGATACGAGTCCATGAATCTTTGTGGCCCTTCCAAACTGTGATCTTTCGTGGGCAAAGGTACTGCCTCACGAGGTAGGGGTTTGGTTTGAATGTGACGCCTAGTGTTATGAAATCTGTGCTTACCGCGGTTCTGACCCAGGACGAGACTGTCGACCGTACCACATCGTCTTACATTGATGACATCTTCGTAAACGAGGACGTGGCCTCAGTTCAATGCGTCGAGAACCATCTGTTGCGGTACGGACTTGAATGTAAACCAGCGGAACGTGTGGCTGACGGAGCTACAGTGTTGGGCCTAGAAGTTTGGGGGAGCGAGGAGAGCTGCGTTGGAAGCGCAACAACGTTTTCGACGAGGTTCCGGACATGCTGACGAGGAGCTCGGTGTTCACGTTTTGTGGAAAGTTCGTCGGCCACTTGCCGGTGTGCGGCTGGCTCCGGGTTGCAACGGCGTTCATAAAACGGAAGGCCAATTCGTCGACCAGCACGTGGGATGAGGAGGTCTGTGATGAGTTGCTGCGCGCAATGCTGGAAGACACGGTTCGAAGAGTGAAACAGGATCATCCAGCAAAAGGACGATGGGATGTCGTTGGTGAGGAGGCGACGGTGTGGGTGGACGCAAGTTCCTTGGCACTGGGCGTCGCGATTGAGGTGGACGGTCACATGGTGGAATATGCGAGCTGGCTGCGGTCCGAAGAAGCCTCCTCCCACATCAATATGGCTGAACTGGACGCAGTGATAAAAGGAGTCAATGCGGCGCTCGCGTGGAAGTTGAAGAAGCTGCACCTGCGAATTGATTCTCTAACTGTTTATCACTGGATCTTGAACGCCCTGAGCGGAAAAGTCCGTTTGAAGACCAAGGCATCCAGTGAGATGTTGATTCGTAGACGTGTTAACAAAATGAAGGCACTGGTAGACGAATATGGTCTGGCCCTGGACATCGAACTTGTCCTGTCAGAATGTAATCGTGTGCCTCAGAAATGGCTTGGGAAGCCAAACATGTGCGAGAAGCCGACTTTTGCTGTGTGCGGCGGTGCCGTTGACCCTCTGCCTGATGAAAGGATTGCTAGAATTCACGAGGTCACCGGGCATCATGGAATTAAGCGCACGCTATATTTATCGCGAAAGTTGAGCCCGGCGGTGACCAGGAAGGAGGTGCAGCGAATTGTTAAAGCCTGTCAAGTTTGCCAGTCTATCGACCCAGCTCCTGTAAAATGGGCTAAGGGAGACCTGAATGTTGATGAGATCTGGCAGAGGGTTGGTATGGACGTGACCCATTTCAAGGGCTGTCATTACCTTACTCTAATCGACTGCGGGCCGACACGGTTCGCCGTTTGGCGACGCCTGCAACGACAGGACACTGACAGTGCGATTCAGCAGCTTGAGTTGGTGTTCTTCGAGCGTGGGGCGCCGGTGGAGCTGCTCACGGACAACGATTCGGCCTTTCGCAGTGGTGCGTTTAAGCAGTTTGTTGAGCGATGGGGACTGCGGGTTCGTTTTAGATGTGCCTATGTTGCTTCCGGGAATGGGATTGCCGAGAGGTGTCATCGATCAGTGAAGCGCATTGCGGCGAGGAAGTGTTGTCCAATTGCGGAGGCCGTTTATTGGTACAATGTGGCGCCGAAAGATGATGTCGACCAGGCAACTGCCCCTGCGAACAAACTCTACAACTACGAGATACGAGTGCTTGGAATCGACCGCGTACTACACAATGAGCCAGGCGCAATCGACAGTCCATATGACGTTGGAGACGCCGTGTGGGTGAAGCCGTCAGAGAACCGGTGCCACACGAAGTTCAAGTTGGGAACTGTGACGGGAGTGATCTCCGATCACACCATGGAGGTGGATGGTATGCCACGACACGTATGCGACCTACGCTCGGCTGTACCACCGGTGGCTGCTCCTCCCGAGGGGGCGCAGACATTCAGTGACGACGAAGATCATCCGCGGCTTCCTGCGCGTCAAGGATCTGAGGGGGAGTCTTCTGACAGAGAGGAATAGGTAGACCGACCTCTGCCCTGGCGAAGCTCGCGGGAGAAACGACCCCCAGATCGTTATGAACCATGATGTATATGATGTTCTGAAAATCAGGTGGGAGTGTTGTAAATGAACCATGATGTATATGATGTTCTGAAAATCAGGGGGGAGTGTTGTATAGAAGTGCAGTGTGGCTTAGAAGTGCAGTGTATTTTGGGCGTGTCCTTTATTCCTCGGCGGTCGTCGTCGGCGGCGACGTTGGCACAATGCCGCGTTGTTATGCAATGACATTATGCGAGGTTGACCGGTATGTGGAACACTGGCTTGTTGGGGGCAGTCAGACGAAAAGCGACGTGTGTGTGAGTGCTGCAATTAAAACGTTCTCTCTCTTCACCAGTGAGTTGTTTTATGTTACTTTGACGCTACAGTAAGTTGTGTATGTTTTGTGTGTGTTGAGTATGTTGTGTTTGTTGTGTGTGTTGTGTGTGTTGTATATGTTTTGTGTTGTGTGTGTTGTGTATGTTGTGTGTGTTGTATGTGTTGTTTGTGGTTTCTATGTATGTATTTTTTCTGCATCTATGTCTGTATCTATGTATATCTCTATGTATGTCTCTATGTTTGTATCTGTATTGGACCTAATACGGTAAACTATATAAATACTGGTATATCCTCTCTGAACGTTTATTATGCTCCTGTACACCTGCACTGTTCTATCATAACGCTTCAATTTGTTACGCGTCTGTTTCGAAAAAGAGGTTTGTCGACTTTAGTGTCAAGGTCACCGAGTCGTTATCACTTGCACAAGGAATATCGCTTCAAAACAGTTTGAAACCAGTTTGCAATCAGTTTTCAAGTTGGCACTTATGCGAGATACGACTGATAAGTTTAAATGTTATATGTCAATACCCGACTGTTCTTCCAACACACAGAGCATTCATTACGAGTTTATACCGGTTAGTAGCGTCAGTGTACTGAAAAAACCGAAATAAACAAGGCAATCTTACGTAAAGTGTAACATTTGTGCGCGATAAACAGCTTCTTAAAGACTACATAGACAGTGAATAATGTAAACACAGTTAACTGAGCTATTTTAAAAAGCTCATTAAATTATTATTATTAAATAAATTCTGATATGGCGCCTTGCAAGCGGCAAGTCAAGGCAAAGAGAAACTTGGTGTGCGACGACTGCCACAGTTGGGTGGATTTTTACCCTATCCGGCTGTGGTAAGTTAAGGGCAGAGACCAAGGAAGAGGGATTCACCTTTCAGTGTGTGGGGTGTTGGAAGTTGGAATGTCTGGAGAAGGAGGTAGCTAGGTTGATAGATATTGTGAAGGGGATGGAGATGAGAATCAGCAAGGAGACAGGTGGAATGGAGAGAGATGTCAGGGAGAGAGTTGGGAATACTGTGAGACTGAAGGAGCAGAGTAATGGCAAGAAGATCGAGGAAAGGAGACTCAGAGAAGGGAAGGAGATCGTAGGGGATGAAATTGGAGAATCGACGGCAGGAAATGTGACAGGCGTGATGGTGAAGGGAAAAAGTGACCGTAGAGAAAGAGGTAGGAGGGAATAAGAGACGGGAGAGGAGAGAATGAAATGCAATCGGAGGAAAGATGACGGGAAGAAAGGAAATGAGAGTAAATGTGACAGAAGAGAAGTTGGGAGGGATGATGACAGGAGGAAAGGTGACAAAAGAAACAGCGTCAGGAAAGAATGGAACGGACGGGATTGTGACAGGAGAGCAGAAGACAGGGGAACAAGACTACAACCAGACATATGCAAACCGGAGAAGGAGCTACTCTGAGGTTGTGATTGAGGGGGCATTGAGAAAGCAGAGGGTGTATATGGGCGACTCTATTCTGAGAAAGACGGATAAGATACTAAGCGAAGGGGAGGACGTCGTTGTTTGTTTGCCGGGGGCTAGGATAAAACATGTGACTGAAAGGGTAGAGAAGGTATTGGGGCATGGCAAGGGAGGGTCTATACTAGTACACGTAGAGACACATAATGCTCACAGGGAGGGAACAACTGGGATAGTACAGAAGTACGTACAGTTAGTGAGGAAGTTAAAGAAGTCAACATATAGAAAATGCAAGAGGATGGCGATCAACACACTAGTTTAGCAGATGTGTAAAGAAGAGGGGGTGGGATTCGTAGATTTATGGGGATACTTTGTTGGGAGGGAAGATATGTACATGACAGATGGCCTTCATCTAAGTGGAAAAGGGGTAGCAGTTTTCTCAGAGAACTTGCTGCAATCTGGTGACAATGGGACAGGCTGCATCTATTTAAACTAGATTCGCAGGGGGGATTCACAGAGAAGCCTGAAACTAGAGGCATAGATAAAGACTGCAGAAATAAATCAGCAACGAACAGCCTGGAAAACTGTTCTGAATCAGGATATAAATGCGTTTGTTTAAATGCAAGGAGCACAAAAGAAGTGAACTAAACATTATGGTAGAAGATATTGACCATCACATAATAGGAATAACCGAATCATGGGCCACCACTGATATATGAGATGCCGAATTGGGACTAACAGGCTATGTAATGTTCAGGAAAGATAGAATAGGAAGAATGGGAAGTGGAGTTATTTTATATGTTAAAAAATCTATCGAGGCTTATTAAATAAAATTAGAAAGAGAAGCAGACTGCGAATAAGCTGTTTGGTGTACCGTAGTACAGGAAACTCTACGTTAACGGTGGTGATAGTTTATCGAAGTCCAAACATAAGTGTTGAAGAGAATGAACACGTACAAAACGCCATAAGGGAAGTTAACAAACGGGACTGTATTATTATGGGATATTTTAACCATGGTCATATACAACGGAAATCTCTACAAAGTATGGGGGGAGTGAGGACCACAAGTTTTTAGTTTTAGTACAAGACAGTTTCCTTTCTCAGCATGTGCTAGAACCAACCAGGGGTGAGAATGTGTTAGACATAGTTTTATCCTCACAGAATGAATTAGTTAACAATGTCAAATTATGTGAGCCACTGGGGAGTAATGATCACAACCAGATACATGATACCATAATAAGTAAAATCAGAAAGAAATAATAAAAAAGTTCAGAAGACATTTTCACAAAGGAAGATATAAGGAAATGAGGAAATATTTAGCAAAAATAGACTGGAACAACACACTGAAGAATAAGTCAGCAACAGAATGCTGGAATATCTTAAACAGTGAAATAGAGTGCATTGTCGATAAATGTGTTCCCTTGAAAAAACAAGTAAACGGTCCAGAAAGAAATACTTACCGAAAGAAGCCATTACAAAAATTAAGTACAAACAAACAATGTATATAACATATAGACGAAAAGTTAGGACTCTGACAGTGTCCAGTTACCTCTCATACACATATAACATATAGACGGAAAAAGGTCGAGACTCTGACAGTGCCCAGTCACCCCCATACACATATAACATATAAACGGAAGGTTGGGACTCTGACAGTGTCCAGTCACCCCAATACACATATAACATATAGACGGAAGGTTGGGACTCTGACTGGATCCAGTCTCCCCCATACACATATAACATATAGACGGAAGGTTGGGACTCTGACTGGATCCAGTCTCCCCCATACACATATAACATATAGACGGAAGGTTGGGACTCTGACAGGGTCCAGTCACCCCCATACACATATAACATATAGACGGAAGGTTGGGACTCTGACAATGTCCAGTCTCCCCCATATACATATAACATATAGACGGAAGGTTGGGACTCTGCCAGGGCCCAGTCACCCCCATACACATATAACATATAGACAGAAGGTTGGGACTCTGACAGGGCCCAGTCAACCCCATACACATATAACATATAGACGGAAGGTTGGGACTCTGACAATGTCCAGTCACACCCATACACATATAACATATAGACAGAAGGTTGGGACTCTGACAGGGTCCAGTCACCCCATACAAATATAACATATGGACAGAAGGTTAGGACTCTGACAGGGTCCAGTCACCCGAATACACATATAACATATAGACGGAAGGTTGGGACTCTGACAGTGTCCAGTCACCCCAATACACATATAACATATAGACAAAATGTTGGAACTCTGACAGGGTCCAGTCTCCCCAATACACATATAACATATAGACGGAAGGTTGGGATTCTGACAGGGTCCAATCTCCCCCATACACATATAACATATAGACAGAAGGTTGGGACTGTGACAGGGTCCAGTCACCCCCATACACATATAACATATAGACGGAAGGTTGGAATTCTGACAGGGTCCACTCTCCACCATACACATATAACGTATAGACAGAAGGTTGGGACTCTGACAGGGCCCAGTTACCCCATACACATATAACATATATACGAAAAGTTAGGACTCTGGCAGTATCCACTCACCCCCATACACATATAACATATAGACGGAAAAAGGTCGAGACTCTGACAGTGCCCAGTCACCCCAATACACATATAACATATAGACGGAAGGTTGGGACTCTGACAGTGTCCAGTCACCCCAATACACATATAACATATAGACGGAAGGTTGGGACTCTGACTGGATCCAGTCTCCCCCATACACATATTACATATAGACGGAAGGTTGGGACTCTGACAGTGTCCAGTCACCCCCATACACATATAACATATAGACGGAAGGTTGGGACTCTGACAATGTCCAGTCTACCCCATACACATATAACATATAGACGGAAGGTTGGGACTCTGACAGGGCCCAGTCACCCCCATACACGTATAACATATAGACGAAGGTTGGGACTCTGACTGGGTCCAGTCTCCCCCATACACATATAACATATAGACGGAAGGTTGGGACTCTGACAGTGTCCAGTCACCCCCATACACATATAAAATATAGACGGAAGGTTGGGACTCTGACAATGTCCAGTCTACCCCATACACATATAACATATAGACGGAAGGTTGGGACTCTGACAGGGCCCAGTCACCCCAATACACATATAACATATAGACGGAAGGTTGGGACTCTGACTGGGTCCAGTCTCCCCCATACACATATTACATATAGACGGAAGGTTGGGACTCTGACAGTGTCCAGTCACCCCCATACACATATAACATATAGACGGAAGGTTGGGACTCTGACAATATCCAGTCTACCCCATACACATATAACATATAGACGGAAGGTTGGGACTCTGACAGGGCCCAGTCACCCCCATACACATATAACATATAGACGAAGGTTGGGACTCTGACAATGTCCAGTCACCCCCATACACATATAACATATAGACGGAAGGTTGGGACTCTGACAATGTCCAGTCACCCCCATACACATATAACATATAGACAGAAGGTTGGGACTCTGACAGGGTCCAGTCACCCCATACAAATATAACATATGGACAGAAGGTTAGGACTCTGACAGGGTCCAGTCACCCGAATACACATATAACATATAGACGGAAGGTTGGGACTCTGACAGTGTCCAGTCACCCCAATACACATATAACATATAGACAAAAGGTTGGAACTCTGACAGGGTCCAGTCTCCCCAATACACATATAACATATAGACGGAAGGTTGGGATTCTGACAGGGTCCAGTCTCCCCCATACACATATAACGTATAGACAGAAGGTTGGGACTGTGACAGGGTCCAGTCACCCCCATACACATATAACATATAGACGGAAGGTTGGGACTCTGACAGGGCCCAGTCACCCCCATACAAATATAACATATAGACAGAATGTTGGGACTCTGACAGTGTCCAGTCACCCCAATACACATATAACATATAGACAGAATGTTGGGACTCTGACAGTGTCCAGTCACCCCAATACACATATAACATATGGACAGAAGGTTAGGACTCTGACAGGGTCCAGTCACCTCCATACACATATAACATATAGACGGAAGGTTGGGACTCTGACAGGGCCCAGTCACCCCATACACATATAACATATAGACAGAAGGTTGGGATTCTGACAGGTTCCAGTCTCCCCCATACACATATAACATATAGACAGACGGTTGGGCCTCTGACAGGGCCCAGTCACCCCAATACACTATAACATATAGACGGAAGGTTGGGAATCTGACAGGTCCCAGTCACCCCAATACACATATAACATATAGACGGAAGGTTGTGACTCTGACAGGGCCCAGGGTGGTGGTACGGACACGCGCAGTGGTGTGTTGGGGGTCGGGGGTGGTGGTGGGTGCTTTCGAACACCTAGTGTTGTGTTTTGTTAAGTAACTCGGAAAAGGAACGTACATTTTCAACATTTTATTAACAGTGGTGTACGTGGGGGTGGTGGGTGCTTTCGAACACCTAGTGTTGTGTGTGTGTTTTGTTAAGTAACTCGGAATCGGAACGTACATTTTCAACGTTTTATTAAGCGTATCGTACAACGTAAAGCGAATTTATTAAAACAAGCGCGACAAAGCAAATCAGCAGTAATGTTCAAGTGCAAATAAGCAGTAATGTTCAAGTGTTCATTCAGATTAGAGACCACTTCGGCACTGGATGTACACATGGACGGCCGATTCCAGTAGAGCGCGGTTGACGAAGTCGCGCCAGTCCGTGCCTAGTAGCCAGTCCGACACGAACTGGACCAGATACATTTCCCCCGCACGCCCCGGTTGCTGTTGTCCGCTCGCCTTAGCGTGCAGTAGCTGCACGACACGCGTGTAGGTCGGTATCAGCGATCGATGTAGACACGTCTCCAACACGGCGTTGAAGTGATGCGTGACGAGGTCGGACACGTTGTCGTAGCGCTGTGTGTACACACGAGTCGGCCGACCCGCACGATAGCCGACCATATGCACGTACGGGGGCGCCAACTGGTACAGACTTTCGTAAGCCGGAGGTGGGGTTCGCACACCAAGGGCCTCCTCGATGATAACGTCCAACTCGTTATCGACACGCACGCACCCCTACAGCACAAAGCACGTTCGGCGTCAGCAAAGCGTCTACGCACATACATGGTGCGTGCCGCCTACAAACATACATTATAATTAGTCCGCAGCAGCATTCTCACTGTTCCCGGTCCATCGGTGTTTGTACTAACACTTCCGCATACTTTGCACGCACCGCATTGTCGTAGTTCAGTAGTATTCTCTCGAACGCGACAACCTCAGCGGCTTTTCACGTTCAAGCTGCTGTGCCCTCTACAAACACACATTATTATGATTAGTCCGCCTCTTTTTTATCAACCCGGGCCAGCAGCGCAGCATCTTTCATCTCACTATCCGCCACTCCCCGGTCCAGCAGTGTTTGTACGAACGAGGCAACCTCCGCATACCTTGCACGCATCCTTTCGTTGTTCGCTAACATGTCAAGCAGTACGCTACGCACCTCCTACAGGAAAAAAATGTCATGCTTTAAATAAGTTCGCTTCGTAATGTGAACACCATGCCATTATGTAATTTTCGGCTATCTCGGCTAGTAGGCGCGCAGCCTAGTCACTTGTCGGTTTACGCGTCACCAACGCTACCAGCAGCGGGGACTCCTACACAAACAACACAAGAAACACATTAGTCATCATCGGCGTCGTCGTCGTATCTCTTCAGTGTGCGCACCGTATAAGACGCCTCTCCTTGCCAAGTCGTCTTACGCACACTGAGTTCCACTTTCGTGCCGGCTAACTCCTGCACAGTATCACGAAGGGCCTCGTCACTTAATTCTACAGTTCTATTACAACATTTCGCGCATGCGCACTAACGCATAACTGACTAGTCTCCGAGGTATTTGCTTTAGGAAAAAAATCAGCGGTCATGTTAGTACGTTCGTTGTCAAATGTGTATTTACATCGAATTTCTATAATATAAATGCACCACATAATTCCCTACGACCGACTGATCCTATACAATGCTTAATTTCATGTTTTTAACGTTTCGTTTAGTGTTTTTGAAACGGCATTGTTGTCTCTTCACATTCCTATCGCGATAAGCTTATCAGTGTTTTGCGTCGCCACTCGGCTCCGAGGTATTTGCTTTAGGAAAAAAATCAACGGTCATGTTAGTGCGTTCATTGTCAAATGTGACTTTTACATCGATTTTCTCTAATATTATTGCACCACACGTTTCCCGAGTCCTAACTAATCATATACAACGCTTAATTTCATGCTTTTAGCTTTTCGTTCTCTCTTCACATTCAGTGTTTTTGCGTCGCCTTCGCGCATGCGCTTTTAACGCATAACTGATTAGTGTTGCTTTAGGAAAAAAATCAGCGGTCGTTGCTCATTTTCATACAAGTATGGCGTCGGGTACAACGTCTTCTACGAAAAAGCAGCGGTGAGTTATTATTATTGATTTTATTTAGTTCTTATTATTTAGCAATAGAGCGGTAAGTTGGCTTTTACATGAGTCCTATTAATTATTTTTAGCAATAGAGCGGTACGTTGGCTTTTACATGAGTCCTATTCTTTATTAATTACTTTTAATTAATAAGAACCTCATTATTCATGTTGTGAATTAGTTCTCATTAATTTGGGAGCCTCCTCTTTATTCACAGGCATTTAGCAATAGAGCGGTAAGTTGGCTTTTACATGAGTCCTATTCTTTATTATTTATTTTTAGTTCTTTAGCAATAGAGCGGTAAGTTGGCTTTTACATGAGTCCTATTCTTTATTAATTACTTTTAATTAATAAGAGCCTCATTATTCATGTTGTGAATTAGTTCTCATTAATTTGGGAGCCTCCTCATTATTCACAGGCGTTATTCATGTTTCACAGAATCGTACACGCCGATACCACGGGACGAAATGTATGAACGACGCGGCTTTCATGCACCGTTGATTGCCGCTGGACGTGCTAGCGTGTTAGCTACCATGTTACAACGGCGCTTCGACGCCGCCAATTCTCGTTCGACGCATCTCCCGCGTCTTGGGATTGCGCCACGGGACAGTTCACGCGGCGCTATAACAAGAGCGTGGACGCCAAGTACCCTCCAGGCGACACTCCGTGATTGAACGTTCTAGTTCCTTTTGCCGGGGTACCATGCTACAACGGCGCTTCGACGCCGACAATTCCCGTTCAACGTATCTCCCGCGTCTTGGGAGTGACACTGACGGTTCACGCGGCGCTATTACAAGAGCGTGGACGCCAAGTACCCTCCGTGATTGAACATTCTAGTTCCTTTTTAATCTTGGGAGTGACACTGACGGTTATTACAAGAGCACCAATCCGTGATTGAACATTCTCCTTTTTTAATAAAATAATTATCACTTACACCGTTGCTTTCTATTCGTCCACCGCACATAACCATCCCGCCTTACCAGGCCGCTTTAAACGTTTCACCACTGCAATCATTTTGGTTTCATTTTATTCGTCGCACAGCGCCAACTATACGGCTAAATTTACGCCGTTAGCAGCTCCAGCTGAGCCGTAGAAAATTTACGCCGTTAAACGCACAGCTAAGCCGTAGAGCTAAATTTAACCGCCCGCAACTAGGCCGCCGGGCCATAGGCCACATCTGCTGCAATCGATCAGCGCCGCGTAGGGTACAGCGGGGTACACAGCGCGTTTAGCGCAGTTATAACCACAGTGGTTTTAGCTATAACCTCACACAATGGGTTTAGCGCCGTTATAACCACAGTGGTTTTAACTATAACCGTAGTGGTTTAACAAGATTGGCATCCAGAAAATTACTCTGGATGGCAGTTGGACAAGGAAGCCTTTTGGCTTATCGAGAGTCCAATACTTTTTATGTACATGTATCCCGCCTTTTTAAGGTGTGTGTCGATTTTATTTTTAAACATATTCACGCTACTAGCACCAACACAATCAGGAGATAATCTGTTCCATTCATTTACAATCCTTTGTGAGAATGAGAACTTTCTTATATCTAATCTACACTGCTCCTTTACTAATGTAGCTTCATGTCCTCTGGTCCTTCTATCTTTCTTAACTGAGAAAAAAATGTTTCTATCAACATTTTCATAACCATTCAATATTTTAAACACTTCTATGTGATCTCCTCTCAATCTCCTGGTCTCTAGTGTTGTTAAACCACATTCTTTTAGGCGTATTTCATAACTAAGATCCCTCAGATTTGGTATCATTTTAGTCGCTCTCCTCTGTACTCTTTCTAGCATATCTATGTCCTTCTTGCGATATGGCCTCCATGCTTGTATACAATATTCTAAATGAGGCCTCACTATTGTTTTGTACAGCGGTACTATTAATTGTTTTTTCTTATACGCTATATTTCGCCTAATTAATCCAAGGATTTGATTTCCGTTTGACGCTGCAATTCCGCACTGCTCTGAAACCTTCATATCAGCACTAATGGTTAACCCTAAGTCCTTTTCGTTTACAGTAGTACTTAGAACAGTAACCCCCATTTTATATTTTACCTCTTCATTCCCATGACCTGTGTGGAGGCATTTACATTTCCCAAAATTGAACAGCATTTGCCACTTTTCAGACCATTTGATCAACCTATCAAGATCATCTTGTAAATGCTGTCTGTCTCCATCACTTTTAATCCTTCTAAACACTTTTGTATCATCCGCAAATTTTAACACCTTGCTTGTTATATCATCGTCCAAATCGTTGATATATATTAAGAATAATATAGGTCCTAGTACTGATCCCTGTGGTACCCCACTCAATACCGATTTCCAGTTTGAAGCCTCCCCATCAACTACTACACGTTGTCTTCTGTCATTCAACCATTTTTCTATCCAGTTTATTATACCATTTCCTATGCCATGGGCCTTTAGCTTAAGGAGTAATCTTTGATGTGGTACTTTGTCGAAAGCTTTTTGAAAATCTAAATAGATGATATCTACTGGTGATCCCTCATCTACCCACCTAGTGATGTCTTCCAAAAAACATAACATATTTGTTAAGCATGACCTCGTTTTAAAAAACCCATGTTGAGATGGGTTTATCAAGTTATGTTTAACAAGAAAATCCACCATGTGATCTTTAATTAGTCTTTCTAATAATTTGCAAATCACTGATGTTAAACTCACTGGTCTATAGTTCTCTGACTTGTTTCTCGAACCTTTTTTAAATAACGGTATAATGTTTGCCTCTTTCCATTCTAAAGGAACCACTCCCTCTTCTAATGACAAATTGAAAACTGTTGCAAGCGGTGCGCTAATTTGTTCTACAATTTCCAATAGTAGTTTGGGCGGAATCCCGTCCACTCCAGGTGATTTATTATCCTTCATAGCCCTTATTTTCTTAGCTACCATTTCCGAGGTTACAACTAACTGTCCTAAATAGTCTGAATCTGCCCCCTTGAACTTAGCCTCTGGTACTGGCAGTGAACTAATATCTTCCCTGGTAAACACTGAACTAAAATACTCATTCAGGTCTTCTGCCATTAAGAATCCTTCTGATATTGTATTTCCAGCACTATCTTCTAGAGGACCGACCTTATCCTGAACTTTCTGTTTGCTTCGAATATACGCATAAAAACTCTTACTGTCATGTTTTATATTACTAGCTAATTTTGTTTCATAGCTTCTCTTTGAATTTCTAATTTCAGCTGTAGCTTGATTAAGTGCTTCTTTATAAATGTTGTAGTCTTCATAATTTCCAGTACATCTATATGACTTCTACATCATTTGTTTATACTTAATTTTTCTAATGGCTTCTTTCGATAAATGTTTCTTTTTAGACCGTTTCCCTTATTTTTTGAAAGGTACAAATTTATCGACTATGCACTTAATTTCACTATTTAAGATATTCCAGCATTCGGTTGCTGTCTTATTCTTCAGTGTGTTATTCCAGTCTATCTTTGCTAAATATTTCCTCATGTCCTTATACCTTCCTTTGTGGAAATTTCTCCTATACTGCTTTTTACTATTCCTTTCTGATTTTACTTTGATGGTAAAATGTATCTGGTTGTGATCACTACTCCCCAGTGGCTCACATATCTTGACATTGTCAACTAATTCTTTCTGTGAGGACAAAACTAAGTCTAACACATTCTCTCCCCTGGTTGGTTCTAGCACATGTTGAGAAAGGAAACTATCTTGTACTAAAACTAAAAACTTGTGGTCCTCACTCCCCATACTCTGTAAAGATTTCCATTGTATATGCCCATGGTTAAAGTCCCCCATGGTTATATAAAGGCTTACGTAAGCACACGCTATATAATATTATATATATATATATATATATATAAATATATATATATATTACGTAAGCACAACGGTCGCTAGGTACGCTATATAAATGCTTACGTAAGCACAACGGTAGGTCCTACGTTGATCGCTAGGGCTAAATTAATCACTGGGATAACCGCTAGGTGGCACCTCAAAGGGGAAGGGTAATCAATCAAAAGTGACAGGTCATCAATCACTTTTTTATAAGTATGTTCCCGAAAACGTTTAGTGTCACCAAATTCCCTTTGATCTTTTTTTATAATTATGTTCCCGAAAAAGATAAGGACGTTTTTTATGCATAGAGCTAGGCCTAAAAGGGGGCGGGGCGAGCCGTTGCCTCGTCTATATACTACTTGCGCACCTGACAACCTGTTCCCGCCAACGTGATCTCAACGTTTCCTTTATAGATAGGTACAGATAGTTGTGGATAGACAACTATACGTCGGCATGAGTTATAGCACATTTGCACAGAGTGAACTGGAGCAGTGTCGTGTGAACAAAATTGCACACGCTTTTAAAGGTAACACAAGGTTTTTGGTCCTCTCGATTGAGAATGACCTTCTAGGCATTTTGATGCTGTATTCTGTGTATTGTTGTCACATGTGTGTCGATATGTCACACTCGGGCGTGACAGTTGTTGAACTCCTATGGAATGGATTAGGTTAACTAGTAGAGAATACATTTCCTATTCTAATCGTTTCCTCAACTTTCGACGAATGTACAGCGTTCTTCTTAAATAATGTATAATATGTGAATATATGCTGGTTGACGCAGTTTTAATGTGTTCGTTTGTAATACCGTAATTTCCATTTTATTAACACATTTGGCGTATGTTGGTGTCTTGTCTGATATCAGCGCAGAAGGAATGCTGTAGAATAGCACGTCGGTGCTGTTACCACGATGTACTTTACTATTGCGACACGTACACAAATCAAGGCATTTGTGTGTGTGCGCGTGCGAACGAGCGAATGAGCGATTGAATGATCGAGTGAGTGAGTGACTGACTGACTGAGTGAGTGAGTGAGTGAGTGAGTGAGTGAGTGAGTGAGTGAGTGAGTGAGTGAGTGAGTGAGTGAGTGAGTGAGTGAGTGAGTGAGTGAGTGAGTGAGTGAGTGAGTGAGCGACTAAAATATTGGGGTGTCCATTTATTTTATTTTACTACCATATAACATTATTACGTATACGGTCAAGCTCCATAGCACATTTGTTAAGTCTCGCTGTTCATACGCAGTGAGAATATCGTCATTTATAATGCATTACGTTGTCCTGGAAGCACTTCGCTGTTTGTTGGTCAACTAAGCTCTCCTTCAACAAGCGTTACTCGGCGTCCAGCAAGTCCCATCGTTTCGTTAGTGTCTCAGTTCCTTCCAAGCACCCAGGTCCATCCCGGTGATCGCATGGCAAGGCAGACGTTCGTTATTGGAGGTGCAGGTGAGGCGTTTGAACGTCGCCAGGTTGTCGATCTTGTGCTGGGTTCTGAAACGGAAATTAAAGGTGCCTCCTTTATTCGGTTTTTTTGGTCGTCTCAATTCCAACTCATCTTGTGAACAATCAAAACTAGTTAGTATACACTATAATGTACTGGCTTGCAATTGTTTGTTTTTAATCATTAAATAAACGATTAACGTCTTTAATGTTGGAGCCAATGTTAATTAAAATTATTCCTAAAAATGGAATGGTCACCCCAATGCGCGATCTCACAACGACGTGGATGACAAGTTCAGCCCAGCAAATTACGCTGTCAGTTCAGGATGTTTAATAACGTATCCCCTTCTTTGTCTATCTATCGCGATCCTCATGGCAGGATGTCCACCAACTAGAAATATACACGGACTTCAAGGACATTTGCTTTAACAAGCCAACAATCTTAAAGGCTTTTTTACATTAATTCAATTCAACGTCTTCGTGTAATCAAAACATCATCAATAAATAATAAATGCTCGAGTCACGACGTACATGCAACATTTTCACATAGGCGCCAGAAACTGGGGCCGCCCGATATTTGTGATAGGAGGCTGGATATACGATTAGCCAATATTTATGGAAGCAGGCGCAATTTTGCGTGCAATTTGATGTTTTGTAGAGCTGGTGGGAGACTGGAGATAGGATTAGTCCTCCCCATTTTGTTTAGAGTATGAAGGTTTTCTTTGCAAATTTCAAGGCGGATGCAATTGGAGGTTTTTGGAGAGCGTGAGGGTCTTTTTGGCGAACATCGGGGGATGCAACTGAAGATTTTTGGAGAGCGTGGTGGTGGTTTTGTGTGAACCTGAATGGGTGCCATTGGAGATGTTTTGGAGAGCATGAAGAATTTTAAACTCCCCGCGTCTTCCGATGTTACGATCCGACAGCGAAGTGGTGCTGAAGTTCCGGCTCAGCCCATCCAATACACCATGCACACGCACGCACACACACATATATATAATATATGTTTTGACTGACCTAATGTTCCTCAGCACGATTGACAACGGGTGCAGGAAGATGCGAGGTTGCACTTTTTTGAACGAGTCCATGTTGTTACAGAACAACTTGGCAAAGCTTGACTTGCGGATCTCCGCCAGTTGATCTGCAACGCATAAGACAATCC
Organism: Escarpia spicata; assembly: GCA_963995525.1. NCBI lineage: Eukaryota > Metazoa > Annelida > Polychaeta > Sabellida > Siboglinidae > Escarpia > Escarpia spicata. The sequence continues at coordinate 17,277,022 of OZ023215.1, read as the reverse complement.
CGGATGTCATACTGCACGTTTCACTCACAATCAAACATTCTATAAACTACGTGTTACATCAATGCCGTCTGTTTGTGCACAAAGGACAACTAAAGAACGTTCAGTCGCCCACATTAGCTTGCCAAAATACCATCAGCAAGCACTTCGTTACACCATCATTATAATGATACGGTAGAATTATCGTTAAAGGGACATTGTCTGTCCCATTAGGGAATTATTCGCCGGACGTTCGCTGAATCAGTTGTTCTTAGTTCTAATTTGATTAGGAGCATAAGAACGAGCCAACTTCAAGTCAGTAAGTCCAGTAAGCGATTAGTGCCAGTAGCGGTTGTATACACATTGAACGTTTTGTTTATAATTTGAACAATTCATGGGCACAATTTTCAAATGACGAACACTTTTTCGGGTTTATTAAACGCAGTTTGGCGGGCAATATTCTTTAATTAGCATATTTATTCCCACATACAGAATATACATATTACTAAAGTGGAAGACACAATAATCTAGATAGGCGCAAAGTTAACGATGAAATACAAGGAAAGAGGATGTGAGAAAATCAAAGACGTCCATCGGATTTACAAAAATTCAACGACTTACGAGCCGTGAAGGGGTACGGGTTGTCGACGTTGTTCTCGTGCCAGAACCTGTCTCCTATCTTGAGGCGATGGAACTGGCACGCTATGATGCAAGCGAAGGTCGGACCAACGAGGCCGTCGGCCACGGAGTTTTCCGAGATACCGGCCGGCCACAGGTCTATGTCGTCGACGTGTCTGTCACAGAGAAGTGGTATTCGTACCTATTAGCGTAATTACATCGAACCTTGCAGTAACCACCCAAGGGGATCAGGCATCACCATTACTGTGGCATTGCAGTATCTTGATTTTAAACCGGGTCACAGTGACGCCATCTGGAGAGTGGGCAGCCAATCTACAATTTTCATTTTTTCCAACGCAACGCAAATACATAACTTCTTAAGTAAATAATTTGAAATAACTATTTATTCAAATACATTGCCAATTAGTAGATCATAGGCACGTGGACATTGGCGCCTGGTAGTCCAGGCATTCTATGAAGAAAAAAAATGGTTATGCCTCAAACTAATTGCAACAAAAGGTATTTGTGTAGTTTCTTACCCAGAATGGTGTCCTTAACCACCAAAAAAGTCCTAAGAAATCCTATCCCGGGAACACCCCCAAAACATCGAAAAACAAAATGGCCGCCAAAATAATATTATTTCTCACAAATATAGTTCTAGGTGAGGTAGATTCACGATTTAAAGTTTGATTCTAATGTTTTTGACATCACTGAATCCAATAAATACTATCGAAATTTATTTCGTTTGAATATTCTGTGAAGGTCAATGGTCCAAAGTCAAGGTCATTCAATATTATATGATGCTGCAAAAACACAAATACTGATTTCACATTTTCAAATATTCACTGTATCTTTGACAACAACGTGTCTGCAACGTATCATGTGGTACTAAACGAAAAATGTACATATATACGTTATATAATGAGAGGTGAACAGACTGGACTCTCACCAACGCCACCGTCACGATCCACAGGAGACGTCTAGGCTTATTTAGTACGGCAAATAACTGCATTATTTTTCCGAATTGTGCACTTTTTGATAAATGCACGAAACTTGGCATATAGTTAGAAGTTATCAAGACACAGTTATTTAGGCCCCGGGACAACTATGAATTTGCCCTGGATGCCGTTAGCGGCCATTTTTTAAATGGCCGTCAAAACTAATAATCCTCATATCTTGAGAACTGCGTCACACACAGCCGTCACCGTGGGATCAAAATTAGGTTTGCAGAGGTACTGATTTCAAATGTGTTATTGGTGATCTTGTCCGACATTCACATCCGCCATTTTTTAAAATGGCAGCCATCGACACTATTGTTTCTATATCTTATGAATTACGCCACCTAGAGCCGCAATGTTGATGTCAGAATAAAGACGTGTGGACATAAATTTATATTTATTCAAATATTTTTTTTGGGATAATTTATAAATAATGCAGTTAAATGTTAAATCAGTATTTGTGTTTTTGCAGAAAACGAAATTTTTATTGCATTTATTGGATTCTGTAATGTCGAAAACATTATAATCAAACTTTAAATCATGAATCTAACTCACTTAGAACCATTGCTGTGAGCAATGTACGCTGTTCGGCGGCCATTTTGTTTTTTCGATGTTTTAGGGGTGTTCCCGGGCTAGGATTTCCTAGGACGTTTTGGTTGTTAAGGACACCATTCTGGGTAAGAAATAGCAAAAATATCAATTAGTTTGATGTAAAATGGTATCTTTCGTGGACTATGGGAGGAGATACACTTACGATGCCCTCAAAGTATTAGCAAATTAATATACATATGTTACGTTACTTGTAGAGGCGACGGAGTCGCTTAATAATCGGCCGCGGCAGCTCGGTCGCCAGATCCTTGAACTTGTAGGCTCGCCGTAATCCACACGCTTGGCGGAAGTAATTGTAACCTAAAATGACATAAGCATTATATAGGTAGGGCCTACAGGCCAATGTCCCTTTCTCATTTAGCAATGTTAGTTGATGTATTCTTCGCAACAGGAGCTAGAGGAATAAACATGTTGCCCGGCAAATTGCGCTTAATTAACCCGAAACGATAAAATATATTTTCTTTATAACATGAAATGGAAGTTTTCACTTAGCCCTAAACAGTGTTTAAACTGACATTATTCTCTCTGATTGGCTCTTATTGCAGAGGCACGCGTCCCTTCCTGGTATTACATTTAAAGTTCCTGTATTCTCTCTCACTAATCTGTGTTTACATGTTTCTGTAGCACGGAGCGCGTGCTCGCGACAGAAAGGTGTGGGTAAAACATCGGTAGGCAGATATTTCTTTCCAATTATCAATGAATTGAGAAAAGCGAGTTTTGTGGCGGGTGATAGCTACAATTCAACTGGCTGGTTATTTAGGCTACTTAGAGAGTTGAAATTTTCAGAGGTTGTGAGTCATGGTTAGAAACCGAGTGTGGATTTTTTTCAGAATTTGTTATATTTTCCCACGGTATGGCGGCCATCTTGGACAAAATTTTCGTTCCATTTATTTCAGTAACCATTATACATAGACAGCCCACATTTAGTGTGTAGTTACGCCTTATCCCAATAAAAACTGTTAAGAGTTTTCATCGATATTAAAAAAAAAAAAAATTTTGTGATTTAAAAAAATATTATCTAATTTTTTGGGAAAAACGGAGGGCAAATTTTACATTCAAAATCCATTATGCAAAAACCAGGCAATGTTTTCAGAAAAGTTACTTAACAATTTTCAAGAGCATACTATCATGAAACACTGTGGCAAGTTTCAAGTAGTTCTGTCGAGTAACAGCTCAGATAAGTGACACGGAAGACAAGAGGTGAAGGGAAAAACATGTTTTTGCGTAAATCGCGTTCAAAGTTTGGGTACATTGGAACGCACAGTTCAACATCTAAACTGTAACCTAGATGAACGAAACTTTGCAGATATGTTCTCCAATGTATACTCTAGCAAACACATAGTTGAATAATATTTCTACACGGAAATGTCAACAACTCGAAACAATTTTTTTTCTAAAAAATACGAAAAAGTAGTTCATGCTCTGACCATCTCATCCCCTTAATATGTAATTTTGTTTACTATTCCGTTTCAACCTGTTTTACATAATTTTAATATGGACTTTACTGAGTAGTAAATAATAATAAATATTAAATAATGAATTATACATTATTATAATGATAAATAAAAATCAATAATAATAATAACCTACCCGGGAGGCCGTGGTCTCTACCGCGCTGTATGTTCAGCGACATCAGGTCCTCCCCGAGACCGTGGGGCGGCTTCTCAGCGAACAGATGGTTCGTCACCTCCTTCGTGATGAAGGGGTCTCGGGTCTGTGCGTTAATGCCGACCAGCCCGGCCACCAGTGCGTCCATGCCGTACTTAGGCTTCTTGTAGAGGATGCGGGGGTCTCGGAACGTCTGTCGGCAATATAATGACAATACGTACATGTTTATTTGACTTAAATACATATGACAACTTGACCAATTTTGGTTTTCTTTGTCTCCTTCTATGTTGAGTGACATAAACATTGTACGTTTCACAATTGCGTAAAACACTACATTTCGATTAGTATTTTTTTATATTTGCACAATTCTTTCACTTGCATTTACCATATCGTTTTAACTTTGCGTTTTCCACATTATTTTGACTTTACATACATTGTGTTGATGAACTGTTGGTGCGCGGGTATTTATTTTAAGTTTATGTTTGTAAATGGAAATGTCCCCGTATTGTGTTTCGATCAAGCTAAACAAAGCTAAACAAAGCTGTTTTGTTTGGCAATACGAATTCCAATTGTAATGTTTCTTCTGCTGCGATACTTTTGACTGTAACTGTTTCTGTGTCGGTCAGAAAGGCGCAACACCAACGGGCCTACGTCTACAAGAAGTATTCCAGATGAACAACCACAATAAATGTAATCAATATCATTGACAATGAATATAATTTTGTTGTATCCATTTTCTGCACACAGTGCCAAGTCGCCCAACTACCAAATCTGAAAGCCTAATTTTGCGATGAACGGCTGATGGGTGTAGAATGAGACGGAAAGATAGTAGGTAGTCGAGACGGTTGGTGAAGACAGCAGCGCAACAAACGTGAGGGGGGAGAAAAGAAAAGAAAACATAAATCGAGGACCGGTAGACCAGCTTAACAGGGAAACACGAGGAGAACAACAATCGCCTATACACGCTCCGTTGCCGTTGGCGATTAGGTCTGCACCGTGGATTGTGGCAGCAGACGGGACTAGACTTACCATGCTGAGCGGTATTTTGGCCAGAGTCTTGTAATTGTTGTTCTTGATATGGAACATGCCTTGGATGAGGCTGTGGCCAAACCGGAAGGCGGCCGTCGCGAAACTGTTGAAGACGTCCGTGGGAACTTCGGCGTTGTAACCTACACGGATACGTAGCACTAGTGAGACAGGCACGACATGCAGCAAGACGGTGTTTATTGTGTTTAATAGGTTGTTCATAGCAGTGTAAACCGATTTGTTCTTGTAGCCCAGGTCTCAGGTGGTCTCTCCTACCAATATATATGTGCGTGGGCATAAGCCCCCATAATGTAAACATATGTCCACGAACATATATATTGGTAGGAGAGACCATCTGAGACCTGGGCTACAAGAACAAATCGGTTATTATGGGGGCTTATGCTTTATGCGGTGATATGTTGTCGTGTGTGTGGGGGGGTGCGTGAGTGCGTGAGTGCGTGAGTGGGCGCGCGCGGGGGCATACGAACTCGCGTGAAAGTACCGTAAGCAAGTATGCGTGTAAGTACTTGTGTACATACGTGCTTGAGAACACACATGTTCGTGTGTGAACCCATCTACGTCAACGATCTGATTTCACTAACGTATAAACCGACGCACACATTTCGCAACTTATATCAGCATTAACCCAACAACACACATCAAACGCAGCATCTAACTAACTGCTCCAAATCGACTCCGCATAGTCACGATTTCCCGTCCATCAATCGTCCCTACCGTTCCAGAATCCCTGCTGGACCAGAGACAGCTGCTTCATCCTCATGATGCGTTCTCCCAGGATGATGGGCAGCCACTCGTTATAGACGAGGTGCTGCCACTCGGCGATGACGATGCGCCGACTCTCCTCAAACAACCGATGACCGCTCCAGTGTCGGTTGAGCTTGTGTAGCACGCTCTCCACACGGTTGTGCTCCCGGGCAAGGAGCGTGTGTATGGCCATCAGACCGACGTGCTCGTTGACGCGATTATCTCCTGATGGAGCAGAGTAATAATAGGATAGAACTGCATTTAACTCTACCCAACCCAAATAACATTATAAAGTTTTCGTAACGTTTCGTGACGTTATAATATGATTCTAGTTTTGGTTATGGACAAAGTAAGATTATACTAACGTTACAAGAATGTTATGAATTTTTTTTAATTAACGTTATATATTAAACTTTGTTTTACTTCATCAAAACAGTATTTCAAAACGTAAAACTTACGTTATCAAAACGTTAAAGAAAACCTCAGGTAGCAAGGCTCAAACATACAGCCATCATATTTCTACGACGTACTGATTGTCTCGGTCCTCCGACCGTGGGATCACCTGTTGGAAAGGACCCAAGTATTTCCCGGTGTAATGGGTCGAAAGTGTCCCCGTGCTCGAATAGACCTTTGCGTATTGCACATGCACGAGTAGGCGCGATGAAGTACTTGGCGTACCCTTTTGAACTTTGACCATCAACTGCTGGGTTTTAGTTTATGCGTTTCGTAATTCTTAACACAGATAGCTTCCAGCTAATAATTGCACATGTTACTACAGTATACTTATGTTTATGTCACGTGTTATAACAATTAATTGATTAATTAAAATGTAAGCGTATTATTAGCGCAAACCACCCTAGAAGCAACGCATACTTCTGGCACGGTCCTGGTAGGGGCCTACTTCTAACACGGGATTACTCTCGGCCTTTTATACCGGCACACAAGAGTTGATATTTAACGTACTCACCGGCCGTAAAACACTTGACCTTGTTCGTCTTGAATTTGCACAGTTTGAACTTGGGATCTTGTGGCAGAAGGTCTTGGTAGCGTGGACCATACTGGCTCGGAGTCATCCTTAGACGGCCTCTTGCTGGATGGACACGTATCGTTGCCATTGTTAATATTGTATACGAAACTTATAATGCTATACAAGGTGTCTTTAGTTAGTATAATTTGCTTTCAAGACTTTCTGTTAACGAGAAACGTCTCAAACATTCGAGAACATTGTTATGCCTTAGTAAGCATATATATATATAATAAGGTAACTTCTTTTGCGCCTAAATCTTCGGAAACCAAGCTCAGAGGCGCATCATAGCAAAAGGGTTAGTCACTATCAGAATCGATAAGCCACACTAAAGTCGTCAACAGATGGCTCGATACGCCAAGGAGGTAAGGTTGGTACGCAAGGTTATAAAGGTAAGTTTTTAAATGACGGCGAAATTATTATATAATATATTCAACTGATCTAACACTAAGAGGGAGCATATTCCAGAGAGTTGGTGCAGCAATAGACAATGCCCTAGTTCCAATATTAGTATTGATTCTAGGAATAAAAAGTAAATCAGAACTAAATGATCGAAGCTGGATAGGCTTTTTTTACAGGATTAAGCATAAATATAAAACATGCTTGTTGCTTACATGAAAGTGCCTGGTAGGTAAGATTACAGATCTTAAAAATAATACGATATCGGACAGGAAGCCAGTGCAAAGACTTCAGAAGAGGCACTGAGTGTGAAAACCGCGGAGACCGAGTCACAACCCTAGCTAAACAATTATGTAATATATATATATATATGGGCCGACTAACCAACCGTCAACAGTTGAAGTTAATATCGGATGCTCCCCTCTCTATGCCCCACACACACAGTCGGTGATATATCCGACTAGGGGCTACGCACCAGCCAGACCGACCCGCTGATTGTAAATTGTTGTGAGCAGACTGAGATGGGTAAGACATGCACATGAAATGAGTGAGGAAAGACTGACTAAAATAGCTTGGAAAACAGTAATAAGTCATGTAGGATTTGTTGAGTATATGCAGCCTTTAGTTACATCTTATCAGATAATGAGTATTTATAACATAAATAAATACTTATGTTTATCCCATTTTTATTTAATGTATTTAGATATGTTTCCTATTACAACTTCTGTGCTGTACTGAACATTATGTAACAATAAAGATTATCATTATTTTACTATTATTATATGAAGGTGGTAGAAGAACACGAGGAAGACCAAAGATGAAAAACGGTGTAACACGAGATCCCGAAAGAGTAGGTACGAACGACCATCGCGGAAGAGTAGGTACGAACGACCATCGCGAAAGGGCGAAGAAGATTGAGGTCAAGATGACAGAACGGACAGCCGAGTAATGTGGACACACATTGACAACAATACGTGTGTAGTCATATTCGACCATTTGCACTACCAAAGAGGACACTCAAATACTACCATGAACAATCACCTTAGCTATCGTTAGTTGCATTATTTGTTTGAGTAGCACCAACAACTGCGAAGAGACAAGCGAAGCAGGAGACTGCTATTAGAACGTCACCTATTATTGGGTCATAACTCCAGCACCGTAAGCTTTATATCATGCTGATATTATATACAGTCGTATACTATATATATATGGTGGGGCAACGTACATGCATTCTTCAAGTCTCGTAGCATCAACGTTTCTTTCTTCTTGCTGCCGTACACTTGGGAGGCGTCAAAGTATGACGTCACTTGGTTCAACTGCTCTGGCGGCGCTGCAAGGAGCCAGAACGGAATACAAATGCTATAGCGTAGACAACATTCAATCGATGTAAACTGTTGTACTGATTAATACGTATTTATAAGGATTTTCAATTAAAAATGCGGATATCAACTAAAAACATGTGGCGTGCCTGGCTTTAGAGGTAGGAAATCCGGCATTTTCCACAATAGGGCTTCCTAGGATACATATGTTTTCTAGTACTTGCCGCTAAATCGCCTGAAACAGTGTTCGCAATTTGAAAGTCGCGCTTACAAAATTATAAACAAAGCATTCTAATTGGAGACAGCTGCTATGTCCTATCTGGACTAAGCACAACAACATTCACCAAAGTACGTGTCTATTGTTATTATTTGTGTACGCTTGGGATGCCGATCTCACGTAATGCACGATTAAAAAGAAGTACGCATTTTTTATTAAACCGACTGTGCACACTAGGTAAACTATTCACACATTACACATCTGGACGTAAAAGAACCGGATTGGCGATGAGCAAACCAACTGATTAAGAACCTATAAACGAACTTTCTACCAACGATTACTGACAGAACAAAAACGCTTCCTTTAGCAAAAGGTAAATTTCATTTCTTATATATATATATATATATATATATATATATATATATGTGTGTGTGTGTATATA